>QJPP01003522.1:0-29206 GCA_003996215.1 Jaltomata sinuosa
ATTCCCCATCCTATCTCCTCTATTCCCATAGCCTTGACCTCCTATTCCTTGGTCCCACCCCAAGTCCCGAGGCTGGACCCCTTCCCTTGGCCCTTCATAGCCATCTTTACCCCCATGCTCCCAAAACTCATCATTGTTGTGATCTTCATTCATGTCGTCATAAAGAGGATTTTGAAATTGGTGGTTTGGGTAGGGTGTTTGTGTGGTGTTTCGTGGAGGTGATATGTAGGAATCATGTAAGGATGCATTTGATGGATTTCGGAGTAGAGTTTGGTATAGAACTTGGTTTGCCACCAAAGGACGGTTCTCTTGTGGAGGGCGATAGGGTTGTTGATGTGGATGTGGTGTTGGTTGCCTTGGGTGGTTTGGAGGGTTGTTTGTATGGAAGGTGGGTTGTTGGAAGTTTCGGGTTCGATTTTGTGGAGGGTAACATAGTTGGTGAGCTTGCCCCGGAGTAATGGTGGTGGAATGCACCGATACTCGCCTTGCTTCCTTATTTTTGATTTGAAGTGCCTTCCCTCTATTCTCATTTTCCACCCAGACCAACCTTTCCTCCATACCTTCTAACTTCCCATTCATTTCTGCTATTTATTTGGAGAGGTGTGTAAGAACCTCCATGAGGTTCTCCGAGCTCTCCCCAATTGGACTTGCACCATGGTGGGACATGGTACCTACAAAACTCAACAAACAAGGTTAGTAGGAAAAGGCTCACGTCCCTCGTATGTAACGCTCAACTCACCTCCTATGGCATCGTCTCAAAATTGGTAGTGAACTAGCTTCGCTCAATCAACTCAAGGTTACCTATCCTTTGTGGAGGAGTGGATTCTTGTGACTCTTGAAAGAAGGACGACTTGAAAGACTCTAAACGGACTTGAATCAAGGAATTAATCAACGAAACAAGACAAGAAAAGAAGAAGGAAGAAGCACGAAAGAATTCGGAATCAAGAACTAAGTAACAAAAGTAGGAGAAACTACTTGTTGTTGCTTAATTTGGAGAATCAAAGAGATGATTTGATGTTTAAAAACTAGTCAACGAGTAATTAAAGATTTTAATTAGTTGTTAAATAGTTGAGAAATTGAAGAAAAATGAGTGTAGAAGAAGAAGTTTGAAGTTCCAACACTTAGAAAAATTTTGGGGTCCCAAAATTTGAGACCCCTAAAAAAAACTAAGTATAGAACCTGCAGATTTTGCTCTCTCAAACTGGGCAACACGCGCCACAGTGAGAGTGGGCGAGTCGCTTGCTGCGTTGGCAGCAGCTGCTGCTGTTGACTGCTGTGGATGTGGTGTTGACTGCTGACGTGGCAGGTCCACATGGATTTTTTTTTAAATTCTACTTGTGGACACAACAAACATCTTTGACCACTTTTGACTTGGAATTGTTGGATCAAATGTACCTTTTGGTTTCTTCCTCTTCAAGATGTTCTTGATGAATATCAAAAACACCTAGATCACCAAGAACATACACTAAATACCAACACCTTCAAATCAACTCGGAATTGGCTCAAACTTTAGGATTAGCTTCCCCTCGACTTAGGGAACAAATCCCAATAGTTTTTAAGCTCCAATTTCTCCTCAATCAAAAGACCCACTTTAGAAGTTTGTAAAGCTTCAAAAGCTCAAACCCTTTAATGACAACTTCACTTCTACAACTCCAAATCGCACAAAATTTGAAATCTAGACTCAAAAAACACTAGGGAATCAAGATCTAGTGTCAAAATCAACAAATTAAAATGAAAAATTTTCGGTTTTTTTTTCTTTTGGATTTTTGAAGATATCAAATTCCCAAGACTTAGATTTGTTTCCACAAATCTAAACCAAGCTCTGATACCAAATGATAACGGGAATACAACAAACAAGAAGGAAAGAAGGAAAAGATATGAGAATTAATAATTAGGAATTGAAATTATGGGCAACAAGGGGCTAAAACCCTTACCTCCCAATTGATTCCAACAACTAGAAACTAATTCAACTCAACTAATCAAGGAAACCTAAATGAAATCCACAAGTGGGAGACCTTCGATTAATTAAGTAAAGAAGTTAAACTAACAATTAAGAGAGTCACCCTAATCACTCACTAATTTCTTAAGGGAATTACACTAAGCCTTACACTAGCAACTACAAGTTTTAGAGTATCAATCTTCAATGTGCAAAAACTAAGCTTCCAAAATGAAGAAAAATTACTACTTATACTAGGGAATAAGAAGACACTAACAAGTGCAATTTTGCTCTTAATGAAGTAAGGGCCTTGTTTAGTTGCCTTCTTTTGGCAATTCTTGAATTCCTCCTTCCACCTCACTTTAATGGACCACCCACACATTGTATGCTTTCCTTGGGGATTCTTCAAGCTTCTCCAATGCTTCCCTTTTCATGAACATTGCTTGAAGGTCATGGAGTTCTTTAGCTTGACTACGTGTGAAAGGCCTTGAAGGATAAGTGTCATCCAAGATAGTACCATCCATGCTTTACAATCTAGTATCATATGGTAATGATATAGTTGGTCATGTAGTTAGTCATGTAGGATCTTTACTTAGAGGTGATGATTTCTTAGGTGTTGATTCTATTTCTTATTCTTGTCATGAGGATCTTGAGGTAGAGTATGAACTTAGGGATAATCCCTTATTCAATGATGACATGACTAATGTGAATGATGAAGATAGTGGTGCGTCTTATAATGTTAGAAGTGTAGCCATCCTTGAAGGCTATCAATTATTTGAAAATCCACTATGGTATGATGACACACTTTCCAAAGACGAAACTCTTTTCTTGAAAGATGATAGTACGTCTATTGGAGAGGTTAGTAGTCAAAAGGAAAGAGGTGTATGTTCTCTAATGACCCCTTCATTCTTGTGTGACCCCATTCTTGATCAAGGTCTTAATGCTTATGGATCAAAGGGTGATTCTATATGTGGTAACACCTTGAATGAAGTTCATTTAAGTAACACCTTTCTTTACTACCTCTTTGCATATGATGATGTCCATATATGTATGGAATTTGTTTTATATAGAGGTAGGGGTTTCTTGGGTTGGTCCATTTGCTTTTGTGATCAAACTATGTGGGTTTTTCATATCTTTGACCCAGTAAATCCTCATGGGTGTTTGAACCCTCTTTATTTCATGATATTTCTTATAGTAGGATCCTTTGTATGTTCTACAATGCATTGATCTTATTTGACTCAAAGGAAAGTTGGTTGTATTTCAAATGTGTGCCTCTTTGGCAAGTTGGTATGGTTGATAACCCATGTGCTACCCTCATGCTATGAGGATATGTTTGTTGCTTGTCCTTCTCATATTTTTGCAAGGTTCGGATTCGAGGACGAATCCTTTTGAAGAAGGGGAGGATAATACAATCATGGTTAGCTTGGAGCACATTAGGAGGGGCTTTTATATATGGATGATAGCTTGGAGCCCGAAGGAAGCCATGGAGCAACAAATGCACAAGGCCATGGGCGATCAAGATGTCATTTGGGCAATGAAGAAGGGCCCTTGTGGGTTATTTCTAAAATAGTCACTTTTGAGCTATTTTTGTGATAGGCTATTTGTGTAAAGGAAATAACTATAAATAGATGCCTTAGTCATTTTCATACTCAAATTTTTGATGATTGAATTATCTTGAATAGACTTGATATTTTAGGGTTAGGATATTGATTGGGTTTAATTCTAATTATTAGTTTAGAATGAGTGATTAGGGTGCATTCCCGAATTACTTGTGTTATCTTCTTTGCTTAATTGATCAACGAGTTATCATCTTGTGGATTCAATTTGGTTTCTCACGCATTTGATTGAGTTCTCTTCTCCCTTGGTTGATTGTTGATTTAATTAGCCTTTCTTTCTTCTATTCTCATCTTAATTTCTTCTAATTCTCATCTTAATTTCTCCACTATCTTTATTTTGTGTTGTTGAATTCTGTGTTTCCGATATCGATATTAGTCACTCGATTGAGATCGTTATCAGAAGGCTATGGTCGAAACTAAGGTGCACAATGGCAAGGGTATGAAGCTTGAGTTGATCACTATGATTATAAATATGGTTATTAATATGATGATCATTATAGTGATTGTTATGGTGATCGATATAGTGATAGATATGGTGATCGACATGGTGATCAATATGGAGATTGATATGGTACTAGATATGGTGATCATCATGGAGATCGTAAGGATCAAGATAGAGGGTTGAATACCATCCAAGTGAGTCTTCCAAGTTCCAAAGATAGTAGTCAAGCTATCCAAGCTAACTACAACGCAATATGGGAAGACCAAGCTAAAAGAGGTATTTATGTTAATCCTAACTTCCCTCATCCTTCTACTATTCAATGTTCTAAATGTCAAGGTAGAGGGCACATTGCAAGTGAATGTCCTTATTGGAGGCCAATTGTACCCATTTGTGATGAATCTTGTACTAGCAATGTGGTAGATTGTGAGGTGAATGGTATTGATAATGAGCCTAAGATTAGGCATGGGGAAGCAATCTAGAAAGGAGATGATGAGCAATTGGAGGAGGACTTGAACCTCTCTTGCGTCTTAAGAAAAATCATGGAGGACCTTTCTAAAGAAGAACTTGACCAAAGTGTGAACCTATTTCATACTAGGTGTAAGATCTTGGAGAAGGTATGTTCCTTGGTTGTTGATAGTAGGAGTAGAGCTAATTATGTAAGTAATGGGACAGTTGTCCAAATTAAGCTCCCTATACAAAGGCACCCCAATCCATATAAACTTCTATGGCTCAAAGAGAGTGGTAAAGTGGAGGTAACCGAGCAAGTAGTCATAAAGTTTAGCATTGGTAATTATCAAGATGAAGTCCTATGTGATGTCATGCCCATGACGATGCCCATGCTAACATGTCATGTATTGCTTAGAAAACCATGGCAAGTTGATAAGAATGTCCAATATTACAAAGGGTCTAACAAATACTCATTTTTATTTGGAGGATGAAAGCGCAGTCTTGCACCTTTGACACCCCATCAAGTGAGTGAGGATAATAAAATCATGAGAGAACTTCGAGAAGTACTCTAAAAGGAAGAAATGGAAAAGCATGAGAAAGAAGTGTTGCGTACGCATAAGGAAAAGAGCTTGGCTAATGAAGAAGGTGCCTTGTTTGTGAATATGGAGCCAAGCAAATGTTTGAAAGGTGTGGATGAGGAACACTCCTTAGTAGGACTCATCAACACGGATCTTGTATTGCACACTAACCAAAGTACTAGCATTTTGCCTAGTATGAACTCTTCTCTTTTGCAGGTTCATGAAGGAATACTTCCCAATGAGGTTCCCAAAGGATCACCTTACCAAAAAGGAATTGAAAGCTTAATGGGATCCAACTCTATGGATTCTAACTTGAGAAAGAAAAGGAAGGACCAACCCTGTTGGTCCAAGATGATGCTTGAGATGGGAACACCTTGCGACCCATGGTTGAGACAAGAGCATGCCAAATTAACACCTCAACCCCAAGGTATGTATCCATTCCCTCCTATTTTATGTGACCCTTGGAGTCATGATGACATTTTCCCTTCAGGTGGTGTGCAGCGTGATGTGCAGTTTGCACATTGTGATGTGCGCTTTGCACACCATCTTCAGTTGGACCAGTGACTTTATCTGACTTCAGGAGCTTTATGCGAAGGGGGTGCGTTTCGCACCTTGGGATGTGTACGTTGCACAATGAATGCACCCCTTAACATATTCTTTAATGGCTTTTGCAGCTTCATACGGAGGAGGTGCGGTTCGCACCTCGGCTTGTGCGTGTTGCACGACCACCGCATTTTAGGTCAGAATCTCCAGCTTTTTCAAACACTTTACACTTCACTCCTTTTGAGCTCTTTTTGGGTCTATTTCCTTATTTCTCATCATTTATAAAAAGTACCAGCATAAACATCAATAAAGGTCATAAGAACCTTTAAATCTATTCAAAATATAGCAATAATTCATGGATATAGGCTCAATAAGTTGGTAGGTTACCGACTTATCACTCACATCATTGAATCAATCTCACTTAATCCTCCCTCTCACAACCCATGTTTCTCTCAAAGACATTCTTCAAAAAACCTTTGTTCTAATAATGGAACATTCACAAGGTAAAAGGTAGCACCACTCAACTTTTTTTCTTTCTTTGTTTCATCAATAGATAAACTCAAGCAATTCATAAGCTAAGTATTAGGTGCTACTCCATATTGAAGCTCAACTCATCATTCAATAATTGATGCACACCCCTCCCCAAACATAGTGTTTTTCCTATATCAACATTCCACTTTTCATTCATATCCCCCCAAACTTAGCTTTTAGCCTATATTTTCATCACTAGAAATTAGGGAGGATAGGGTGCCAAAGTAGAGGATCAAAAAGGTCAAGATGTGTAACATGGTTGCCTAGAAAAGGTCAATAGCTGAAAAGGGTTGACTAGGATCAATGTTAAAGGAAGGTACTTTTTGGTAAAGTTACTATTCAAAGAGAGCCTAAGGTCATCTTCCAAGCTAAGAAATATCTAGGATTTCACCTTGAATCACATTTGGGGTAAGTTCTAGATGATATGTATACACAAGAACATACTAGACCTTACCACACAAGGCATCACAATCACTAGGAATTAACAATTATTCTCAAAACTAATTGGAACAAATTACTTTTGACAAGCTATTCTGAGTTTTGCACAACTCATTTGTGATTCAAAAAGCCAAATAAAGATTGTAAAAATTATGAAAAGAGAATGTTTTTCAAATTCATTTTCCCCTCTTTTTTCAATTTCCAAACTCCTTTGCCAAGAAAACTTTTGGTGGCCCTGTTTGAGACAAGTGCAAAACAGACTCAAAATAAAATCTAAAACTTGGCATTTTTCCTTAAGAAAGTCGCCTCTCAATCTATCATAGAGAAATGTCACCCAGTTTGACATAAAAATAAAGAAAAGAAAATTTTGCTCCTTGGAAAAGAACTGTGTTGTAAAGAAATACCTCGGAGTTTATTAAAAACTAACTATTTTCTACAAAGGTGATATTAAATTTCGTGCTCATAGATCATTTGAGAACAAGGCCTAGTGAAGACACTATGCTTAATTTAAAAGCATGGGTAGTAGGACAGTTAGCGTGTTAAACTAGGCCAGCAATATGGTATCAATTCATATCCAACTAAAGCATGGCGAGGGCACAATATAGAGCATAACCAAAACATGCCTGACAAGGGTCAAAATAATAACAAATATTTACAAATTAAGCCCTACATGGGCACAAAGTCATCAAAATAATACACCCACCCCTAACTAAAATAATGCATTACACATAATGCACAATAATAAAACAAGAGGAGTGGGTATAAAGACTCCTTAGAATGGCAAAGTGTGAAGATGGCTCCTCTTTGAGGACTTTGGACATTGCTTTTTCGAAGGCTTTGTCTCCATAGGGATGTATAGATTAGTTGGATCTATCATAAAACTAGTGAGGGAAGGAACCAAGGGATCTCTAGGTAGATTAAGAGGGATATATGGAGCAATGACTTCCCATCTATTCGGCAACATCATCAGCTGGTGGAAGTTGAGGGTCTAGGGGCTTAAACTAGAGTCAGTATGATGAGCATCAACTACCTCAATAGACAAATGTACTCCCTGCTGCAACTGTTGTGGATAGCATGGTCAACCTCTTGAATCTCATCCATCTCAATATTTCTAGTCATACCATCACCTATACACCAATCATCTAGGGATCATCTCTCTCTATGGTGAAACTAAAGCTGCATCCAGAAGATTTAGGTTTAGGCCCATGTGTGGAACCTATGATATGTGTCGATCCAATGCCCCCCTCAGTGAAATAATATTCCATTCAACTGTATCAATCCAGGCACAAAGTTTGCTCAAACTATCCATCGCCAATTTCAAAGCCACTTTAATGGCATTCAGTATCATGAAGGGAATATCCTTGGCTATCCTGCACAGAAGGGCTTTATTGTCACAGCCCATATCAACAAGCTTGAGAAGGCCACATACTGAAGAAGGTACTGATAAAGGAGAAGGCCTGGAAGGTAAGGGTGTAGCTTGGGAATTTTCCAACACTGCAGGAGTAGGAACAATGTCCTCCAACTATGTATGAGTTCCAGTAAGAAGATAACCAATAACTTCTGATATATTTAAACTGAAGTGAGTTTCCTTTTTTAAATTGAAGGAGAATTGTTATCCCGTTAAGTGGACAAATCAATCAAACCCTCTGCTCGAGATGTTCTGTCCAATAGCTGGAGATAAGGGCAACCAGCCCGAAGGCATACCTCACTAATAAAAATAGGGAAAGGCATAGAAGTAGCATGATGCCCAACCTTTCTGTTGAATTGATCAACTATAATTTCTTCAACATTGATATGAATGCTTGTCATGATGCATAAAATGAGAATATTTTCATTAATGAAAACATGGGTGGTATTCTCCGAAGGAATGAGTCTTATGCACACAAGGTCAAGAAACATCTGGGCCTCAAACATTTGATTATTGTGAGAAATGTCACCCTTAGTCACAGCCCAGAGAGGTTGGCCTTCAGCAATAATATCGACTAGTTAAGCATATTGATCATGTTTTGTAGCCAAGTGCTTGGCAAGCTCTGCTCGATGATGTACATGCTTATCCTAGAAAACAGTATTGATAGCAATGGGGATAATGTCAACCTCCTTCCCTTGTACCAGAATAAATGATAAACATGGCATATCATCCACATGACCTTTGTGCTTCAAGATATCTTGCCGAGCCCGATAAGATACATGAAATTCCCTCACTAATTCTAAAATATATGGGCACATGACTTCATTAAACGAGTCCCAAACCCGTATGTTGAACTGCTTTGTTATGGTGGGTAAGTCATCCTTGAAGGAATCCACATCAAACCATGCCTCCTCTATAGTCGCCTACTTCTCACAAAAGGTAAGATAATAGGGTTCCATTCCTTCAAGGCTTAATTGGAGCTGAGCCACCGCCTATTCCACATTTTGCATAAGTTCAGGAGGAATGACAGGTACATTAGCTTCCATTGGTGCTTTGCCCTTATCCCTTCTCCTGGATAAAGACATGTTCCTGCAAAAGATCGTGAGTGCCAAAGAAAGAGAACATAAATATTTTTGCATTTTTCATTTGGAAGCAAAGGAAAAAAACTACAAGAAGCTAAGTAATGAAAAATAAATGGAATTCAAAAAGGAGGGAAGTAGCATGGCTTGGTTTCTGGCACATGCGTGCCACATGTATTTTGCAGGTGGAAACCTGCGGTACGCATTTGAGCCGCATGTGTCCGACAATAGCCTGAAAAAAAGATAGGACACTTGTGCTGGCATATGCATTTTGAATAAGCCAACCTGTTGCACACATGGGAAGTGCAGGTGCTAGGTAGACGCTTGACTAATTTCTCATGCACTGTAAACCTGTATTTTACAAGTGAAGACTTGCGGCACATATGTGGAAGGAAGTGAGTGCTTAACTCTCAGCCTCTCGCTTGCGTTGCATATGTGTTTCACAAGGCAACACCTGTGGCACACAACTTTTCAACAGGGCCAAAATTATCTTTAAATAAACACCAAACAACACTTAGGCAAACACTTTACCAATTTCAAAGTCTAATGGGTACTCAAAATTCCCAAAAAGACTTACTAATAAGTTTAAGACCACATTATGACCATTTAACATACGCTCAATGACTTACCTTAAGAAGGACGTTACCCCATCTATCATCGAGAAATATCAAACTATATGCTCTACCAAGAAAGGCTCATCAAAATGCATAATTAACACTCACACTCAACCAAAGCGCTCACCAAATTAATTATAGGCTATAATATCTACTCAAACAAAATTTAAAGCAATATCGATTTGCCCCTAAGAATGATGTCACTTAATCATAGGGCCAAACCATACATTACTAATAAGTGGGTTACTCAGACTTCACCCCCAACTAAAAATTTCATTCTAACAAGTGGCACAAATGGCATGCATTACCATAAGTATCATAATCCACCAATTTAACACAATCAATAATCGGCCAAATACCCAAAATTAAATTTCAAAATCAAATACTAAGCCTATTGGGGCAATGGAGAATTTCAACTAGCATGCTAAATAAGAAATACTCCTAAACAAAGAAAAACATAGATTTAATATAAGGTATCATACCACAAGTGAAAGTAGTGAAGTGGGTAAGTGAAAATTGAAGCTTATAAAGTTCTAACAATGGAGATCCACAAATACCACAAGAGAATGACCTGGACAGTTGCTCCGACAAGCGGTGGTATGGTGGTGATAGGGAGAAGATGAATGAGGAGAAGTAATATGGGGAGTTGAGAGAGTTTGTGGGTAAGGAAATGGAGGTTTTGAGTATTTCTAATAGGGAAAAAGAGAGAAAGAATAGGTATTAGAAGGGTGAGAAGGTGAAGATGGACAGTAAGAGCTGGGTTGGTTTTGGTCAACTGGGATAGGTCAAAATTTAAAATTGCATACCTACACCTGCACGTGCACATGCAGCCACATGTGTAACATGCGACATGCATATGACGCGCATGTGATAATTTTCTTTGTGTTTCTCCCAGTGCACTATTTTGAACCTGTGTTGCACATGCATGTTGAAGGTCCACACATGTATTTTGCATGTGGCTCATAAGTGCCAACATTTCTTTTGATTTCTTCTAGGTGCATTATTTTCCACATGCATTCCATCTACATGCTACAAGTTCACACCTACGTCTTGTAGGTGTAACGCATGTCACCTTGATAATTTTTGGAGTACTTTGCTACTTCCCAAGCTTCATGCATTCCTAAAGCAACAAAAACAACAAAGAGTGAAGTAAAAAGAAACCAAAAACACTTGGGTTTCCTTCCAAGAAACACTTCATTTTACATTGCGGTATGACGATAATACCTCAATGATCAAGGATTATCTAGAGCTATGCCAAGGAAATTGGCACAATTCCATCCAAAGCTATAGATGTATCTTCTCACAAGTTTCACCAACTCATCTCTTTGCCAAGCATGAAACTCAATGGATGTGGGTATTGGTAGAGTATCATTAGGACCAATGTACACATTCACCAAATTTGGTGGCTTATGCATGCTAACATCCTTGGGGTCCCTCTTCTCTCGACCTTCATATAGAACAAATTAATTACTTGGTAATTCTCCTCTAAACTCCTCTCCATAATTAACCTCAACCAGCTCATCCTTTGAAGCAATCACATACACAACCCTACACTCATTTTGTGGTTTCATCAATTGGCATTAAATATGACCTCTCTACTACCAACCCAAAATTTGAGCTCTCCCAATTCAATATCAACAAGTGCTCGTCCGATGGATTAAAATGGGTTCCCTAAGATTGGAAGGCATCTCTAGGTCCAATCACAATCCAACATAACAAAATCCACTGAGAGAATGAACTTATCGACCATCACCAAAACATCAAGTAGAATACCACCTAGGTAGGCATTTGATTGATCGATCAGACATAAGCAACCTTATTAGAGTTGGCTAGGGAGATCCCAAGCCCAATTTCTTTAAAATCAGGATGGTCATCAAATTAATGCTAGCCCCTAGGTCATATAAGGCTTTTTTGAACAAGTACACCTTGATGGTGAAAAGAATAGTAAAGGCTCCTGGGTCTTCTCTCTTTAGAGCCAAGTTACTAGCCATGATTGTACTATAATGATGCAACACCTTCATTGTGCCAATATCAACAACTATTTTCTTATTCAAGAGGTCCTTCATGAACTTGGTGTACCCTGGCATTTATAGCAGGGCATCCACCAAAGGTATGTTAACTGACAACTTACTCAACAAGCCAACAAACTTCTTAAACTGGTTGTCCTCCTTGTTCTTGATCATCCATTAGGGATAAGGAGGTAGAAATTTAGGCAATGGAATTGGGTCTTTTATAATTTTGACCTTGTTGACTCCCTCAATATTAATCACAACTTGGGGAGGAGAATCCACCTTTGCTTCCTCTGAGTTTGGACTTTCTTCCTTCACGAGCACATTCTCATCAACATTCAACATCGGTGCACTAGGCTTAACCACAACTTCTAGTTTCTCACCATTTTTCTTTCCAAGAACAACTTCTTTGGTTGCATCACCCACACTATCAAGGGTTTTCCACTTTGAGTGATAATTGCCATACAATGTCCATTGTTCTTTCGATTAGGGAGAGTGTCGATAGGAAGTATTCCCTTTAACCGTGGGTTCATTTGAGCTGATAAGTGGTTCATTTGACATTTGAGATTCTTAATTAAGGAGGCTGTGTGAGAACTCACGGTTGAATGAGGTTGGAAACCTCACCTTTCAATTCTATGATCCTATTATCCATGGACTCCAACTCTTTAAGACACCTGCTAAAATATGAAGATTTTTTGTTTTAGCAGGGTTGCTAACACCAGTTTGAATTGGAATGGCTTCTGTCTTTGGAGGACATACATATGGATTCAAACTTTGGTGATTATATCTATTACCCTCTCTCTCACGACCCCTCTCTCTCTATTGACCATCCCGATCTCTTTTTTGATCATGATCCCTCCATGGAATATCTCTCCCTTAATTCTATTGTTGATTCCCATCTCATGGTTGCCAAAGTGATTGGCATTTTGGTACCCCGAGCGAGAACATGCCACTTGATTTGGCATATAGTGAACTTCCTCATCAAACAATGCATATGAATCATCCTCTTCATGGGATTTGGCTCCTTGACCCCCATAGCATTTACACCCTTGACTCTGGTTTCCATCATGTGCTTTAAAAGCAACTCCACTTGTGATACAAATTATCTATGAAATCGAAACCCTAAGCTAAGAACAGGAATAAGAACATAAAAAGCTAGACACAAGTAAGGAATTCAAATTGACAATCATGATAAAGATATCAAAACCTTCAATTGAAAGATTACCAAACAAGAACCTAAACTATCAAAGGAGCCTCAAGGGAATTGAATTCACCTTGCAATTCCCTCTCAAACAAATACCAACAAAATCTTCAACCAAGCTCTCAATTCTCTCAAGAGAAGACAAGTCTATGATCATTAAAAACTAAGACTCAAAGTGGGCCTATTCTCACTATTTATAGTTTAGGCTAATTTATTATAAAAGTAGCCCAAAAGTGGCTCTTTGAGTAAAAATTGCAAATATAGCCCTACTTTGCAAACTAGGCCTCATTTCCTTCTTCCCAAGCAATCATCAAGGCATGAAATCCCCTCTTTGGCATCAAGGTGTGCTCAAGCACCTCTATCTTCATGAATAGCCCTTGTAAAGCTTGGAGGTCCCAAGCTTGGCTACTTGGGAGTGACCTTGATGCAACTTGGATTGCATTATTATCCCCTTCTTGAAAAGAATTTGTCCTCAAATTTAAAGGATCACCATCACAAGTATCAAAGAGTGAGAGGTCACAAACATTGAAAGTGTTGTGTACTTGATACTCTGATGGAAGGTCAACCTTGTAGGCTAATTCATTAAGCCTTGCAAGCACTTGGAATGGCCCGTCTCCTCTTGGCATCAATTTGGTCTTCCTCTTGGTTGGAAACCTCTACTTGCGAAAGTGTACCCACACCCAATGATACTAGCATGGATAGCATGGTTGACACGAGCATGGATGGTATAGATGACACGTACGATGTTCATGAAAAGGAAAGCATACAATGTGAGGGTGGTCCATTAAAGTGAGGGGGAAGGAGGAATTCAAGAATTCCCAAAAGAAGGCAACCAAACAAGGCCCTTACTTCATTAAGGGCAAAACTGTAATAGCTAGTGTCTTCTTATTCCCTAGTATAAGTAGTAGCTTTTCTTCATTTTGGAAGACTAGTTTTTGCATATTGAAGATTGATACTCTAAACTTGTAGTTGCTAGTGTAAGGCTTAGTGTAATTCCCTTAAGGAATTAGTGAGTGATTAGGGTGACTCTCTTGATTGTTAGTTTAACTTCTTTACTTAATTAATCGAAGGTCTCCCACTTGTGGATTTCATTTAGGTTTTCCTTGATTAGTTGAGTTGAATTAGTATCTAGTTGTTGGAATCAATTGGGAGGTGAGGGTTTTAGCCCCTTGTTGCCCATAATTTCAATTCCTAGTTATTAATTCTCATATCTTTTCCTTCGTTTCTTCTTGTTTGTTGTATTTCCATTATCATTTGGTATCAGAGCTTGGTTTAGGTTTGTTTCCACAAATCTAAGTCTTGGGAATTTGATATCTTCAAAATCCAAAAAAAAAAAAAAATCCGAAAATTTTCTTGTTTGATTTCTTGTTTTTGACACTAGATTCTTGTTCCCTAGTGTTTTTTGAGTCTAGATTTCAAATTTCGTGCGATTTGGAGTTGTAGAAGTGAAGTTGCCATTAAAGGGTTTTGAGCTTTTGAAGCTTTACAAACTTTGAAAGTGGGTCTATTGATTGAGGAGGAATTGGAGCTTAAAAACCATTGGGGTTTGTTCCTTACGTTAAGGGGAAGCTAATCCTAAAATTTGAGCCAATTCCGAGCTCATTTGAAGGTGTTGGTGTTTAGTGTGTGTTCTTGGTGTTCTAGGTGTTTTTGATATTCATCAAGAACATCTTGAAGAAGAAGAAGCCAAAAGGTACATTTGATCCAATTTTTTCAAGTCAAAGTGGTCAAAGATGTTTGTTGGGTCCACAAGTGGAATTTAAAAAAAAAAAAAAAAAATCCACGTGGACTGCCACGTCAGCAGCGCGTGTTGCCCAATTTCAGAGAGCAAAAATCTGCAGGTTCTATACTTAGTTTTTTTTAGGGGTCTCAAATTTTGGAACCCCAAAATTTTTCTAAGTGTTGGAACTTTTAAGACCCCAATTTTTTTTCTAAGTGTTGGAACTTCAAACTTCTTCTTCTACACTCATTTTTCTTAGATTTCTCAACTATTTAACAACTAATTAACATCTTTAATTACTTGTTAACTAGTTTTTAAACATCAAATCATCTCTTTGATTCTCCAAATTAAGCAACAACAAGTGGTTTCTCCTACTTTTGTTACTTAATTCTTGAGTCCGAATTCTTTCGTGCTTCTTCCTTCTTCTTTTCTTGTTTTGTTTCGTTGATTAATTTCTTGATTCAAGTCCGTTTAGAGTCTTTCAAGTCGTCCTTCTTTCAAGAGTCACAAGAATCTACTCCTCCACAAAGGATAGGTGACCTTGAGTTGATTGAGTGGAGCTAGTTCACTAACAATTTTGAGACGATGCCATAGAAGATGAGTTGAGAGTTCACATACGAGTGATGTGAGGCTTTTTTTCCTACTAATATTGTTTGTTGAGTTTTTGTAGGTACAATGTCTAATCATTTTCCTTATAACCATGGAGGAAGGAGCTTGGTGAACAACATGGGGACGAATTTCAATGTGTCAAGGAGGGTGACCAATATGAATGAAAGGGTGGTTGAAACAAATGGGAGGTTTGGAGGTATAGAGGAAAGGGTAAAAAGGATGGATAGTATGAATGAAAGGAGGTTCCTTATGACAAGTCAAAGTGAAGAAACAAGAAGGACCTCGGGTCAAGAATTCAACCTATACTACCCCCAACCAAATTGGAACCAATCCTACCCTCAAACTTCATTCCGAATGAACCCAAGCTATGATAGGCAAGTCACCCCACATCCAAATACACAACCATATCATCCACCACAAAGGATTCCTTTTGTGGAAAACCAAGATAGAAGCCAAGCACCTCCACAAAATATATCACATGCATCCTTGCATGTACCTTATGTTCCAACCCAACAACACTACCCACAAGTACCCTACCAAGATATCTATTATCAAAACCCTCTTTATGATGAAATGTGTGAAGAGGTTAGCCCGAATGAATGGTGGGAAAGACCCGAAGGCTTTGGTATGAACCAAGGCATCATGAGATGTCAAGGAAAATGGGATAGTGGAGATAGGTATAGGAATGAAGGAGGAAGGTGTGAAGATCGAAGTGATCGATATGGTGGTCAAGGTGTTCCAAATCATGGGATGGGTGACAACATGGCGAGTCTTCCAATGTTCCAAGATGGTAGTCAAGCTATTCAAGCTAACTACAACACAAAAGGGGAAGACCAAGCCTATGGAGGTAATCATGATATACCTCAATCTTCTTCTCCTTCTATCATTCGATGTTATAAGTGTCAAGGTGAAGGACATATTGCTAGAAATTGTCCACAAAAGAGGTCAAATGTTATCTTGTGTGATGAACCTTGTGCTAAAAATGTGATAGAGTATGAGGTTGGGAATGGTTGTGATGAACCTAAGGTTAGGCATGATGAAGCAACCTCAAATGTTGTTGATGAGAAATTGGAGAAGGATTTGAACTCTTCTTGTGATCTAAAGAGAATCATGGGGGATCTTTCTAAAGAGGAACTTGATCAAAGTGTGAACCTATTTCATGCAAGGTTCAAGATGATGGATTGGGTATGTTCCTTGGTCATTGATGGTAGGAGTAGTACTAATGTGGTGAGTTGCACTATGGTTGATAGAATGAAGCTTCCTACACAAAGACACCCCAAGCCATACACACTTCAATGTCTCATTGAGAATTATGAAGTAGAGGTAACCAAACAAGTGGTCGTGAATTTTAGCATTGGCAAGTATCGAGATGAGGTGTTATGTGATGTTTTGCCCATTCAATCTTGTCATATGTTGTTTGGTAGACCTTGGCTAGCCGGTAGGGATGTTCGATATCAAGTGGAGTCCAATAAATACTCATTTGTATTTGGAGGACGAAGGCACATTCTTGTACCTTTAACACCCTATCAAGTGAGTGAGGACTACAAGATAATGAGGGAGCTTCAGAAAGTACTTAAGAGAGAAGAACTTGAAAAGGAGAAGAAAGAATTGGCTCAAGAAGGAAAGTTGTATGAGATTGATGAGCCAAGAAGTGACTTAAAAGAGGTGCACAAGGAGCACTTAATTTTGGGACTTGCCAATACCAATCCCCTGTTATCTACTAACCATGGTGCTAGCATTTTGCCTAGTACCATCCCTTCTCTTTTGCAGGTTCATGGACAAATATTTCTAAAGGAGGATCCGAACAAAGTCCCTCATGAACAAAGGGTTGAAGGCCTAATAATAGAGCTACCTAGAAAGTCAACTCTTAAGAAGAAACACAAAGACCAAGTCTATGGGTCCAAAATGATGCATTGGAGGGAAAGCTTTGGGAAACCAAGTGTGGTGCACAAGAATGCAGACTCAAAAGCCCGTCTTCAAGGTATGTACCCTTCCCCTCTTATTCCAAGCAATCCTTGGAGTCATGATGACACTTTTCCTATGGTAGGTAGGTTTTGGAAATTGTATGACCTCATACCCTACCATGAGAGTGATGATATAGCTCCAATGTATTCATGGTTGGTTTTGGATATGCTTAAGTTATGTGTGTTTCATGTTTTGAATGCCAACCATAGTTATTGTTTGGGAAAGAATCCATGGTGCATTCGTGATGCCTGATTTATGTATTCTACTCCTTGTCACACTTATGTGGTTAGACAAGTTGAGGTGTTAGGATGGATTCTTAAAAGCATGACTCCATTTGTTTATCCATTCTTTGTGGGAGTTTGTTTGAGGAATAATAATGAAGTGTACTTGAAATGCTTAATCTCGTCCTCTTATGTTCCAAATTGTGAATGCCATCTTGTTAACATTCTTTTCTTAAAGTGTGTATTTGCAATTGAGAACCCTCGAGTGGATGCTAAGTTGCTTATTTATTTTTGGGAGAGTCCATGGATATTGAAAGCTCCTTGTCACCTTCATAGGGTTGGACAAGTTGAAGTTTCAAATGGAACTTTTGGAAGCATGTTTGGTTCTATGATAGGAGGGACCCCAAATCCTTGGGAGTATTATTTGGCATGGAGTGATTTGACTCCTAATAAATCCCTCGACTATTCTAGTAGCATGGCTTTGTTGGTGCACTTTCTTCCTTTGGAAAGTTGTCTTATAGAGAGGATTGTTTTGTGCTTAAAATGTCTCTTCTTATCTATCAGTGTCCTTATCGTTTGGCATGCCCTAGATGAGAATAGTGAGCTTAACACCTTTCTCTACTACCTTTTTGCTTATGATGATACCCGTAGTGGTGTGAGATTTATTTTGTATGGAGGTAAAGATATGTGGGTCTTTTACTTTTTTGACCCGAATGAACCCTTATGGGTGAGTGCACCACTTTTGGTGTGGCCTCCTTGTGAGATAATGAAACAATTATGTCTTATGGCTCCAAAGTTAGATATGATACTTGATGCCACAAAGACCTTTGTGTTTGCCTTGTCTCTTGATGTTTATCATAACCAAAACCTTTGCACCTTGTACGATGAGTTGTTTTTATTGGAAGAAAAGGATATTTGGTTATATCTCAAATTTGTGCCTCCTTGGCATGGTGATATTGTTGCTAACCCTTGTACTAACCCTCATGCTTTGAGGATGTTTTGGTTGTTGTCCTCTCATGTGTCTTTAAGGTTTGGATTCGAGGACGAATCCTTTTCAAGAAGGGGAGAATGATACTAGCATGGATAGCATGGTTGACACGAGCATGGATGGTATAGATGACACGTACGATGTTCATGAAAAGGAAAGCATACAATGTGAGGGTGGTCCATTAAAGTGAGGTGGAAGGAGGAATTCAAGAATTCCCAAAAGAAGGCAACCAAACAAGGCCCTTACTTCATTAAGGGCAAAACTGTAATAGCTAGTGTCTTCTTATTCCCTAGTATAAGTAGTAGCTTTTCTTCATTTTGGAAGACTAGTTTTTGCATATTGAAGATTGATACTCTAAACTTGTAGTTGCTAGTGTAAGGCTTAGTGTAATTCCCTTAAGGAATTAGTGAGTGATTAGGGTGACTCTCTTGATTGTTAGTTTAACTTCTTTACTTAATTAATCGAAGGTCTCCCACTTGTGGATTTCATTTAGGTTTCCTTGATTAGTTGAGTTGAATTAGTATCTAGTTGTTGGAATCAATTGGGAGGTGAGGGTTTTAGCCCCTTGTTGCCCATAATTTCAATTCCTAGTTATTAATTCTCATGTCTTTTCCTTCGTTTCTTCTTGTTTGTTGTATTTCCGTTATCACCCAATCTCCCGGTTCAAACACAACTCTCTTACGACCCTTGTTTGCTTTCTTGGCCATATCTTGATTCTTTTTCTCAAGGTGAAGTCACACCTTTTCATGCAATTTCTTCATAGCCTTGGCCCTTTTGTTTCCATGTAAACTCAAAACAACATCTTGGGACAAAGGGGTGAGATCTAAAGGGGTTAGTGGGTTAAAACCATAAACAACCTCAAATGAAGACATGTCAATAGTGCTAAGAATAACTCTATTATAAGCAAACTCAACTAAAGGCAAATATTCTTCCCAAGAATTCAACTTTCCATTCACGATGGCTCGAAGCATAGAACCAAGGTCCTATTGACAACTTTGGTTTGGCCATCGGTTTGTGGGTGACAAGAGGTAGAAAACAACAATTTAGTACCAAGTCTACCCACCCCACAATTCCTTCCAAAAGTGACTAAGGAACTTAGGATTTCTATCACTCACAATGGTCTTGGGAATACCATGCAACTTGACCACATTATCAACAAATAAAGATGCAACATGAGAAGCTTGATCACATTTATGACATTCAATAAAATGAGCCATCTTTGCAAATTGGTTAACAACCACAAAAATGCAATCATTTCCCTTTTTAGTCCTTGGCAAACCCAAAACAAAATCCATAGAAATATCTTGCCAAGTCCTTTGAGGGGTGGGGAGAGGGGTGTACAAACCATGAGGAATAAGTCTAGATTTAGCACTTTAACATTCAACACATTGGCCACAAATTCTAGCAATATCATTACGCATTTTAGGCTAATAAAATTGTTCCTCAAGAATCCCCAAGGTCTTATCAATACCAAAATGACCCATTAATCCTCCATCATGTGCCTCCCTCACAAAGAGTTCCCTCCAAGAGCTCATGGGCACACAAAGTCTCTTATTCTTGAACAAGAAACCATCAAACTTGGAATAGGGAATAGAAGATCTATCCTGAATCCACCTTTCCCTTTCCCATTCTTCACAATCTTGGAAGATTTTAGCAAAAATGGGATCCTTGGGATACCATGTCTTTAGGCATTCAAAACCCAACAACTTAGAAGACAAAGTATTGATCAAGACATGTTTCCTAGACAAGGCATCTGCCACAACATTATCCTTTCCCTTTTTATAATGAATCACATAAGGGAAGTTTCAAGATATTCAATCCATTTGGCAAGCCTTTTGTTCAACTTTTCTTGGGCCCTAAGATATTTCAAAGACTCATAATCGGTTCTAATCACAAACTCTTTAGGCCACAAGTAATGTTGCCAATTACCCAATGCACGAATTAAAGCATACAATTCAAGATCATAAGTAGAATAATTCAAAGTTGCACCTTTGAGCTTTTTGCTAAAATAGGAAATTGGTTTTTGATCTTGCATTAAAAAGGCACCAATACCTAGTTCGCTAGCATCACATTCAACTTCAAATATCTTTTCAAAATTGGGTAATTGCAATAATGGTGCGGAGCTAAGAATTTCCTTCAAGGACTCAAAAGCCTTCGCTTGCTTATCACCCCACGAAAAAGGTTTATCCTTTTGGATCACCTCGGTCAAAGGAGCGGCTATAGTGCTAAAACCCTTGACAAATCACCTATAGAAACTAGCCAACCCATGAAAACTCTGAACATCTCCTATAGATGTATGTGTTGGCCAATTCCTAATGTCATCTATCTTGGATTCATCCACTTCAATGCCTTTTGAGCTCACCACAAAGCCCAACAATACAACCTCATCAACACAAAATGAGCATTTCGACACTTTAGCATACAATTGTTCATGACGAAGTACCTCAAACACATATTTCAAATGGGCCTCATGCTCATCCATGGTTTTACTATACACTAAGATATCATCAAAATAAACAACCACAAACTTGCTAATGAATGGCTTCATCACATGATTAATCAAACGCATAAAAGTGCTAGGAGCGTTAGTGAGACCAAAAGGCATCACCAACCATTCATATAGACCAAACTTGGTCTTGAATGTTGTTTTCCACTCATCACCGGGTTTCATCCGGATTTAATGGTAACCACTCCTAAGATCAATCTTAGAGAAGATGCAAGAACCATTCAACTCATCATCAAGCATGTCATCTAAACGAGGTATGGGATGGCAATATTTTACCGTTATCTTATTTATGGCTCAACAATCCATGCACATTCTCCAAGTCCCATCCTTCTTTAGAACCAAGATGACTGGTACCGCACAAGGACTTATGCTTTCTTTCACAATGCCTTTAGCTGGGAGTTCCTCAACTTGCCTTTGAAGTTCTTTTGTATCCTCCGGGTTGCTTCGATAAGCTGCCTTGTTTGGCAATTAGGACCCCGGGATAAAGTTGATTTGATGTTCTATACCTCAAGGGGTGGCAATCCCCTTGGGAGTTCCTCGGGAAATAAATCCTCATAATCCTGCAAAAGATAAGAAATAGAGCTAAGAAAAGAAGAAGTTAGTTCATTAGTAAGTAAGGAGTAATCCCTATGCATGATAAGGATCACTGATCTTTGTTCCTCCACCACCTCCCTGATCTCCTTATAATTTGATAAGAGGGCAACCTTGTCTGTTCCCTTAGACTCCCTTCGTTTCGCTACTCCCTCCTTGGCAACTTCCGTACTACTTCCTTCTCCCTCACCCTTGCCTTTCTCCTTAAGTTCCCTAATCTTTTGATATACCTCCCCAACTTGCAACGGTGTCATTGGTTGAAGAAGGTACCGGTGATCATGCAACAACACTGAGTACCTATTGGTTCTTCCATCATGTCTAGTCATACGGTCGAATTGCCAAGGTCTTCCAAGTAGTAGGTGACAAGCTTGCATTGGAACCACAACACACAAGATCTCATTGCGGTAATCCCCCACTTTGAACTTAATCAATACTTGTTTTTGCACCTTCAATTCCCCACATTCATTAAGCCATTGAAGTTTGTAGGGATTGGAATGTTTTATAGTTGGAAGATTCAAAATCTTTACCAAAGTAGTACTAGCTACATTGGCACAACTCCCACTATCCATAATTAAGACACATCCATTACCTTTGATTAGATATTTGGCATGGAAGAGGTTTTCCCGTTGACTTGGATCATCCATAGCTTAGCTAATCATGACCCTTCTTGCAACATAATTTGGAACAGTGATATCTCCTTCTTGTTCCAAGGCTTCTTATGCAAACTCCTCATCATTCTCAAAGTTATCATCTTCACCTTGGGGAGCATCAAACTCACCCACATGTTCTTCCTCATCCACGGGACAAGGAATTTCTTCTCTTATCACAAAAGCTTTTCTATTAGGACATTCACTCATTCTATGGCCTCAACCTTGACATTTGAAACATTGGAGTGGCTTATTACCGCCTTCTTTTGGTACATGCTTTGGAACATTTCGCTCTTGTGAGAGGTTCTTCTCAAATGGTTTCTTGAATTCTTGCCTTGTGTCTTTGGATTTAGACCAATTGGAAGAATTTCCAACCTCCTAGCCCTTACCCCATGAATTTGAGAACCCCTTTGGGTTGGATTGTTTGTCCTCTTTTAAGTCTCGCCTCTACTTCAATAGTCGCTTCAACCATTTCATCTAGAGTTGGATACTTGTGAAGGCGAATTTGAGAAGCAATCTCTTTGTTCAATCCGGTCCTAAATCGAGTAGTGGCATAAGCTTCTTCTTCTACAAAGTCAACCCTCATTTTAAGGTTTGAAACTCATCATAATACTCTTCAACGCTCTTGAATCCTTGCCCCAATGTGAAGATCTTTTTGAGTTGATCTTGCTTGTACCGCTCAGTGATTTACTTTTTCCTCATGATCATCTTTAATTGTTCACAAGTAGGGATAACGTAGACTCCCATATCCCTTCTACCTCTTACTATGGAGTCCCACCAAGTTGAAGCAAACCCTTCAAATTGAGCAATAGCATAGGTAGCTTTCTTCACCTCGGTTATGTCATTAGTTTGGAAAATTCGATCACATTGAGTTTCTCAATTGAGGTATTCTTCGGGATTACTAGTACCTTTGAAATTTGGAAGAGTGACCTTGATGGAGTTGATCCCATGATCACGACCTCCATAGTTTCCATGGTCACCATAATGATCATTCCCATAATTGAACTCTTGGTTTCCACGGTCTCGATGACCGCCATGTCTTCCCCATTGCATGTGCATTTGCATTCTACCTCCTCTACCGCCCCCTCTATTCTCAAACCTCCCTTGTGCTCCTTGTCTCCCCATTTATTCTTCATAGTTGTCGTCATACTCGTCAAGATCATCATATGGATCATTGGCTCTTGGAGTTTCATTTCGGAGTGGTGGATTTGGATTTGGAATGTTTGGTTGGCCGTAGGCTTGTGGGGTTAGAATGGGATTAAGGTTGATATTTGGATTAGTAGGATTTTGTTGAGTGGGAAGTCCAAGAGTGGGTGGGGTAGCCATTTGCGGAGATGGATTGTATAAGTGATGGAAGGTAGTGGGGGAGATGGTTTGAGAGGATTCTCGATGAGCTATCCCACTTGTGTGTCCCTCAAAGAAGACTTGAGGTGACATCTCCCTTATATCATTTTCTACGAAGCCCATTCTTTTTGTTAAGTTGGATAAAATCCTCATCACATCCACAAGTGTTGGTTCCTCATTAGAAACTCGGTTATTCCCCTCCGTTGACATAGTACCTATTAAAAGACACTCAATAAAACAATCAAATAAGTTAGTAGTTAGTAAATAACCTCACAAGTCACTCGAGGGTACACACCTTTGAGTGATCTCACAATTAGTTCGGCCGATGTTGAAACTTGTTTAATCCGATGAGTTGCAAGGGTCCAATCTCTACTTGAGGATCAAGAATAGATTCTTTTTTGACTCTAGAAAGAATGCTCAAAGCTAACGGATAGGAGACAAGAAGTTTCAATGAAAATAAGCAAGAAAAGTTGAGAGAGAAAACAAAAATTGGCACGAAAAAAAATTCAGACTCAAGAACTAAGTAACAAGAAGTAGAAGGGATTACTTGTTGTTAATTAGTTGTAAGAAATAAAAAATTAGAAGAAGATGAAGAGGAGTGAGAGTAGTAGAAGAGGGAAAAATTTTGACACTTAGAAAAAAATTTGAGGTCTTGAAAAGTTCCAACCCTTAGAAAAAAAATTTGGTATCTTGAAAATTTTCCCAACACTTAGAAAATTTTTGGGTGCTAAAAATGCACCCCTCAAGTTGAGTGGGCATGTGCAGCAGTTGACTGCTGACATGGCAGTCCACTTTTTTTTTCCAATTAATAATTTGTGGACCCAACAAACACTCTTTGCCAACAAATCAAGAATATTTGAAGATCAAATCTATCCTTTTTACCATCTTCTTTTTCAAGAAAACTTGAACATCTTCAAGAACACCCAAAACAAAACCCTTCTTCAAAACATCACCAAAGCACTCCAAATTTTAGGATTAGCTCCCCCCCCCCCGACCTAGGGAACAAACCCCAATTACTAATAAGCTCGAATTCTCTCGAAATCAACAAGATCCACTTGAATTTCTTCAAGTTTTCAAAGCTTCAAAACTCTTTCATGGTAGAATCTTCACCACAACTTGAAATGACTTGAAACTTCGGATTTAGACTAAAAATGATACTAGGGAACAAGAATCTAGCATCAAAACAACAAAATAAATTTAAAAAAAAAAAGAAATTTCAGTTTTTTTTATAAAAAAAATTCAAATCCCAAGACTAGATTTGTTTGATTTGTGGAAATAAATCTAAGCCAAGCTCTGATACCAATTGATACAAATTAATTATCTATGAAATCGAAACCCTAAGCTAAGAACAAGGAATAAGAACATAAAAAGCTAGACACAAGTAAGGAATTCAATTGACAATCATGATAAAGATATCAAAACCTTCAATTGAAAGATTACCATACAAGCACCTAAACTATCAAAGGAACCTCAAGGGAATTGAAGCTCTCAATTCTCTCAAGAGAAGACAAGTCTATGATCATGAAAAACTAAGACTCAAAGTGAGATATTCTCATTATTTATAGTTTAGGCTAATTTATTACAAAAGTAGCCCAAAAGTGGCTCTTTGAGTAAAGATTGCAAATATAGCCCTACTTTGCAAACTAGGCCTCATTTCCTTATTCCCAAGCAATCATCAAGGCATGAAATCCCCTCTTTGGCATCAAGGTGTGCTCAAGCACCTCTATCTTCATGAATAGCCCTTGTAAAGCTTGGAGGTCCCAAGCTTGGCTACTTGGGAGTGACCTTGATGCAACTTGGATTGCATCAACTTGAATCATCATTTAGCCATATTCTCATTTCTTTCTTCCTTTTTTCTTCTTATTTCATTGGTCATGATAGCGGAGATGACACTCGATGTCACCTTGGCTTCCCTAGTATGCCTAGCTCATTTAGTTTTGTCACCCTATCTAATAGGGCTTTAGCAAGTCCAAAAGTTTGGTCCATAAGTGAACCAGTCGCTAGGTTGTTTGCCACAAACCTGTTCATGGAGTCGAATGAGTAATAGAAGCTTTGAAGTAACACTCCATTCGGAAACCCATGATTAGTACACACACAATAAAACCTTCTTTTTGAACCTTAACGAAACCTCATGTAAGGTCTCTCCTGACAATTAACGAAAGTTTGTGATCTCATCAAGAAGTTGCAATATTCTTGGGGTGGAAAGAATCAATCTAGAAAGGCCTTTGTTAATTCATTTCGTGAAGTGATGAATCCCTCGGAAAGCTATTCTATCCATGTTATTTCTTCTCTCGTGAGGGAGAATGGGAATAATATCAATCGAATGAACTTCTGGATGATGTTAGTAGTGTTGGGCGGTTGAGAAATCTCAATGAAATTTCATATATAGCGGTTAGCAGCTATCACGACTCGATTTATTAGGTCATGATGGAACCAATAACCCCCCGATAGGCGAACCAATCCCCATAGCTCGGATCGATTAGTAATGGGCTACTAACTAATAAGTAAGTGGAAGAATAGTAAAGTAAGTGGAAGCAAGGAATAAGACAAGAAATAGGCAATAAGAATGCATAAGCGGAAGCTAAACCAAACCCAAAACCTGGTATTATAGTATGAGACTCGCTTCCACCATGTGTTTTCTAGCCAGTTGAACTTGAAAGTTTGATTTTGATCAACATTCAGAGAAGACGGCCTCAGATGGAAATTCTAACAACGATGTTATCTCTCGAATGTCGACTTTTGGCTAGGGGACATTTGGTTTGGGTCTCGAGGATTCCGGACTCATTTTAGGCCATGGGGTTCCATTTTTGAAAAGTTTGCCTAAAGTTGGTTTTTGGGCGTGGGGCCTACTTTTCATTAAATCAACTTTCGTTGGGATTTTCATTAATTTTGTTGAGTTCAGAATGCAATTTTTAGTCATGTATCTCATCTCGTTTGTGTCCATGGGACCCCAGACTCATTCCCGAAGGTCCATTCAATCAAAATCTGCCAAGAGTTAGCCTAAGCTATTGTTGTTGCTGGTATGGCTGCCAGGGCACTGCCTGGGTGATGCCTTCACATGCGCGCCTGCACTTGGGCACCGCGCCTACGCTTCGACCTGGCCTTGGCCTTCAGTGTGCCTGTGCGTGCCAGGGTGCCAGCACAGTAACATACTTGTGCCTAGATTGCTGAATTGGGAAGAAATTGCCTTCACTGATGAATGGCATTTCGACACTATCACTCAGCCCAGACGCTCACATTCTGAAAGAACTCAGATTGATAGAGTAATCCAATTCCCTGATGGATCCATAGACCTCAAATTTATGAGTAATGGTCTTCATCCATTAGAAGAATATCCTCTGCCAGACCTTCGTCTGCCAGTCGTCCTTCTTCTTCCAAAACCGAGGAAATAGAAGAAACACACACACCGATAATCAACAACGATAAAGGAAAAGTCGTAGGAGTTGATTATTCGGGTGATATCCCAAAGGTTTTCTACCAAGAAGACCTTTACACCCCTGAGAGTCCCACTCATAGTGAGATGGAACCCCCCCTTACCTTCAAAAAGGGGAAAGAAGATTCCCTCACCATGCTCAGATCTGGTGGTAAGGACTTCGTTCCTGATCCTAAGGAGCTAGACAGACTCTGGCACCTCCCCCAGCACCAAAACAAAAGGTCCTGGTATGTGGTTAATTACTCCTTAGCCCAAAGACAGAACTTTAGAGACCTCTGGAAGTCGGACATGAAGAGACTCCGATGCATAATCGAGTTCTTCAGCTGGTTCGAAATGACCGGAAAATTAGACAACCAAAAGCAGTCTCTCAAAGTCATTGTCAGCAAGTGGTATACAGCCACCAACAAAGTTGTCGAGGCTATTACTCCTCCACTTGAAGGGATTAACATCCCTTATTCCACTAAGGTCATTCCGGCAGCCCCCTTTAAGACTAAGAGTGCTAAGCCTGAAGCCGTTCCCAAGTGCTCAGACATAGATCGGCTTATCGAGCAAAACAACTATACCAACCAGATCCTTCATATTGTTTCTAAACAGATTGAAGATTTTGGTGATAAGAATTTGCTCGGAACTAAGCCCACTCCCTCTACTGCTAGCACGAGTAAAGGCTTAGAAACCAATCCTATCTTTAAGATCCCTGAGTTCAATAGAGAAAAATTCCCTAAACTCAAAGAGACTTTTGATATCCCTGGTAATGTTCTTGACAAAATCAATGAACAATTAGCAGCCTTCAGTATCTCTGATAAAGGTACGCAAAAGTCTAAAGACCCTAATGCTAAAAGCATTGGCACCATCCATAATAGTAAGACTCTTATCCAAAAGGTATTCAATGATAGGTACCACAATAAGAAGAACTACCAATCTCGTCCTTCCTTCCCTGACATTCAGTATGAAGAAAATGCTTTTCTTTCCACCTCTTCTCATGAGGGTAGAAGTATTACTGAATGGAACATTGATGGCCTTGCTGAGCATCAGATTTATAATAAGCTCCATGAGATGGGAGTTGCTATCACCGCCTATAAGATTAGGCATTCATCTGATAAAGAAGCAGCCTTCATGATCATAGCAGGCTTCACTGGCATGCTAAGACATTGGTGGGATAATTATCTAACTGATGATCTTAGAAAAGCTATTCAAGATGCAGTCGCCATTGAAACTGTCATAAAAGTTGAGGGTACCTCCGAAGTCCCTTCTCAGGTTTCAAGAGAAGACGCTTGTGTCGTCCTTCTCTACCACATAGCCAAACACTTCGTAGGAGAACCAAAACTCTTCCAAGATAGGAGTCTTCAAATTCTTAATAATCTTACCTGCCCTAGGTTAGATGACTTCATCTGGTACAAACATCAGTTTGTTAGTAAGGTTATGATCAGACTTGATTGCAATAATGATTTCTGGAAAGAAAGATGTATTAGCGGTCTTCCCCCTCTTTTCGCAGAAAAGGTCAGAACCAAAATTCAAGATCGTTGTGATGGTAAAATTCCTTATCATCAAATGACTTATGGTGACCTTATCAGCATTATCAATGTTGTCGGCCTAGAGCTCTGTACTGATATTAAGCTCAAACAACAGCTTAAGAAAGAAAAGTCCTTTTCCACTAAGGAATTAGGAAACTTTTGTACAGATTTTGGTTTTACCTCCATTACTCCCCCTAAGTATCTCTCCAAAAAGGACAAAGATTCTAAGGGTCATAAGAAGAGGCATCATAGGACCAAACCTAGTAGTGATTCCAAACGTTCTTCTAAGAGAACTTATAGGAAGCATAAATATAGGTCCTCCAAAAGTTCAGGGACTAGCACCTGTTATAATTGTGGGAAGCCTGGACATTTAGCCAGAGACTGCAAAGCAGGAGGCAAAAAGAAAAAGATCAATCTTCTTGATATCCCTGATCAAGCCAAAGAACAACTCTTTGCCATCCTTGAAGACGACAAGAGTAATTCATCCTCACCCAACTATTCTGAGGCTTCAGATAGTGACATTGATCTATCTTATAGTTCAGACTCCACCCAGTCAGGTGATGACTGCTCCAATTGCCATGGTTCTTTCTGCCATTGCAATGATTCCCTTGCCATTCGGGTCTTAACAGCTGACCCCAATGAAGCTCTCTTTGATGTAATCCAACACATTGATAACCATGAAGCCAAGAAGAGCTACCTCATTGAGCTCAAGAGGCTTATCTTAGAATAATCCAAGCAAACTCCTAGAGAATCTAGAGCAGCCATAGAACCCTTCAGCATGAAGCGCATCATGGCTAAATTTGAGAAAGCCCCTGAGCCTACCATTTCC
>QJPP01003523.1:0-106542 GCA_003996215.1 Jaltomata sinuosa
CCGGGAGTAACCGGGTCTAAATAGTAAAAAGTCATCTCAGGTGCTCGGTCCGACCGAGGCTAAAAATCATCTCAAGTAACAAGAAAACTCAACTAGCACCCCGGCCCTGCCGAGTCTAGCGATAATCGTAAAACTGATAATTTTAAACATAATTTTACTTTCTTGCCCAAAAATCTCCACAAGTGAAATCAACCATTCCAAATCATTTCAATCAAAAACGGGCCCCCCGGGCCATGCAAGGTTTAGAAAACAGTGCCAGTAGGCTCGAAGCCAAAACCACAGTAAAACACGGATAAAACCTCTTTATATGCATGGAAATGGTATGATCACACACAATAGCTGCCCCGCAGCTCACAATCAACCTATCGACCCTGCACAGGCGCACAGCTACTCAGCAAGCATAACCAACCTAGAAGGATAATTCTATGCCCGGGACTCGCGGACATTCCCAAAATCCCACCTTCTATGTTCCAGAGTCAACAAGTCCTCACAGGACCACAAGGGTAAATAAAATATATCGGCAAAAACTACAAGCAACGGAGGAATAAAAATAGGCAGACATGAATAAAGCGGTCAAGATCTGTGGTACCAACCTAATAAACCAACCCAAGGATGCCCATTAATACAATTTTATTTTATATATACGGAGTCTAGGAAAAATAAACCATAACCTACCTGTCGTCCGATGACAAGCTGCTGGAACAACGATGTCCAAGCTCGAACCACTCCGAGAAAATCCAAAACTAAATCGGAATCGGATTCGGATTCGGGACGGAATAACTTGACGTAGATAATTGATTTTCTTTTGATGATCGAACGAGGTGTCAACGTAATTTCTTTCCACCAAATATTCTCCACGGTAAGAGCATATATCTCAATTTGCAACTTCTGCTGACCATATATCACAATAATACCTAAGCTAAACTTAAGGATAAATACTAATGGTATTATTTAAATAGTTAATTAATGTAAGCCACTAATCCTAATATGGGCAGCCCACCACCATCCTTACAGGTTGTTGTCAACTCCCTCCACTTCCACGTGGAAGTGGAGGTGGCAACCAATCCGATCCGTTAAGTATATACCCGGGTATTGCATAAATTTGTGGTAAAATAAATATAATATTTTAAATATACCATAATTCATAGAAAATTATTTCAAACAAAACCTACTATATTATAATAATAAATTTCAACATAATTAAATTTACTACCTCCGTTAAAATATTACAATGTATAAAAACTTTATAAAATAAATACATATACAATTATAACGTATCAAAAATATTTTTCATAAACCTTTAAAATATTTGAGAGGGTAATAATAATATAATTTTTACCAAATTCAACTTTAAAATAAAATATTTTCAAATACACGCACGATGCTAATAAAATTCCTAAGCTTAGGCTCGTAATACCAACGCACGATTTTGATACTCAAGAATTCTCTCGGGATCCTCCCTTATGTTTTATTACTGTTTCGGAACTGAAATGGCATTTTAAAACGTGAAGTTGAGGCTTGCGCGCAACCCATTTTTTGCCAGACAGTCTGCGGTAAAACAGTCATAACTCTTTACTCCAAGATCAGTTGGACGTGAGGTTTTATGCGTTGGAAACTAGACTCGTAGACCTTCGATTTGGTATTTTGGGGGACTTCTAACTCTTTATATATTGGGAGAAAAGCCCCGAGACATTTGACCCAAAGTTCAGGAAATTTGTTAACGAACTTACGATAACTTTTGTCGATTTGCTTGACTTCAAAAATTAAACGTGGAAATGACCGGAAGGGTCATTACACTGATGGCCCATCCAGTCGAGACGAACCAGTTAAACCCGTGTGTCCACCCTGACCTGATGCCCTAGAAGTGGTACCTCTCGAAGACTGCCCTTTCTCAAACTGAGAAATACCCGAAGTCTGAAGTGAAGCCTGAACTGGTCTACTAGTTTGACCTTGATACTGTTGTGGCTGATGACCCCAGGCCCACTGGCCCAAACCTCTACCACTCTTTCGAGAACCACTAAAGCTACCCTGATAATGAGGCCTCTTATCCCTAGCCCCTGATCATGTCGATGCAATTCCTCCATAGTACGGGAATAATTTACAATAGCCTAAAACGATTGACCACTAGCAACTAATATCTCGACTGGCTCACTCAGTTCTGTTCACAACCCCAAAACAAATATGTGAACCCTGTCCAGCTCAGTAGGAATGATTATAGCCCCAAATAGAGCAAGCTGATGGAAATGGGTCTCATACTCAGATACAGACATGTGCACCTGCATAAACCTAGTAAACTGCTCCCGGCGACGCTCACGATCACTCTGAGGCAAGAACTTGGCCATAAAGGCCTCATAAAACTCAGACCAAGTCAAAGGAGGTGACGATGGTGGTCTGCAAGAAACCTGGCTCTCCACCATAACTTCGTTGGGCCCTCTAGCTGATAGGTAGTATATCCAACCCCGTGAGTCTCCAACAAACCCAAATGATACAACATATCCTTTCAGGTAGTAATAAAGTCATGTGGGTCTTGTCCAGAGGTAAAAACAAACCTCGGAAGTGCTAATCTCAAAAACCTACCTAACGTCTTCTTCTATGACTGTGACATAGCTGGGCGAGGAGCAAAAAGGTTGTGCAGCTGATGGGATCGGAATAACCTTTGCATGGGGAGCTGCAGTAGCAGGCTACACTCCTAAACTCTATGCACCTAGGGATTCTTCCTGAGCAGATGTTTGTGCTACCTCAGAAGGCCGCTCTCCAATCTTACCCAAAAGCTGTAATAGTAAACCCCAAATATCTAAAGACTGAGCTTGGGCTGAAGCTGGCACATAAGTGGGTGTTGGAGCTGGTACTGAAGCTAGTGGTACCTGGGCTGCCCCCTAGTCCACATGCTGCTACTCGGGAACTGACTTTGGCTTATACTCACGCTCGGGCTCTATCCCCACTCTAGTAGCTCTAGCAGGTGCCGCTACTTGGGGACGTCCTTCACCCCTACCTCTACGACCTCCCTGGCCCCTAGCTGGTGTGAGGGGTGCTGGAGTCGGAGGATCGTCTTTACCTGACGCTGATACTCTCGTACGAACCATCTGCGGAAGAATGAACTAGAACAAGTGAGATTTCAAGAAACTTTAAGGGTACTATGCACGATACCGAAGAAATAAGAGAGTCATATTTCCTAAGATGTTACTATAGCCCCCCAAAGATTAACTACGGACATCTCTGCCCTGATCCCCAGGACTGTACTAAATATTGGCTCCTATACTGATGACATCGGTGAACCTACAACTCTGATACCAAGCTGTCATGACTAGATTTCTCAGTCATGATGGCTGATGTGCCACCATTTTACGGCACTTTCGACTCCTTTTAACTAAGAACAATCGTACGTTTTAAAGCAACCGTCGTCGTTTTTGATGTGTTTATGTTGGATTTGTAGGAAATGGAGACAAACACGGAAACGGAAGGAGAAACGAGCAAAAAGACATTCTGGATAAGAGTGACGGTCAGAGTGACGAACCGTCAAGCTTGTGACGGTCCGTCAACACAAATCGTCAAGTTCAGGCAGTGGTGCTGCCTAGTGGTGACGGTCCAGGCGACGGTCCGTCAAGCCAGTGACGGTCCATCAGCCAGGCCGTCACACTTAGGCAGTCCGCTACGCGGAATCCGAGCGTTTTTGGGATTTGTTTCCTAGACTCCTATAAATACCCTATGTTAGGTTTATTTTACATGTCAAGATTTTTACATACTTTACCCAATAATTTTAGGAGTTTAAAGTCGATTTTTGAGAGAGGAAAACACACAATACACGTTTTCTTCCTCCTCAATCTTGTTCTTGATTTGTTCTTAGGATCTTGTTTTTTCTTGTTCTTGGATTATTGAAGATTGTCTTCACTATATTGTAAGAATCTCTTCTCTATATTATGAATACAATTCTCTTCTCTTTTCTTTATAGCATGATTAACTAAAACTCCCACAACTAGGGTTGTGGGAACCATGGCTAAAGTAGCGATATAGATTCCGGGTAGCGACGGGTTCAATATATATGTTGTCACGTTCTTAATCATTCATTATTTAACATTTTCTAGTGGTTGCAAACATTAGAACATGCCTAGGTTTAAATTTGCTTGAGTAAAGAGATTAAAACCGGGAAACTTGATTAACGACGAAGATTCGAGACTACCAACTCTCGTCTTATGATTAATGCTGTAACTAGATTAATCTACTTGATGTTTAGGATTGAAATCTAAAAGCACACCTTTTCAAGTTCGAGAGAATTGAAAAGTAAATTCGTCTATTTGGTTGAGAAATGTTTAGACGATACCATTAATTCAATCACATCGTGACACGCATATAGAAAGAACCCGGTTAAGCTTAGGATCAATATCGTTACCAAGGCCATGGTAAACACTCCCCTAGTTCATTCTCCTACTGATTATTCTCATACATTATTATTTGCTTTTGTTCACACAAAACCCCCCCTTTATTTACCGGAAACTATTGACCATTAGTCACATACTTCACTAAAGGCTTAACTCTCACCATATTCTCTGTGGGATTGACCCCAACCTTTGTTGGGTTCTTATTTGACAACGATTGCTTATGCTTCTTAATTGGAGTGGTACTTTGAGCGTTATCAAATTTTGGCGCCGCTGCCGGGGAATACGGTTGTTTGTTAAGTCCGGTGTGTTTATTTGACTCTTAGTCATACTTTTCTGCTTTTACGTTTATTTGTTGTTTTTGTTTTTGACAGGGTACATAGTTGTGCATGCCAAGTACCCAGCGCTCGGGTGAATCAACATTGCCTTACGACCCCGAGCTTGCTAGAACATTGAGGCAGAATATGGCCACACAACAAGAGGCAGCAAGGCTCGCTGCAGAACTGCAGGCCCAACACAATCTTAATGCTGGTGGTCTGCAGGACGATGTTATGCTGAATGAGGAGGATATCGACTTGGATGGAGTTGGCGCTACGGGCGCCATTGCTCTTCCACCGCTAGCACCCGGAGCCAAGTTCAACATCACTAGCACGATGATCCAGCTGTTGAACTTGAGAGGAGTGTTCCGTGGTGCCGCTGGTGATGATCCAAACCAGCCCCTGATGAATTTCGTGGGCATCTGCAAGTCGTTCGAGTTGCCTGGAGTAAGTCAGACGGCAATTAGGCTCAGGTTGTTTCCGTTGTCTCTGTCTGATGAGGCAGCATTGTGGTTGACAGAGCTGACCCCCGACTCTATCACAACTTGGGGAGAGTTGAAAGGAGCTTTCCTAGAAAGGTTCTTTCCTCCCTCTAGGATGATACAGTTGAGGGATGAGATTAGCAATTTCAGACAGCAACCTCACGAAGCATTGCACAAGACCTGGTTGCAATTCAAAAAGAAGATAACACAATGCCCGAACAATCAGTTGACCGATAACTTTTTGATGCGGACGTTCTACCGGGCACTGAATTCGGCTACCAAGCCGACGTTAGACAACGCAGCAGGTGGTGCATTCATGGGTCTCACTTTTGTTGAGGCCACAACTACTTTGGACAGGCTCACCAAAACCAACAGGCCCTGGCATACACGGGATTCAGAGGTAGAAGCTAGCACTTATGCAGTTGGTATGTCAGCTGAGCAGCGCAGAAAAGACGAGAAGCGCGACCAAGACATGGCGCATCTGAAAACGCAGTTGGACCTACTGACCAAGCACTTGTTCTCAGGAGGTATAGAGAAGGTAAAAGCTGTGGGTTCTCAAGGTAGAGCAACTGAGTTGGAAACTGAGGAGGCGAATTACTTGGGGGGTTTCCAGGCCAATGGCCAAGGAAACCAAGGTCGGACCTATCAGAAGGACAACTACTATGATAAAGCTGGCTACAATCGCGATCAAGGAAACTGGAGGAATAACACCGATAGAGGTGGGTTGTATGTACCACCTGGTAATCGGGATAAAGCTAGCAATGAGGCAGGGACGTCCAAGCTAGAGAACATGATGGCGAAGATGCTGCTGAAGGTAGAATCAACTGACTCTAGGGTGAAGGAGATAAGGACTGAGTTATCAGCCATGAGTCAAATAGTGGAGTCGCATTCCACTTCGATTAAGCAATTAGAGCAGCAAGTGGGGCAAATCTCGGCATCTCTGAACCAAAAGAAGATAGGTACCTTGCCGAGCGACACCACTCATCTGAGGAATGACGCGAGTTGTATGCCGATCACCATAAGAAGCGGAAAAATATTACCGGAATCACATCCGGTAATTCAGACTCAAGAGGGTGAGATCGTGGATAACAAAGAAGTCGAGGAGGTTACTCTAGAGCCCGTGGAGAAAAGCAAGGAAGCTAAAAAGCTTCCAACGATGATGCCTCGACCACCACCTCCTTTCCCACAATGCCTGAAGAAGAAAGCGAAAGATGGTAAGTTCCTGAATTTCCTGACCATGCTCAAGCAAATATCAATAAATATCCCATTGGTGGAGGCGCTTGAACAAATGCCCGGTTATGCCAAGTTTATGAAGGACTTGATTACAAAGAAGAGATCGGTAAGTTTTGAACTGGAAGACAACCTCCACCACTGCAGTGCTATTTCCTCAAGGTCGTTAGTAGACAAAAAGGAAGATCCAGGTGCGTTTACTGTTCCCTGTACTATTGGGAAACTCGGCTTCGAAAGAGCCTTGTGTGATCTTGGTGCTAGCATCAACCTGATGCCGCTAGAAGTCTATAAACAAATGGGTTTGGGAGGTCCTAAACCAACGTCCATGAGAGTGTCGATGGCTGACCATTCGGTAAAGAGGCCCGTGGGAATATTGTCTGATGTGCTAGTAAAGATCGGTAAGCTTATCTTCCCAGCTGACTTTGTGATCTTGGATTGCGAAGTGGATTTTGAAGTTCCCATAATCTTGGGACGACCTTTGTTAGCCACGGCTAGGGTGTTGGTTGACATGGAAAGAAACGAACTGACCTTCAGGCTAAACAATGAAGCTGTCAAGTTCGATGTGTCTAAATTGATGAAGCAACCAAGTGACATGAGGGTGGTCGCGGTCGTCAATGTTATTGAGGAAGCTCCTGTGGATGTGCATCTTGAGGAGAAGGGTTTGGTCGAGACTCTATCTGTTGTGAGAAGGATGGTGCGAGAAGGGAAACATGTAGAGGAAGGCGGTGAAAATAGATCAAAGAAACGAAAACACCGCAAGAGAATCTGCAAAGAAAGAGCGAAGAAGTTGTCGCGACTAGCTGCGGAGCCAATGAAAGAAGAAGCTGAAACGCAACATGAGGTTGTCGCGTGCACACACTCCATCGAGTTCTCCTATTTTGGAGACCCTGGCGGTCTCCAACATCATTCCAGAATCTGAGTCCTATCGACTTCACAGGTATTCCTTTCTCTCACAGTTTTTAGCTTTCATATGGATGCATTGGGGACAATGCATGAGTCTAAGTTGAGGGTGTGGGGAAACCTGTGAGTCACCACCGAGGGTTTTTGTTGCCGTGTTTCTTTTCCCTTCGGTGTGCTATCTAGTAGAACCGGCATGTTTAGGTTGTTATTTTTTAAATTTTTGTGTTTTAGTGTCTATAGCAAAGCATCATGGCATTTTTTTTGTTACTAAAAGGAGGCCCCTTAAAAAAAAAATCTGGTTTTGTACTTATGTTGAAACGATTGACTGTCTGGATCCTTGAATATCATTGTGTGATTATGATTAGAATGAGTATGCTTAAGCCGAGCGGTTGTTTGGTAGTTGGTAGCGATATAGTTTCTTGGTGCCAAGAGTGTGTGAGATTATTGTTATAAATTCTTACTCTGTGCATGCATCTAGAACTTGCCGGTCTATTTTGTTACGTCGAAGTTTGGTGCCTTAGGAAAGGATCACAGGCCCTTTTTGTATTGCAGTCACTTAACCTAAAACCGTCCAAATATAAATAATCCCTTTGATCCCTGTTTGAGCCATAATTGATCTTATTCTTTCAATAACCTGTCACCGTTCCTGTTTAACTTGAATCCCTATTTTGGCCCTGGTCCTCCCTTGGACATCGTGCACCTCAATTCAAGCAATCAGCCTAAGTTGAGGGTGGCTACTATAGAGATGAACCCTGTTTTGGCCCTTGTCCTCCCTTGGACATTGTGCACCTCAACGCAGGCAATCAGCCTAAGTCGAGGGTGGCTACTATAGAGGTGAATGATAAGAAAAAGAGGATGGAGAAGATTAGTTGTGAATAGAATGAAAATTCGGGTGTGTGCCTAAGAAAAGAAAAGAAAAATAAAAAGAGATGAAAAAGATCGAAAAAGTAATAAAAAAAAATTGTCAAAATAAAGAGGCCGCACCTGTAGCTAGAAAGAAGGAAATAAAAAGGTGAATAAGGATGGACGAAGTAAAGTTATGTGGTAATAAGATGCCGGTGGTTCCAAGGAGGGCTTAGTCACTAACCCCTAAATGTATCCTACCTGCACCTAAAGCCTCATTACAAGCCAAAACAAGTCCTGTAGTGATCCTGAGCGGCTTTCTGAAGAACTGAAATAGAATAGTAAGGGCAAGCCTATGGTAGCGCATGTGCATTGTTTGAAATCGTTTGTGAGTGTGAGCGCTTACCTAGTCCCAAATTGTGTGTGTGGGATTTCTTTGTGGCGAGGGCACCAAGATGTCTGTATTGTCTATTGATTGTTAGGATAGCTGCGCGTGTGTATGTAGAATGTTCTATCATATCGGAATGACATGTTTGGATCCATGCAAGTTAGTGTTTCATACATTTGTGTGCAAGGAGGGAGCTTGAATTAAAATGGAATAAGATGTTGAATGACCATGAGTTGCTAGAGACACGAGTTTGTTTTCTTAGTTGAGTCGTCTTATTGTTTTTCTTTTTATGTTATGTTGCTTGAGGACAAGCGAACGTCTAAGTTGAGGGTGTTGATGTGCCGCCATTTTACGGCACTTTCGACTCCTTTTTAACTAAGAACAATCGTACGTTTTAAAGCAACCGTCGTCGTTTTTGATGTGTTTATGTTGGATTTGTAGGAAATGGAGACAAACACGGAAACGGAAGGAATAACGAGCAAAAAGACATTCTGGATAAGAGTGACGGTCAGAGTGACGGACCGTCAAGCTTGTGACGGTCCGTCAACACCAACCGTCAAGTTCAGGCAGTGATGCTGCCTAGTGGTGACGGTCCAGGCGATGGTCCATCAAGCCAGTGACGGTCCGTCAGCCAGGCCGTCACACTTAGGCAGTCCGCTACGCGGAATCCGAGCGTTTTTGGGATTTGTTTCCTAGACTCCTATAAATACCCTATGTTAGGTTTATTTTACATGTCAAGCTTTTTACATACTTTACCCAATAATTTTAGGAGTTTAAAGTCGAGTTTTGAGAGAGGAAAACACGCAATACACGTTTTCTTCCTCCTCAATCTTGTTCTTGATTTGTTCTTGGGATCTTGTTTTTCTTGTTCTTGGATTATTGAAGATTGTCTTCACTATATTGTAAGAATCTCTTCTCTATATTATGAATGCAATTCTCTTCTCTTTTCTTTATAGCATGATTAACTAAAACTCCCACAACTAGGGTTGTGGGAACCATGGCTAAAGTAGCGATATAGATTCCGGGTAGTGACGGGTTCAATATATATGTTGTCACTTTCTTAATCATTCATTATTTAACGTTTTCTAGTGGTTGCAAACATTAGAACATGCCTAGGTTTAAATTTGCTTGAGTAAAGAGATTAAAATCGGGAAACTTGATTAACGACGAGGATTCGAGACTACCAACTCTCGTCTTATGATTAATGTTGTAACTAGATTAATCTACTTGATGTTTAGGATTGAAATCTAAAAGCACACCGTTTCAAGTTCGAGAAAATTGAAAAGTAAATTCGTCTATTTGGTTGAGAAACGTTTAGACGATACCATTAATTCAATCACATCGTGACACGCATATAGAAAGAACCCGGTTAAGCTTAGGATCGACATTGTTACCAAGGCCATGGTAAACACTCCCCTAGTTCATTCTCCTACTGATTATTCTCATACATTATTATTTGCTTTTGTTCACACAAAACCCCCCCTTTATTTACCGGAAACTATTGACCATTAGTCACATACTTCACTAAAGGCTTAACTCTCACCATATTCTCTGTGGGATCGACCCCAACCTTTGTTGGGTTCTATATTTGACAACGATCGCTTACGCTTCTTAATTGGAGTGGTACTTTGAGCGTTATCAATGGCACCTACGACCCCTCAGTAGGCAAACTAATCCTCGTAGACTGGAACTGTTATTAATGAGCTACTATCAACCAATTAAGCAGGAGAATAATATAAATATGCGGAAGCAAGGGAAAATAAGTAAAGAAAAGGGACAACATGAATATATATACATATATAGAAGCTAAACCCAACCCCAAAACCTGGTATCATAGTATAGAGCTAGAACTATATATAAGGAGTACAAACGATCCAAAATAATATATAAAGATGTCTCCGAATGGTAATAGAGTACATAAAGCAACAGATAACTAAAGCTAAGCTTCGGTGGCCAAGAGCTCACCCTCAGTCTGAAGTAGTCCCCAGAAGATATTCGAGCATGAATCACAATGATCTAGCGGCGATGGCCCATACTAGGATCTGCACCAGAAGAGGCAGAGTGTAGTATGAGCACCAACTGTGAAGCAACAAGTACCTAGTAGGTATCATAGGCCGACTAGGCACATATAAGATAAAAGAGAAGTAATAAGCAGAATAGAAACAAGTAGTCACTGAAAATTATGATGGAGCACACAGAAGCTAGCACGGAAGGAATACTTCCAAGATAACACCCATGGCTAGCTACTAGAATACCAATCACATGTGAAAGAAAGAAATACGTACCTGGGATCCTTTCAATAACAAGTATATAAAGAAAGGTCTAAAAAGTAGGTGGTATACCAGTAACCTCAATAAAAAGAGAAAGATCAGGCAAATAATGGAAGTCATTCTCAAATACAAAATACTATCATCCGAACAAGCATACTAATCTCAATCAAAATATACCAACTGGAAGCTAAAGGACAACCTTATCAAATCTAATATCGAGTAACCTTAATAGGGACAATATTACCAGTTACTAACAATAAGCCTACCTACAGTCCCACGGGTGACCATACACCCGAGGAACTTGTTTAGATAAATCCTCCGGCATCCCATACTACCAGAGCATACACTCAGCAAATAGAAAAAAAGGATGGAACCTCAAACAATATGATAATATGATGAACTAGGTGTAATAATAGTGATGTATGCTACCTGCTTCTGGCGTCCTATAAGACCCAAAAAATAGGATCCATGGAAGGTCTCACACTTATACCCTTCCTCCGGCACTCCCAGCACGTAGCCCCTGGTCCAAAACGGCGAGGTCTATGGAGGCCCCCGACCAAAATACTAGATTCCCCGCAATCTCAAAAATCCCCAAGTAAAGCTAATCAGAGGGTATCTGGGTCTAAATCAGTAAACCAAATATTTCTAGTGCACGGCCCCGCCGAGCCTAGTATTATCACAGAAGCTGTAGTAAAACAAGTCTAGCCCTCAGCCTCGCCGAGCCTAGTTTTAGTAGAAATAGTGATAAAACATCCTTTTTATTTTCTCCTACCCCATGAAGAACTGTTAAAATGGTACTAAACCTCTATACAATCATTTTTACCAAAAATGGGCCCTACGACCATGCAAGTTTTAAAAATCATTCAATAGAAGGCCCAAAGCCAAAACTGTAGTAAAATTATGCAGAAACCCTCTATAGGCATGATAAATAGTGTACACAATCACAACAGTGGTTCACGGCCCACAATCAACTTATCGGCCCTGCACAGGCTCCCATCATTCTATAGCACAGATAGCCAGCTCTATAATAGTAATAACAATGTTTGGGACTCACGGACCTTCCCAATAACCCACCATCTATGTTCTAGAGTCAATACAAGGTCACACAGGATCACCAGGGTGATAATATCATCTATAACAAATACTATAAATATCATAGGAAAGAAACGAATTGAACATAAAGAAGCGGTCAAGGTCTGTGGTACCAAGCTAACAAACCCAACCCAAAGATGCCCATTAATACAATTTTATACTATATATGTGAAGTCTTGAGGAGTTAGACCATAACCTACCTGTCTTCCGACGACAAGCTACTAGGACGATAATGTCCAAGTTCGAACCGCTCCGAAAAGCTCCAAAACAAAATCAAACTCGAATTTAGGCTTGAATAACTTGACGTAGCTAATTGATTTTCCTTTGAGAATCAAATATAGCATTCAAAAATAGCTTCTTATGAACTTAGTCCTCCAACATGAATATATACGTACTGCATATGCTAAGCAATTCACTTGTTATGAACAAAAATCCGTTGTTGAGAAGTAATTTTACAAAATGATCTCACTTTTCTAATGAAAATTGTTGCTGCCATAATCTTAAGTTGAAATTGAGCCTTTGCTGAAGTTTAAACACACACATATATATAGAATAAATACACCTAGACTTAAATGGAAGTAATGCCACATTTTAAAACCCATTTGCTGCCACTCACCCACACTTCCACGTGGAAGTGTGTTATCATCACCATAGAATGAATTTTTATCCATTACGTATGTACTCGGGTATTGCATAGATTCATGGTAAAATAAATAATAATTTTAAAATATATCATAATTGATAGAGAATCATTTCAAATAAACCCTACTATATTATAATAATAATTTTCAACATAACTAAGTTTACTATCTTCGTAAAAAAAAATTAACAATTTATAGAACTCTTATAAAATAAATACATACACAGATATATCATAAAAAAGTATTTTTTTCATTAATATTTAAAATATTTTTAGAAAAGTAAAACTTTTTACCAAATTCAACTTTCAACTTAAATATTTTCAAATACGCGCGATGTTAATAAAATTCTCAAATTTAGGCTCACAAGCCTTTGATATGGACGAAGGTTAAGGTCATATGATCACAAATCGCTATTGCACTATTTTGATACTCAGCTCCTAAGACTCTGCTCTAAATTAGGGAATTGGCCATAAAGACCAAACGAATAGCTAGGGCACCGAACCACCAGTCCCAGCAAGCCATAAATGACTTGGAGCCGCTACATGAAGGCTCTAATAGTAAAACGAAGGCATAAATAAGAGAATGACTGGAAGGGTCATTACACTAGGCTAGGTTACCATCACCCAAGCCAAAGGTAGAGCTAGAGAATAATCAGTATCAACCGTAGGGCATGGGGCTAACCCAGTTACTGAAAAGTTTTATGGATACACTGGTTCTCCAAGATACGATGGTAAAGATCCTTGGTTTCCTGGAGGGTATCTCAAAGGAAGGGACGTTGTTGGGTACTCTAAGTGGTTCACATGTCTTAGAGAGGCACATAATTTAGCCTAGGTAGTGGCATAAGGTTTAGGAGCGCAACTTTCTACTGCAGCTCCTTGTTTAGAGGTATTATTGGTTCTGACAGTTTCTCAGTCTATTATAGCTAGGCTGGTTATTTCTTCTAACGATCAAAAGATGCTTGGTAGATTCATCTTATTAGGTTCTCTGTGGTTTTTTGGTGGTCCAGGTGAGGATGATCATGAGTTCTTAGTTAGTTGGCAAGGGAGATTATATAACTTCGGCTTGGTAGAGTCCCATGGGGTTGATTACACTGCATTTTAGATGGATGGTTCAGCAAAGCAGCTGTGGAGATATCATATTGTTTGTAGACTAGTTGGGTTACCTCCGATGACTTAGGCTCAATCTTCTAAGGTCTTCTTAGAGAAGAATGTGCTGCACAATATGAGTTCACCAGGTTAAAGTAGGGCTCTATGGCTATTTCAAAGTACGAGGCTCATTTTCATGAGTTAGTTAGGCATACTACTATGATTTTGCCTACTGAGCAAGAGCGAGTTTGTTTGTTTGTCATATGGTTGGTACTACCTCTTTGTTTGGCTACAAAGTAATTAGTGGCTTTAGGGGATACATTCCTTAATGTTTTTGATCATGCCCACACTATTGAGGGTATTTATTGTGAGGCCTACGAAGGTAGTGACAAGAGGCTTTGTCACCTGGGTGGATACAGTGGTTCAAAGTTGAGAGGTAGGGGTTTCTCCAATAGAGGTCACCCTTAATGCTTCCAGCTGATCAGACCCGTACAAGTAGCATTATAGATCACAGAGGTTATTCAGCCAAGTTATTCAGGTTAGAATGGTTAAGACAACCAGAGTTTAGGTCAGACTCTTTGTGGTGCACACATTCTGGGTATTCGGGCCATAGTGGCCATTCTAGTTGAATAGGTTCTTCTCCTTGGGTATTATTAGACGGAGGGTGCTTTTAGTATGGTAAGTTGGGACACTTTTCTAGAGATTGTCCTAGATTCAGACATGGTAGCCAGTAAGGTCAACAAGTTTAGGCTCCTAGGGCTCGAGGTCCACCAGTTAGATATGGTGCACCGGCTAGTAAGGGTGGTCCCAAGGTGCTTGAGGTAGTCTTTATTTAGGTAGATCAGGTGGTCATGGCAGACGGAGCCATATGTATGCTTTTTTAAGCCATCTAGAGGCTGAGGATTCAGATGATGTCATCACAAGTATGATCTCCATTAGTCATTAGTCAACTTCTGCATTATTTGTATCTGAGGTCTACTTTCTCATATATGTCTGCTAATTATGCTACTCGCATGGAGTTTGTAATTGAGTTATTGCATGTCCCTATGCATTTTGCTACCCCAATAGGAGACTTTATAGTAGTTTATCATGTCTATCGGTCTTATGTGGTGACTATCTTGGGGTATGATATATGGGTGGAGCTAGTTGTATTAGATATGGTGGACTTTGATGTGATTATGGGCATGGATTTGCTATCTCCCTATCATGTTATCTTGGATTATTGCTTTACCAAGACTGTTACTTTGTGTATGTCTAGTATTCTTTTTATTATAAGGAAGGGTACCGATAGCCACATGGTGATAGGAGTTATATCATTTTTGTGAGCCTAACAATTGGTTAGGAAGGGGTGTTTGGCTTATCATGTTTACATCCATAATACTAGTGTCATAACACCTTCTATTGAGTCAGAAAGTTTTTCTCTTGATTCTGATATCAATTTTGGTATTGATGTTGAGCTGGGCACTCAATCCATTCTATTCTGCCATATCATATGGCACTAGTCAAGTTGAGAGAGCTTAAGGAATAGCTCTAGCATCTTTTGAGTAAGGGGTTTATCAGGCCTAGTGTGTCTCTATGGGGTGCTCATATTGTGTTTGTAAAGAAGAAGAATGGTTCCTTGCGCATGTGTACTGATTACATGCAGCAAAATAAAGTAACCACTATGAATAAGGATTCAATGTTGCGTATTAATGATTAGTTTGACCAGCTACAGGGTGCAATGGTGTTTTCTAAGATAGACTTGAGATTGGGTTATCATCAGTTGATAATCAAGGTTGTGGATATCCCAAAGACTGCTTTTAGGGATCAATACGACCATTATAAGTTCCTAGTTATTTTTTTGGTTGACCAATGCCCCAATAACATTTATGGAGTAAATGAACCATGTGCTCAGACCAAACTTAGATTCCTTTGTTATAGTATTAATCAATGATCTTTTGGTTTACTCGAGGAGTAGGGAAACACATGAGCAACATTTGACAATTGTGCTTCAGACCTTGCGAGATCAATAGTTGTTTGCCAAATTAACTAAGTCTGAGTTTTGGCTTGAGTCCGTGGAATTTTTGGGGCATATGGTGTCCAAGGATAGGATTATGGTGGATCTGATAAGGAATGTTGTAGTTCATGATTAGGCTAGGCCTACTGCTCCTATCAACGTTTGCAATTTCATCATGTTGGCAGGTACTACTGATGGTTTGTTCAGGGGTTGTTTTCTATAGCAGTGCCTTTGACTAGATTGACTCTGAAGAATGTCCTTTTCAATGGTTTAATGTAATTACCCTCTAGGTTATTTTATTAGTTTTGTGCTTTTTCTGCATTTTGAGCTTTCCCATAGCAGTTACAGGTTATTTATGACTTGTCGGGACTGGTGGTTAAGTTCCCGGGCAGTTCATTTGTGTTTTAAGCCTATTTCCATGTTTTGAAACTCTTAAAGCAGAAAGAGTTGACTTTTGTCAACATTTGAGAAGATGGGATCGGATGGAAATTCTGTTAGCTCTGGAACATTCTTTGGGCTAGTGAGACATTTGGTTCAGGTCTTTAGGCTTCTAGAATCATTTTGAGTACTTCGGTAAATTTTAGGTAAAACTAGAAAAGTTTTTACTTCGATCAACATTCCATCAAAATGACCTCTGTTGGTCATTTTGACAATTTCATTGAGTCCAAAATGCTGTTTCCAGTTGGGTACATATTTGGTTTGTGCTCACGGGATTTGAAATAACTCCTGAGGGTCCATCCGGTGAATTTTTAGCCTTAGTGAACTGCTGGTTTTTTGTGATGCTATTACAGACCATTCTAGTCATCGCAATCACGAGGTAACTGTTGATTTCATGGTGGTTTAATTTTTTACTATCATGATTGTGAGTAGTTCATCACGTTCATGATGAAGGCCAGCTAAGGCTCAATCGGACTTGTTCTTCATGATTTTATGTCTAGACCATAAAAATCATGATGGTCTAGCCAGCGCGGTCATCGTTATCGCGAGGGTATCCTTTGCATTAGTGATTACATGTAATGACCCTTCCGGTCATTTACACGTTTTCGCCTTTCTTGTACCATTAGAGCTTACTTGTAGCGGCCCAAGTCATTTATGGCTTGTCGGGACCGGTAGTTCGGTGCCCGGGCCGTTTGTTTGGTCTTTATGGTCGTTCCTAATTTTAGAGCTTCAACTTTAGAAATCGTTGACTTCCTTCAACATTCTTGGTAATATCAAAGAATTAAACCAAGGTTCTAGGTTAAAGGAATTCCTTACTCGAAAGTTCGAGTTAAAGAAATGCCTCGTGTAACACATCTCCCGTTTGGAAGGTTTAAAGTAACCCGTGCATTTGGGGTAAGACTAATAGAGTCTAATATACTAAGAAGGATGTGTTATGAGGTATTATAATCGCAAAATGGTCATATGATGAGTTTTGAAGTTAAGCAAGTTGCAAAACAAAAGTCGGAAAAAGTTATTGTAAATTGCTTTAAGGAATTCTCTTCAAATTTGGGTTAAATGTCTTGGGGTGTTTCTCCCTATCTATAAAGAGTTAGTGGGCCCCCAATTTACCAAATCGAAGTTCTACAAGTCTAGTTTCCAACTCACTAAACCATTTGTCCATACGACTTCATAATAGAGAGATATTCATGTTTTTGTAAGACTGCACAAGCAGACACGTCAAAGCGGGGCCCACGTCCTAAGTCGGTTCAGCTTATAAAAGCTGGTTTCTCCATCATTTTAACTCATTATTTTCACCCAAAATGCACTGAAAATCAGAGGTAAGGTCCATAAATAATCCATGGACTTTGATCCTTTCAATTCGGAAGTTTAATGGAAGTTGCTCTACGTCGCGATCTCGTCATTTTGGTATAGTTTTCCCCGTCGATTTCATGGCGTATCTTCGTGGGTGTTGATGCAGAAATTCAGCAGGTGTTTTCTGAGTATTTTGCAGTAGCTACGGAGTTATTTTGGCGAGGTATGGATCCCGTACACTTATCTATTTGTTGAATCAAGATTCTAAGCTTCTAGTCACGAAAAGTTGTATTTTTCGATAACTTGTAGTAGTTTCTTGTTGGATTTGGATATGTTTGTTGTTCCTGCAAGGAGGCAGGTGGTTAATCTTGGAATATTGAATATTTTTGTCAAGGAAATCTCTCCACTACGACCCTCCTTCGTTATTATATGTTCTAGTATTGTTTTATGGATTTCTGAGCCCCGAAGTGGTATTTTGGATTTGTGGCTTTGGACAGCCCCTTTATCTTGTTATGTTTAGTTATTGTTGTGGTGTTCTGGTTATGGTAAGGTGCTGGAGGGATTGGCAAATTGTGCGATTCTTTTTGGGATCAGATACGATAGTGATTGGATTGGACAAACGTGAAGTATGCCTTGAAATAGTTCCCCGGGAGCTCGTCGCTCCTTGGAGATGTGGTTAACGTATTGTTGTTGGATTTAGCTGCCATTTGTTATTGTTATTGGCCTCATTTTTATGCTTTGGAGTTGGCTGGTCGCGAGTGTGACATTAACACCTTATCAATTGGCTATGGATCGTTCTTGCAGCCTTGTCGATTCTAGCAATTGTTCTATTACCTTGGTTGGTCAGGTTTCATAGAGACGTCTTTGGGACTTCAGTTGAAAGTATTTGTTTTGTGTGATTCAGAGCTTCCTGGAGTTATTCGAGTCTGGACGATGTCGTTCCCGCAGTTAGTCATCGGATGACAGGTAGGTTATGGTTTTCCCCTATCTAGACTCTGCATATATAGGCTATAACTGCATTAATTAGCATCCTTGGATGGTTATTATATGTTGGTACCCCAGACCTTGTCCACCTTGTTCATCTGTTATTTCATGCGTTGTTTGTAGTATTCGCGTAGTATTGTATATTACCCTTGTGGTCCTGTGTGGCCATGTATTGACTCTAGAACATAGATGGTGGGTTATTGGGGAATGTTCGCGAGTCCCGAACATAGAGATTATCCTTTTAGGCTGGTTATGTCTGCTGAGTAGCTATTGGGCCTGTGCAGGGCTGATAGGAATTGTTGTGAGCCATTGGGCTACTTTTATATTTGTGTGCGAGCATAACATCCATGAAAAAGGTTTTCCCCTGCATGTTTTACTACAGTTTTGGCTGTGAGCCACTACTGATGGTTTTCCTAAATTTGCATGGCCCTGGTGGCCCGTTTTTGATACTATTGTTGATAGAAAAGGGGATTTTTGGATGTTTTCGCACTGATTTTATTATTGGTACTAGTCTCTGCGGGTCAGAGCACCAGACTTGATTTTATTACTAATACTAGTCTCTGCGTGGCAGAGCACCAGACTTAATTTTATTACTGATACTAGTCTCTGCGGGGCAGAGCACCAGACTTGATTTTATTATTGATACTAGTCTCTGCAGGGCGGAGCACTAGACTTGATTTACTACAGTTTTAGACTCGGATACGCCTGGGCACCCTTGGAGGGGTTTTTGAGGCATTTTATACTCCTTTAGTCCTGGACAGGGTCTGGGCATGCATATTTGAGACTGGGTCTCTATCTTGATCCCGGACTTACTTTCGAATGACATGTCTTGATACTGAGTTTTAGTATGGGGTCGGGGACCTCCATGGACCTTGCCGCTCCGGGCTTGGGGCTTTGGGCTGCGTGCGCCGGAGGGAAGGGTATACGGTGGAGTAGAGGTATACAGACTGAGTCCTTCCATGGAAACTGCCTGCTGGGCCCGATTGGCACCGGAGGAGGTACATACAGAGGTTCTATTTCATATCATATCATATCATGCATTGGATTCCACCCTTGTTTGTTGCTGTGTGTTCAGTGTACGCTCCGGTAGTATGGGATGCTGGAGGGTTTGCTTTCACTTGATTGTGTTCCTCGGTTGTATGGGTGGCCGTTGGGACTGTAGGTAGACTATATTTACTCCTGGTTTTACTTAGAGCTTGTCTTGGCACCCGGTTATTGAAAGATTAATGATGGCTAGCCTATTGAGGCTTTGGTTGTGGGATTTTTGATTATTGAGAGGGCTTTGGAGTCCTATCTTATTGAGGCACTTTTGTGTGGCCTTTTGAGCAGAGTGTGAGACTTTGGTTCTATTCTGGTGGGAAGTTGAGTGGTATCTCTCGGTTATTGTGGCCTAGTTATTTCATCCTAGGGTTGTACTTATGAGGTGATTCCCTGGTTATGCTATCATATGATTGGATTGGTGTTATGATTTCCTTATACTGGTTGATTCCATTTTGAGTATGTTAGACTGCTCTCCGTCTTTTCCTTCCACTTGAGGTTACCGGTATACCGCTATTTTCTCAACTCTCTCTCTACTTACTTATATTGTTGTCCAAGGACTCCAGGTGCGTTCTCTTTTCCTTCACCTGTGATTCTGAGTAATTGTATCTCTGTGCTAGCATGTGTTACTTGAAGCTCTTGGTCATGGATGATCTGTGCTAGCTCCTTGTGCCTTGCTTATTGCTTTATTGACTGCTTTCTTGCTATCTGTTACTTACTTCTTTTATATCTTATATGCTCTCAGTCGGCCTATGATACCTACTGAGTACCCGTGGTTTTGGTGCTCATACTACACTTCTGCACCTTTTTTGTGCAGATATTAGCTGAGCTTTCGCTGTTGATCACGTTGGAGACTCGTGTAGCTTTTGGATCTTTGAGACTAGGGTGAGCGCCTGACGGTCGGGGCTTGTCTATATCTCATCTGTTGTACTGTTGCTCCTTGTACTTTCGGAGGCAATTTATGTTGTATTTTGTTACTACCAGCACTTGTATCCTATTAGAAGCTTCTGTACTATTGATACCAAGTCTTGGGGTTGGTGTAGTTTCCTTTATGTATTTATATTCGAGTTTTGCTTTCGCTTATTTCTGCTTGTTGGTGCATTTTGGTTAGGTAGTAGCCCATTACTAACCGTTCTGGGCTACGGGAATTGGTTCGCCTACTGGGGGATTGTAGGTGCCATCATGACTTGATAAATCGGGTCGTGACAGCTTAGTATCAGAGCTCTAGGTTCACCGGTGTCATAGTACAGAAGCAAGTGTCGAAGTAGAGTCTCGTGGATCGGTACGATGACGTCCGTATCCTATCTGCTGGAGGCTACAGGGCATTGTTAGGAAAAGTTTCATCTTTTTGGCTCCTCATCGTGCGTTCCTGGCTCTATTGACTTCTAAACTTTGGTTGTTCATTCATTCTGAGATGCCTCATACAAGTGCGATAGCGGTTGGTCTCGAGGCTTCTGTGCTTGTTGCTTCAGTGCTTCTGTTAGCACCAAGACTTCAGAGTAAGAGTTTACCGCCTCAGATAGGGGGTGTAGGGTCAGCCCTATCTTCGATTGGATTTATAGCTACCCCAGTTCTTCAGGACACCTTGGCTAGGACTCTGAGTCCTCCGGTGAGTGTTTCAGTACCTGGTTTTATGAGTGGTGCTTCAGTTATAGTCAAGCTTCTAGTTCTTCAGCAGGGTTGTCTATCGATATTGGAGTACGAGGCAATATTTTCCCATCGGATTTCATCTGGTATAGGCTATTTTTGGTGTGGTGAGCATGGGCACTTTGCTAGGAATTTCCCCAGGATTGTGTATCCCAGACAGCCTGGTTGTTATCATTGTGGAGAGATTGGTCACCTTTATTGAGTTTGTCCCCAGCGAGGGCTGGTTGGGGCTTCAATTTTGACCACTCAGTCCAGAGTTAGACCCCATCAGCTTGATGCTCCTCTTGGTGGGCCAGAGGTAGAGGTTCCTAACATCGTTACTCTAGGTCAGGATTTTGCTACCTTTGACTTATGTTAGTCCCGCTCGTGTTGCGACTCTATAATTGCTTCTATGCCTACCTGCTACTTGTTTAAGTTGTTTGGCTACCCGAATTATCGTATCGATGCGTTGTTTTATTGGTAGTTTATTCTTTAGTAGTGGATGGGGGTAAGTTAGCCTTGAGAGGTATTTTTCCTGGAGTTGTAGCTCGTGGGTAGTTCTTGTTATTCTGTTTCTAGTTGGGTTACCCCTGTTTCATTGTGATTCTGGACTTTTGGTTGGTTTCTCTTGTTGAGCGGTCCTAGATAGTTGTTGCCTAGGTCGTTATCTAGCGTGGCTAGAGATCCGTGTGATGGTTCGGTGTATTACTGGTAGTTGGGCTGGAGTTGAGATTTTGCCTCCGTTGGGAGATATTGGTTATGCTAGTGTGCATAGATTGGTTTGGTCTCTCGAGTGTCTAGAGTCGACCCTCTTTGTTGATTAGTTTAGGAGGTTGGTAGGTATGTTGGTTGTTCCCATATTCACCTCCACTTCCTGGTCCGTTGGGTGTTTTGTTGTATCCCTAGCTCCATTTGGAATGAATCTTGATCGTAGTTCTTTTGATGAGCTCTGTATGTTGGCATCGTGATTGGGTCTTGACTTTAAGCACTTCCAACTAAGTGTTGATCGTAACCTCGTGGTTAGGTTGTATTTGTAATCATTTTGGGAGAGTTGGGCATCCGGCCCATTCTTCTCCTGCCTTATTGAATTTGACATGTAGCTATGAGTAGTAAGGTAATGGCTTCAGGTTCTTATTCGAGAAAGGATTTGTAAGGTTTAATATGTGCTAAGGAAGCATTTTTGTTTAGTTGAAAAAGAAGGGAGATGGCGTTTTGTTTGTGTTTATGTGTCCTCGTAGTTGCCTGAGGTGGCGATGAAGGTTTGCTTTGGGATTGTGTGTCGGTGATTCGATTCAGCCGTCTACACATTGTTGTGAGTTTTCCATTGATTGTTTTTTTCAGTAGCAACTGTGGTGTTGTCAATTTGCATATTTAGGCCTAGTTAGCTTGGGTTCTTACGGGTTCATTGGCAGAATCCTGGTTCGACCAAGGCTTTAGTTGGTAGTTTTGAAAGTCGGTGTTCAGAATCATAACTTGGCAGGTTACATCGGATGGTTTGTGGCAGTTTCTATTTGGTTGCAGCATCCTAGTGCCGGGAGGCAGTGGGTGCAGGCAACTTAGCTTCTTTACTTTAGTTGTGGATGCGACTATTGGCCTTGGACACCTAGTCCTTGGCTAACCTCTGCAAGAGGCGAGATATTCTAGATTTAAACAGTGTTCTAGTTAGTACGAGGTTCTTCTACCATGGTTGGACAGACTCAGCGGCGTAAGTTTGAGCTTCAGCAGTGGTGTATGCTTTATGTGGTCAGCTTGTGCGGGTTAAGACTAGCGAGGCTATTTTGAGCTCTGATGATACGCAGAGACTGATAATAGCCATTCCTTTGCCCAGGATTTGAAAGCTTGTTTAATTGATTCCTCCGGAGTTATTGTTTATGTGGGGTTCTAGTTTTGGTTAGACTTGGCCAGTATGGACGAGAAGTTCATTATGATATATGCTTCGAAGTGGTTGGTTGTTTGCAGAACCAGTAGAGCGGTTGATTCGAGCCAAAGGAATGAGTTGAAAGTATATGCAAAAATTTCTATGGCTAGATGGTAACTTTGAACCCCAGGAACCTTTTTCCTTTGCCTTCGGGGTGTTTGGACTTGATATTTGTGGCATGGTAGACTTCTTCCTGAGGTGAGATTCGTAAGGCAATTTCACATTCAAATGATGTTCGAGTGTTCGCAGTAGCAGTAGTGTTTTCTATAGTTAGGAGCTTGGCTCATGGTTACAGACTTCGTGGTAGGCTTACCACACTTCTTGCAGGATCGTGGTTTTGGTTTGGGTCTTTTGGGAAGATTGCCCTGGTTCATTCACTTTCAGCTAATTCAGACCTGGCACGGTTCAGTTAGCGAATTTGATGTTAGAAAAAATGTTTGTTCGTTGGTTGGTGGTCAGTCAAGGCAGGTAACTTTAGTTTCAATGATATGCTACGAGTTGTTATCTTGGATGGCAAAGGCTAATAGCCTATATCTTGGCTTAAAACGCATTTGTACAATGGGTGACTTTGTTCGTGGTAAAGTATAAGCAGGAACTATGGATCTCTGGTGTGTCAGTTGATGCTTCGAGGGTGGTTTGAGTGTTCAGCTTGTATGCATGTTCCTTTTTGTGGTGCTAAAGGATTTAGTTCAGAATTAAATAAAAAAGGGGGCTTTTGCGGAACAGCGGGTTCATGAGTTAGAGTTTTGGGCTGATGGATTTTCTGGTAAACTTGGTATGGTTTTAAGGATTCGATTTTTGTGTGCTGATAACCTTGGTGCTCTGGTTTTGGTGTTGTGTAGGTGCTTTTCGGTTAAGATTCTTGAGCTTCAGTTTAGGTTGGCAAATCTTTGGAGGTTGAAATCTAGCTTGGCTAGTAAGAAATTAAGGCTTGGTTGCTTTCTTTGGTTCTGTTATATTGGGTGCCATCCGAACGCGGAGGTTACCCGGGTTGTCCGAGAGAGTAGTACGGGCATGGTATCTTTTGTTCTTAAATCTCTGGTATTTTCTTCTTTCTTGACTTTCGGGGACGAAAGTCTTTTTAGTAGTGGATGATGTAATGACCCTTCCAGTCATTTACACGTTTTCGCCTTTCTTGTACCATTAGAGCTTACTTGTAGCGGCCCAAGTCATTTATGGCTTGTCGGGACCGGTAGTTCGGTACCCGAGCCATTTGTTTGGTCTTTATGGTCGTTCCTCATTTTAGAGCTTCAACTTTAGAAATCGTTGACTTCCTTCAACATTCTTGGTAATATCAAAGAATTAAACCAAGGTTCTAGGTCAAAGGAATTCCTTACTCGAAAGTTCGAGTTAAAGAAATGCCTCGTGTAACACCTCGCCCGTTTGGAAGGTTTAAAGTAACCCGTGCATTTGGGGTAAGACTAATAGAGTCTAATATACTAACAAGGATGTGTTATGAGGTATTATAATCGCAAAATGGTCGTATGATGAGTTTTGAAGTCAAGCAAGTTGCGAAACAAAAGTCGGAAAAAGTTATTGTAAATTCCTTTAAGGAATTCTCTTCAAATTTGGGTTAAATGTCTTGCGCTATTTCTCCCTATATATAAAGCGTTAGTGGGCCCCCAATATACCAAATCGAATGTCTACGAGTCTAGTTTCCAACGCACTAAACCGTTTGTCCATACGACTTCAGAATTGAGAGATATTCATGTTTTCGTAAGACTGCACAAGCAAACACGTCAAAGTGGGGCCCACGTCCTAAGTCGGTTCAGCTTATAAAAGCTGATTTCTCCTTCATTTTAACTCATTATTTTCACCCAAAATGCACTGAAAATCAGAGGTAAGGTCCATAAATAATCCATGGACTTTGATCCTTTCAATTCGGAAGTTTAACGGAAGTTGCTCTACGTCGCGAGCTCGTCATTTTGGTATAGTTTTCCCCGTCGATTTCATGGCGTATCTTCGTGGGTGTTGATGTAGCAATTCAGCAGGTGTTTTCTGAGTATTTGGCAGTAGCTAAGGAGTTATATTAGCGAGGTATGGATCCCGTACACTTATCTATTTGTTGAATCAAGGTTCTAAGCTTCTAGTCACGAAAAGTTGTATTTTTCGTGAACTTGTAGTAGTTTCTTGTTGGATTTGGATATGTTTGTTGTTCCTGCAAGGAGGCAGGTGGTTAATCTTGGAATATTGAATATTTTTGTCAAGGAAATCTCTCCCCTACGACCCTCCTTCGTTATTATATGTTCTAGTATTGTTTTATGGATTTCTGAGCCCCGAAGTGGTATTTTGGATTTGTGGCTTTGGACAGCCCCTTTATCTTGTTATGTTTGGTTATTGTTGTGGTGTTCTGGTTATGGTAAGGTGCTGGACGGATTGCCAAATTGTGCAATTCTTTTTGGGATCACATACGATAGTGATTGGATTGGACAAACGTGAAGTATGCCTTGAAATAGTGCCTCGGGAGCTCGTCGCTCCTTGGAGATGTGGTTAACGTATTGTTGTTGGATTTAGCTGCCATTTGTTATTGTTATTGGCCTCATTTTTATGCTTTGGAGTTGGCTGGTCGCGAGTGTGACATTAACACCTTATCAATTCGCTATGGATCGTTCTTGCAGCCTTGTCGATTCTAGCAATTGTTCCATTACCTTGGTTGGTCAGGCTTCATAGAGACGCCTGTGGGACTTCAGTTGAAAGTATTTGTTTTGTGTGATTCAGAGCTTCCTGGAGCTGTTCGAGTCTGGACGATGTCGTTCCCGCAGCTAGTCATCGGATGACAGGTAGGTTATGGTTTTCCCCAATCTAGACTCTGCGTATATAGGCTATAACTGCATTAATTAGCATCCTTGGATGGGTTATTATAGGTTGGTAGCCCAGACCTTGTCCACCTTGTTCGTCCGTTATTTCATGCGTTGTTCGTAGTATTCGCGTAGTATTGTATATTACCCTTGTGGTCCTGTGTGGCCATGTATTGACTCTGGAACATAGATGGTGGGTTATTGGGGAATGTCCGCGAGTCCTGGACATAGAGATTATCCTTTTAGGCTGGTTATGTCTGCTGAGTAGTTATTGGGCCTGTGCAGGGCTGATAGGAATTGTTGTGAGCCGTTGGGCTACTTTTATATTTGTGTGCGAGCATATCATCCATGAAAAAGGTTTTCCCCTGCATGTTTTACTACAGTTTTGGCTGTGAGCCACTACTGACGGTTTTCCTAAATTTGCATGGCCCTAGTGGCCCGTTTTTGGTACTATTGTTGATAGAAAAGGGGATTTTTGGATGTTTTCGCACTGATTTTATTACTGGTACTAGTCTCTGTGGGTCAGAGCACCAGACTTGATTTTATTACTGATACTAGTCTCTGCGTGGCAGAGCACCAGACTTAATTTTATTATTGATACTAGTCTCTGTGGGGCATAGCACCAGACTTGATTTTATTATTAATACTAGTCTCTGCAGGGCGGAGCACTAGACTTGATTTACTACAGTTTTAGACCCGGATACGCCCGGGCACCCTTGGAGGGGTTTTTGAGGCATTTTATACTACATTAGTCTTGGACAGGGTCTGGGCATGAATATTTGAGACTAGGTCTCTATCTTGATCCCGGACATGCTTTCGGATGACATGTCTTGATACTGAGTTTTAGTATGGGGTCGGGGAACTCCATGGACCTTGCCACTCCGGGCCTGGGGCTTCGGGCTGCATGCGCCAGAGGGAAGGGTAAACGGTGGAGTAGAGGTATACAGACTAAGTCCTTCCATGGAACCTGCCCGCTGGGCCCGATTGGCACCGGAGGAGGTACATACAGAGGTTCTATTTCATATCATATCATATCATGCATTGGATTCCACCCTTGTTTGCTGTGTGTTCAGTGTACGCTCCGGTAGTATGGGATGCCGGAGGGTTTGCTTTCACTTGATTGTGTCCTCGGTTGTATGGGCGGGCGTTGGGACTGTAGGTAGACTATATTTACTCCTGTCTTTATTTAGAGCTTGTCTTGACACCCGGTTCTTGAAAGATTAGTGATGGCTAGCCTATTGAGGCTTTGGTTGTGGGATTTTTGATTATTGAGAGGGCTTTGGAGTCCTATCTTATTGAGGCACTTTTGTGTGGCCTTCTGAGTAGAGTGTGAGACTCTGGTTCTATTCTTGTGGGAAGTTGAGTGGTATCTCTCGGTTATTGTGGCCTAGTTATTTCATCCTAGGGTTGTACTTGTGAGGTGATTCCCTGGTTATGCTATCATATGATTGGATTGGTGTTATGATTTCCTTATACTGGTTGATTCCATTTTGAGTATGTTAGACTGCTCTCCGTCTTTTCCTTCCACTTGAGGTTACCGGTATACTGCTATTTTCTCAACTCTCTCTATACTTACTTATATTGTTGTGCAAGGACTCCAGGTGCGTTCTCTTTTCCTTCACCTGTGATTCTGAGTAATTGTATCGCTGTGCTAGCATTTGTTACTTGAAGCTCTTTGTCATGGATGATCTGTGCTAGCTCCTTGTGCCTTGCTTATTGCTTTATTGACTGCTTTCTTGCTATCTGTTACTTACTTCTTTTATATCTTATATGCTCTCAGTCGGCCTATGATACCTACTGAGTACCCGTGGTTTTGGTGCTCATACTACACTTCTGCACCTTTTTTGTGCAGATATTAGCTGAGCTTTCGCCGTTGATCACGTTGGAGACTCGTGTAGCTTTTGGATCTTTGAGACTAGGGTGAGCGCCTGACGATCGGGGCTTGTCTACATCTCATCTGTTGTACTGTTGCTCCTTGTACTTTCGGAGGCAATTTATGTTGTATTTTGTTACTACCAGCACTTGTATCCTATTAGAAGCTTCTGTACTATTGATACCAAGTCTTGGGGTTGGTGTAGTTTCCTTTATGTATTTATATTCGAGTTTTGCTTTCGCTTATTTCTGCTTGTTGGTGCATTTTGGTTAGGTAGTAGCCCATTACTAACCGTTCTGGGCTACGGGAATTGGTTCGCCTACTGGGGGATTGTAGGTGCCATCATGACTTGATAAATCGGGTCGTGACATTACATATCCCTGGCAGTTATTTAAAGACTTAACCTCATTTTATCCTTCATTAATTCAAAAAACTCCATTGTTGTTGAGCTTGAGAGCTGGTGATCATCAGTAATTATTTTGGTAAGTTCACCATGTCCCTCCGTTCTTTTTTCGTCTTTTCCTTAGCGTGTATCCTTCGTTTTTCTGTTAAATTCCTTATTTGGATTTCTTGATCAAGTGAGCTTTTGGGGCTGTTTTGGTCCCCAAAATGAGTTTCGTTTGCACCAAAAATTTGGGCATAGGTTTACAAACCCGATGAAAATGTATTTGTGAATTTTATTTTCTATTTTATTGAGTGGGCTTCGAGGGTCGATTTCCATCCCAATTTTTAGCCTAAAATTTGTATATGAATATGGGTGTCATATTTCTTATCTAGATACCTAGATTATGTTTATGATAGAATGGCAGCATTCTGAGGCTGGCTGGGAGGGTAAGGCACACAATTCATGGTTTGTGTTTATAGTTCAGCCATAAGGTAGGTTACAGTTTACTTCTTTTAGACTTGGCTTAGTTAGATTTTATATGTTATAAGTGACTTGAATATTAGGGCAGGTTTTAGGTTAGATTTAGGCTTAAATCCTGTTTTTGTATATATGTCCATTTTTGGGATCATAAAATAGAATTATCATACTTATCCTTAGTTTAGGGTGTTTTACCATCATGGTATTAGCCTGAAATCCTTAGTATAAGCTTTAAGGAGGTTTTAGAGGTAGAGTAGGCTTTATTTATTGATTTTACTTTATAGTTCCATTTTTTGTGTTTTACTATCGTTACTGTGTAACAGTGGGCCTGATGACATAACTTAAATTGGACGGAGTTCCCGGTCAATTATCTTGTTTGGAGGGTGTTTTTACCTTTTTGATAGATAGTTATATGCTTGTATCCTCTATGTTGGCACGCATATTCCCTTACATGCATCTACATGGTAAGTGGTACAGTATTTTTATGGAAAATATGAGTTTTTGACCAAAAGATGGGATTTTCTACTTTTACTATGCTTTTAGTTTGTAGAAATTTATTTCATGGGTTGTTACATTATTTTTGGAAAAGAAATAAAGTACCACTTTTATACTCGGTCTGAGGGACGTTTCCGAAACTTTTCTCCATTTACTTTCTATTGATGAGTCTGAGGTATGATTTTGAGCAGCTTGAGGAGCACAAGGTTTTACTTTTATTGCATATGTTGATGAGTCCTAGGGGGTCCTGCGGATGTTTCGGGGAGCCTATGAGGCAGCCATTAAATAACATTTTGGGGTTTTTACTTTACTGCACTAGCCACATTTACATCATACCATCCCATGATGCATTATATCCTATTGTATGTACTTGAGTGGCTTATTGCTTTAATTATTATTATCTTCATTGTTAGTCCAGATTATGCCTCTTTCCTGTTCATAACCAGATTTAGGTGGATCTCGACAGCTAGTTTACTTTCCTATTCTTATATTTAATATTATCTTTTTGTTATCGGTCGACCTATGATACCTACTGAGTACCATGTGCTTTGATACTCATACTACATTTTTGCATCTTTTTCTGATGCAAAACCTAGTATGAGCCACCCTCAGTGACCATCTTTTCATTGGAGGCCAGCTGTTGTTCGAATCGTGGTGAGCTCTTGGCGTCTGAAGATTTTACTACTTTCCTTCTATTTATACTATTTGTATGTTGTATTTTGGTAGACAATAGTTTCTTGTATAGAGCGACTTCTGTACTTAGACGCTTTTGTACCTGTTACACCAGGCCTGGGGGTTAGGTTCTTGTATAAATTTTGTCTTTCCTGGTCTCTCTAGGGCCATTTTTGTATATTTTGTATTGTTGGTATATATCTATATTGTTAGCCCATATCTTGTTATGATGTCTCTTCGGCTTTTCTTATTTTAATACTTATGGGTAGTATCATATTCTTGGTTTGGCTTGCCTATAGGGTGGAAAGTAGTAGGCACCATCATGGCCTGATTTTGGGTCGTGACAGAGTGGTATCAGAGCTTTAGGTTCACCGTTCTTACCAGTACATGAGCAAAATATCTAGTACAGTCTCATGGATTAGTATGATGACATTGATATACTATTTGTGGTAGGCTATAGGTCATTCTTAGGAAAGATTCCATCTTATTTGACTCCTTATAATTTGACTTTGACTCTATCAACTTCTAAATTTATTTTATTTCACTCCTCTGATAGTTCAGACGAGATTAGCGGTAGGTGAGAATGAGGCCCCTAAGTCGATAGTTAGAGCCGTAACTAAGGAATGAGGTAGACATTATCCTAGAGGTAGAGGTAGGGAATGGTTATGATTCCATCTTAGGCCCAGGCTAGGGTACCGTCACTAGAGTTGAATATAGCAGTGGATGAGGTACACTATGAGTTGGAGGGCATGGGGCCAGCCTAGCATCCGATAGGTTTTATGGCTCCACCAGTCCTAAAGGATACTTTGTTTCATTTGCTTGGGTTTTTAGAGTGCATGTCACAGCCCGCGTCTTTGCCAGGTACTCTGACTGGTTCACAGATTAGGGACGAGGCTCAGACTTCAGCCCAGGCAGACACAGGGTTCAGAAGTGCAGCCAACTACTATGGCTCCCTGCTACTGGGGAACAGAAGATGCTATGTAGGTTTATTCAATTAGATCCCATGGGATTTTCTGGTACTCCAGGGTAATATTCTCATGAGTTCCTAGTTAGTTCCAGGAGAGGTTGAATAACCTCGAGTTGGTTGAGTCACACAGAGTAGATTACACCATCTTTCGGCTTGATGGTCAAGCAAGGCAGTGGGGGAGGTCCTACCTTGGTTGCAGACTAGTTGGGTCACCTATGATGGATTAGGCTCAGTTCTCTGAGGCTTTCTTGGATAAATATATGTCGTGCAATTTAAAAGAGCGATTTATGGATGATTTCACTAGTTTGGAGTAGGGATCCATGTCTGTTTCAGAGTATGAGGTCCATTTTCACAAGTTGGCTAGGCATGCCACCATGATTCTACCCACCAAGCACGAGAGGGTATGTATCTTTATTAGAGGGTTAGATTTGCAGCTTCATCTAGCTACTAAGGATATGGTACCCTCGGGCCAGTCCTTCTTGGAGGTTGTAGATTATGCCTGCACTATTGAGGGATTACTTTGTGAGGCCCAAGGGGGCAGTGATAAGAGGCCCCGCCATCATGGTAGTTCTAGTAGTCTACAGACTCAGGGTAGAGGCTTCTTTAACTGAGGTCAGCATTAGCAGTGCTTCCAGCCAAGCTGACCTGTTCAGGTGGCACTATAGATTACTGAGGGTAAGAGTAGTTAGAGTAGCCAGGGGTTGGTTCAGTCTTCACGAGGTACTTCCTCTAGGTATTTAGGCCGTAGTGGCTATTCAGGTTCAGTCGAGGTCAACAAAGCAGGGTACAATTGGTCGAGATTTTTACGAGTGTTGTCTACTAGGTCATTTTTCTAAGGATTGTCCTTTGGTTCAGCTGTTTGGTCAATAGGTTCAGTCGGGTTTGCAAGTTCAAGAACCCAGGGCTCCAATGCCACTAGCAAGAGGCTATGCACAGGGTAGTAGGGGTGGTCCCCAGGGTACTTGAGAGTGTCCTTAGGCTGGTAGATTAGGTGGTCATAGAGGTCGAATCCATATGTGTGCATTTTTGGGCCAGCCAGAGGCTTAGGCTTCAAATTCTCACATCACAATTACAATCTCCATTTGTCATCGGTTAGCTTCTGCATTGTTTGATCCAAGGTCTACAATTCCATAAGTATCTGCTTATTATGCTACCTGTCTGGAGTCTTTTTGTGAGTTATTGCCTATGCCTATGCATGTCGCTACCCCAATATGAGATTCTTCAATAGTAGATCATGTTTATCGGGCTTGTATGGTGACTATTATGGGGTATGACACTTGGGTAAATTTGATTGTGCTGGACATGGTTGGTTTTGATATTATTCTGGGCAAAGATTGGTTGTCTCCCTACCATGTGATATTTGATTGCTTTGCAAGGACTAGTACTTTACATATGCCTATTATCCCTCATATTATTTTGAAGGCTGTTGATAGCCACATGTCGAGGGGAGTTAAATCTTTCCTGAGTGCCAAGCAGTTGGTTGGGAAGGGGTACATAGCCTATCTTTCTTACATCTGTGATACAAGTTCCACCACACCTTCATTGAGTTAGTTCCTAGGATTTCAAGTATTCAGATGTGTTTCCCTCTGATCTACCAAGTCTTCCTCTTCATTGTGATATTGAATTTGATATTGATATTGAGCCGAGCACTCAGCCCATTTCTATTATGCCATATCGGATGACACCTGCCAAGTTGAGGGAGCTTAAGGATCGACTCTAGGATCTTTTGAGTTAAGGGTTCATCAGGTCTAGAGTGTTTCTATGGGGTGCTTTTGTTTAGTTTGTGAAGAAGAAGGATAGGTTCATGCGTATGTGTATTGACTACAGGTAGCTGAATAAGGTGACCATTAAGAACATGTATCTGATGCCTCATATTAGTGATTTGTTTTACCAGCTATAGGGTGAAATGGTGTTCTCTAAGATTGATTTGAGGTTGGGTTATCACCAATTGAGGATCACAGTTGCGGACATCCAAAAGACTACATTCAGGACTCGATACAGATATTATAAGTTCCTATCCATATCTTTTGGGTTGACCAATGCCCCAACAACGTTTATGAAGTTAATAAACCATGTGTTTAAAGCCTACCTAGATTCCTTTGTTAATGTGTTCATCAATGACATTCTAGTATATTAGAGGAGTAGAGAGGACCATGAGAAATATTTGAAAGTTGTAATTCAGACCTTGTAAGACCACCAGTTATATGTCAAATTAACTATGAGTGAATTTGGCTTGAGTCAGTGGAATTCTTAATGCATGTGGTGTCAAAGAATGAGATTATAATGGATCTGGCAAAGATTGCGGCAGTTCTTGACTAAGCTAGACCTACTTCTCCTATCGAGGTTCACAGTTTCATCGAGTTGGCAGGTTACTACAGACAGTTTGTAGAGGGTTTCCTTCTATTGTAGCTCTGTTGACTAGATTGACTCCGAAGAATGTCCCTTTTCAGTGTCTGATGAGTGTGAGGCAAGCTTTATAAAGATCAAGGCCTTATTGAATTCAGGTCAAATTCTTACACTATTGATCAATCTGTACTGTGATGCTTCTATAGTCGGGTTGGGTTATATATTGATGCAACAGGGCTGAGATTTTACTTATGATTCTAGATATTTGAAGGTTCACAAAAGGAACTACCCTACTCATGACTTGGAGTTAGTGGATATAGTCTTTACACTGAATATTTGGATGCACTATCTATGTGGCGTGCATTGTGAGATCGTTACTAACCATTGTAGTCTTCAATACATTTTCAGTCAGAAGGATCTAAATTTGAGGCAGCGCAGGTGGTTTGAGTTATTGAAGGACTATGATATCTCTATTCTTTATTAGCCGGGAAAGGTAAATGATAGCAGATTCCTTAAGCCTGAAAGTAGTGAGTATGGATAGACTAGCATTCTTGTCATCAGAGGAGCGACCATTAGCTTTAGACATCCAGTTCTTGGCTAATAGATTGGTTAGACTTGACATTTTTGAGTCGGGCCATATTCTTGCTTGTTTTGAGGCTAGGTCTTCCTTGTTAGAGCAAATTCAGGCACAATAGTTTGATGATGCAAGACTGAGGATCATTCATGATAATGTATTGAGAGGCAAGGTTAGAAAGGCGACCTTTGATTTGGAGGTTATTTGAGGATTGAGGGTCGTATCAGTTTTCTTAAAGTTGGTGATCTAGTAAGGTTAATCTTGGAGGAGGCTCATTGTTCTGGGTATTCCATTCATCCTGGGGTATCTAAGATGTACTGTGACTTGAGACAACACTAGTGATGGTGTGGGAGGAAGAGTGATATCTCAGATTTCGTGTCTAGGATCTTGAACTATCAGCAGGTGATGTACGAGAACTAGAGGCTAGGTGGTTTGACATAGAGGCAACCCATTCTGGAGTGGAAATAGGAGAGAATAGCTACAGACTTTGTGGTAGGCTTGCACGTACTTCACGGGGGTTTGATGCTATTTGGGTTATCATGAATAGGTTGACAAAGTCTGCTAATTTCAGTTGGTTCAGACTTTCTAGAGTTCAGAGAGGTTGGCTTTAATTTACATCCGTGAGATTGTCTATTTTCATGGGGTGCCTGTTTCTATCATTTTTGACTGTGGTACTCAGTTTACTTCGTGTTCTGGAGGTCTATTCAGATAGAGTTAGGTACCCGTATAGTTCTTATCAATACTTTTCTCCCGCGGACTGATAGTCAGTCTGAGTGTACTATTTAGGTTCTGGAGGATATGCTGCGGGCTTGTGTTATTGATTTTAGAAGTCAGTGGGCCTAGTTCTTAGCCTTGGAAGAGTTCACGTATAATAATAGCTACTACTCTAGTATTTAGGTGGCTCTATTTGAGGCATTGTATTGTAGGTGGTGCAGTTCATTGGTTAGTTGGTTTAATGCCTTCGACGTTAAGAATGTGGGGCACTGACTTGCTATGGGATTTTATAGATAGAGGTTCAGTTATTTAGGAGAGGCTACTTCCAGGAGTAGGATGAAGCGTTATGTTGATCGGAGGGTTCATGTAACACCCTGAGACTACCCCCTGGATATAACACGGGACCTGAGACCGCAAGTAGTCCCAAGATAACCCTTGGCATTAACATGACTATAAATATGAACATAATCATATAGAGAGGAAGTTTAACTGATGTAATGAACAACTTAATATTTTGCATAAATATATGTCTAAGAATGACAATCTGAATTAAGCTGAATATTTGAGTCTATGTCTGAAAGTCACTACTACCGACGAGTTGCTAGGACAGGTCCATAGCTAACTCTAACTACTGAAAACTAAATGAAAGAACTAGAATATAAAAATGAAGTCAAACTTTGAGTCCTCGAATGAAGAGGACTCACCAAGCTGGCTGGATGTGCTACTGATCTACAAGCCACAAGTCTAGGGGTGAGCTGCAGAATCTACATCATGATAGGATGCATCACAAAAGCATGCGGTCAGTACTATAGAATGTACTAAGTATGTGATATATGCACATGTCATGATAAAATATACATGAAAACATGCTTAAAACTGCAATCATGCAATAGTAGTAAAAGTTGGAATGTGATAACTCAAAGCAAAATCATAGGCTGAAAGCGTGTATATAACCATAAATAATAAGTAATAAGTTTAAACTTGAAGGCTAAGAGTCATATACATTTAATAACATTAAACTATTTTCTTGTGGGAGTTTCTCGTAACTGACATAGACCATGTGAGCGACATAGAATTCAACTGCATAACCCTAGTTGGCAAAGCTGCTCTGTACCTTGTTGGGGTACAAGAACATACTTAGAGTGTCACCTATATCATATACCCATTGGGAAAAATATAACCTATGCTGGCAACGTAGTTCTACAATTGGATTATCTGGAACCCTCATTGACTCGGTGCTAAATACTATGCTCAAAACATATCATAGCACTCATATCATGTGACATATTTGGATGTCAAAACTTGTTTATAATCATGGATGGAAAACTTCAATGTCATACTACTCACGAATTTGCTTTTGAGAAAATCATTCATAAGAAAATTGTTTGTAAGCATTGATGGCATATCAGGACGTCACACAAATCATGAAAACATAATTCTTGAAATATATAGCATGACACTAGTTTCAAAACATATTCTTGCAAGCATTCATAACTTGAGGAACTAGGCATGCTATTTTCTGAAATACTTGAGGTCATGTTATTTGAACATGTCAATTCTGCTTGAAAACATATAGTAAGGTTAAATAATGCTAAGTTTATACTTAAATCATCGGGTTAAGAAAATACTTGTGAAAACTCATGTAAAATCATGCTAAAGTCCTTATTAATTCATGGGCTTTTAGAAACACTTGTAGAATCTCATATGAAATCATGCTTGAAGGGTTAGAGAGTATATTCCAATACAAGTAAATCAGTTTCATAGAAAAATTCATAATTTGGGTAAGAACCCTAATTTCTATATTTCAAAAATCATAGTAAAATCATAGGTTTTGGGCATAAGAGTGAAATAAATCCCTTATTGAATACCCACATACCTTAATTTGAAGCTTCCGTCAATAGAACTTGAAGCTGGAGACTTTGAGAGGAAGTCCTAGGTCTTGAAGCTTCATAGAAGAATCTCTTTCTTTCTTCTTGAGGTTAGATTGAAGGAATGAGGGGGAATCTAACTAAGTATGAATAAAACCCTCTAAAAAGGCCTAAAAAAACTTATTATAGGAGTTACAAGGGTGGGAAATTACTAAAATATCCCTGGGAAATGAGTCTAAAAACTGCTAAAAAGTTTATCAAAGGCTTCCACGGGCTTGAACCATGGCCCATGGAATAAACCACGGCTCATGGAGCACACATAAGAATATTTTTTTTGACATATTAGAATATTAAACACTAAATTACAATGTAACAAAATATTAAAATCTTAAGTGACATCTAATCAACGTAGCATCTTCTTCCTCTCCTGTGAGTTCCTTCCACTTGTTTGGAAGAGTAAGAAAATTTTGCACAATTATCCCCAATTCATTTGAGAGTTTTGCTGATTGAATCGCCTTTACTGGACTCCCCTTACCAACTGGGATCTCTATCACCATCTTTTTCCCCAAAGTCCTCTTCATTTTTTCAAGACCTTTTCCCCTAGTTTTTCCTCGAGCTCTCTTAATTCTAGTAGTATCATCTGATTACGTAAAGGTCAGTTCAAAATAATATCCAAATTGTAAAATAGTGGTGTATACGTTATAGTATTTTCTAGATTTCAATTCAGAAGATTACGTTTAAAGTTTAACATAAATAAAACTTTAATTGTTGAAATTTTCACTTCAAATCTCAAGAATAACTAATAATTATGTTCTGATTAATATAAGAAATGGTATTACATGTGGTTGTAGTAGGAGTACATTTATTTGACTCATCGGTAGATTGAGTAGCTGAAATAGTTTCCCCAGTAAGTTTTTTTTGCTTATAGACATGTCCTCCTCGTGCCATGACTTTTCTTATATCCCTGCAAAATATCATGGAATATGTATAATTAAGGATAATTGTGAAAATTCAGTGTTTTGGTATATCCTCTGTTATACATGTCTGGAGATTCTTGTGTTCGACTGGGATTTTTGGCCAGTTGTGAAAGTTACTGCAAACATGAACAACTCTGTTTATGATGATATGAACAATTGCTATAACTCTACAATATTAATAATACCTCTGTTCTTGTCAATAACAATTTTTATGAGGATCCTACTCATGGTAAATTTGTTAATAACACAAAAACACCAACTTTTTTTCAAAACAGAGGAACATTTGCCCATTTATATGCTACAGATTTACTACTAATATTTGGACACTAAGATAGAGCAATGGCAGTGAAGGAACACTTAACAGTAGTGCCTTCACCAGCCTCTGTTGCAGCAATAAGAGCACTTGGATCAACACCGGGTATATTGTTGTTATCATTAGTTGAGTTTAAGATCCTATATCATTGACCAGTCAATCATAGTCTCGGGGACGTATCATCAAGATTGCTATAAGATGGTGAAATTCCTTGGTCAGAGTGGTTGTCTTGGTTATTTAAGTTATTCATTCGCTGCAGGAAACAAACACTATCTTGGGTTAGATGAAGTTTTCAGTGTTTCCAAGAATGCAAATAGCAATTCGAGAATTGAACCCCAAAACCCAGAAAACCAAACTGAAACTATTGTAAGCGCCTCTTATAGAACACAAGGAAAAGAAGAACAAGAAACAATGTGTGTCTAATAAATGCCTTTTTTTAAACAAGTTTAAGTGATTTTCTTCACACTAACAAATGATTTATAATTGGAGTCATCTTTTATTAAGTTTCTGCCGAGGAAAAATATTTCTAATGCATACACAAAATCAAATATGTCTAAGGTCTTAATACCTAACTATTTATACGATATGTTTGATTCATGATGATAGTGATGTACTTAGCATTATTCAAATAAAGAGCAAGAGGATCTATTCATACCTAGTACATTTCTTCAAGCTCGGGAATCCTATTTCACTCTGCAGAATATATATAAGTGCCAATTATTCTTCTGCAATCAAGTTTGGAGAAAAAAATTCAGAAACTACGCGCCAAAATTTTCTTTTTCGCATTTTTACCCAAAGATGGTTTAGTTTTGGTGGGAATCAGAAAAGCAATTTAATGAGTTGTGGAGGCTATCCCAATAACTTAGGAAGTGGTAGAAGTTTTTCACCGTGTTTTCTTTGGGATTAAATTAAGATATTTAGGTTAAAAGGTTATTTGAAACATTTATAAACAGAGAAGGAAAAACAAAAGGAACAGAGCAAAATTCTCATACCCTTACCTTTTTTTAATTTTAAAAGTAATACTTGTAAAATAGATTTAACTATCTTGGAATAATAATATTTGAGTCACCCAATTCTTACAGTGAATTAATTTTTTTCCATGAAAATTAAAAAAATCACTTTTTTGGAATTTTCAATGTTCGAGTTGGAGTTGGAGTTGTGTTTGGCCATAGTTTTTTGTCAAGACCCAATTTTTTAGGTCATGATGGCACCTACAACCCCCAGTAGGCGAAGCAATTCTCGTAGACCAGAATGGTTAGTAATGGGCTACCACCTAACCAATACTCACAATAAGTAGAAAAAATAAGCGGAAACAGATATAAGATAAGGACAACGTGGAAGCAAATAACCTAAAATATATAAATACACAATAAAACTATACCAACACCAAGACTTGGTATCGATAGTACATAAGGTTCTAATAGAATACAAGTGCTAGAAGTAACAAAATAAGATATACAGCTGTCTCCGATGGTACAAAGAGTAATAGTGCCAAAAGATGAGATGTGGTCAATCCCCAGTCATCAGGCGCTGACCCTAGTCTCGAATATCCAAAGCTACCATGAGTCTCCATGCGATCAACGGTGAATGCTCACACTAATATTTGCACCAAAAAGATGCAAAAGTGTAGTATGAGCATCAATTGCTAAGCAGAGGGTACCCAATAGGCATCATCAACTTACTGAGCGCATATAATATATAAGAACACTAAGTAGCAGATAGCAAAAAAGCAGTCACCGAAGCAAATAGGGAAAGCACATGAAAACTAGCATGGAGAATATCCAACCAAGAGTTATAAGCAGACAATGCTAGCACAGAAGTTATACATAACACAGAAACACAGGTGATAAAAAGAAGAACGCACCTGCAATCCTTGCAACAATAGTATATATAAAGAGAGAGTTTAGAAACATGGCGGTATACCGGTAACCTCAAGTAAAAAAGAAAAGAAGGAAATCAAACCAACATATTTAAGCTAGAAACAATATAAGAATAGAATTATTACTAAAACACCATTCAAGATAAGAGAAACAGATAACCACCTCCCAATTTCAAATCTAGGATGGAATAAACTACGACACAAAGCACCGAAATCCGCCACTCAGAACCACAATAAAGGATAGAACTCCCTAGCTCATAACCGCCCAGAAGGACACATAAACAGTGCCTCAACAATATAGGACCCACTATCCCCTCAATAATCACAGTCTAAATAACCAGGGCCTCAGACGGCTGGAGACCACTAATCCATTAATAATCAAAGGGCATAACAAGCTCTACAGTACGAAAGGAGTAATATAGTCTACCTACAGTCCCAACGGCCGCCTATACAACCAAGGAATGTAATCAAGTGAATACTAACCCTCCAGTACTGAGCACACAGCAAACAAGGGTGGAATCCAAATGTAATATGTATGATGATAATGATGGAACCAGTGTGATAGTAACCTCTGTATGCACCTCCTCAGACACCCGTAGGCCCAGTAGGAGGACCCATGATGGGACGTACCCGATGTACCTCTACTATACCATACACCTCTCCTCTAGCACATGCAACCCATAGCTTCTGGTCCTCGATCGACAAGGCCCATAGAGGTCCTTTGCCATATACAATAATGAATGTGAAATCTCAAGAATTAGTACCTCGTAATATGTTCCTAGAATTGAACTAGGTCTAAAATAAAAGTGATCTCAAAACCCTCATAAAGGGTTCCTGGAGTATATCCGGGTCTAAACCAGAAATCACGTTTCAAAATCCCTTAAACAAGGATCTCAACATGTGTCCGGGTCTAAATTCGTAGAAAATCATGTCTAGTGCTATGGTCCAGCCGAGCCTAGTATCAGTAGGAAAACAAGTAGTGAAATCATACAAATCTCCTCTTTACTCCAAGAGGTTTCACAAAAGTTAGTACCAAAATCCTCTGATAATCATTTTACCAAAAACAGGCCCCCATGGCCATGCAAGGTTTAGAAAATCGTTTACAGTAGGCCCAAAGCCAAAACAGTTGTAAAACATGCAATAAAATCCTTCACATGAATGATATGCTCATAAATAATAGGTTATCCCAACGGCTTATAAACATTTCTACGGGCCCTACACATGCACAATCATCTCTACAGCATAGATAACCACCCTAAAGTAATATCACGATGTCCGGGACTTTCGAACATTCCCAATATCGCACCGACTATGGTCCAGAGTTATATACAAGGCCACACGGGGCCATAAGGGTAAAAGTATAACATTACCACGAATACTACAAATAACACATGAAATAAACGGGTAGAAGAGGCAGATAAGGACAGAGGATACCAACCTAGACAACCAACCGAAGGATGCTAACTAATGTAGTTATAGCCTATATACGCAGAGTCAAGGTAGGGAAAGCCATAACCTACCTGTCGTTTGATGACTAGCTGTGGGAATGGCATCGTCCAAGCTCGAACTACTCTGAGATGCTCCAATTCATAAAAACACTATCAACATAATAATCTATGTGTCAAAATAAGACCAATGATACCCATAATGCTATAAATATGACCGGGTTAAAACTGGGTCACTGACGGACCCATAGGCCCCATAAGCCAAAGTTGGAAATGAAAAACACCCATGTGTTCCCCTCATTCTCGAGAGAACGTGCTCAAAATTTGAGCAAAAATGGACCATAGAAAGGTCTCAAAACAGCCCAAGAATCAAGAATTCAAGAAGGGAAACAATGGGGGGAAACGGAATTTAAAAAGATAACTTACCTGATTTAGAAGTCAAAAAATTGAACAAGGATCAACAATGAATCACCTCCAAGCAGTTTGGTAGAACAATAGTGTTTAATGGAGGTTTTATGAGCTTTGTTCATGGAGAAACCGAAGTTAGAAGATGGGAAAATAAAGGAGAAAACAAGGCTGGCAGCCTTTAAAACTGACCCACACAGGCGCAGGTGAACCCAATACAGTGCAGGTGCGCTGGTGCAATGGCTTCTCAGGAAGGCATAGGTGCGCTGGTGCAACGGCACCTCAGACATGCTCATGTGCGCCACAACAGCAACAACAAACATGCCAAGGCAGATTTTTTAAGCGGTGGGCCCACAAAAACGTATCTAGGGTCCCGAAAACATAAATGAGCTGAGCTATTTAACTAAAAATGGCATTCCAGATCCAATGGAATCAATGAAAATCCTAAAATCAACCTTTAGGCCAACAATTCCCAAAATGGAATTCAAGGGCCAAAATAAAGTCTGTACGCCTCGGAACCCAAATCAATAGTCCGTCTAGCCGAAACTCGACATTCCGGAGCTAACAGTGCTGGCGAAATTTCTATCCAAGGCCTTCTTCTCCAAATGTTGATCAACATCAACCAAACAAGCCCAACTGGCCTGAAAACACAAAATGAGAGGGAATTCCAAGCTGATAAGCTCCCGGATCCCTACCAAAGATCCACCTAGACCAAAGTCCACATTTCGGAGCTAAAAGGTTTATCAGAATTTGATTCCGAGCACTATTACTAAGAATGTTAACCAAAGTCAACGAGTTCCAAAGTTTAAATCTCTAATACAAGGAATGGTCATAAAGATCAAACAAATGGCCCGAGCACCAAACTATCGGTCCCAGCAAGCCATAAATTACTTGGGGCCGCTACAGGCAAGCTCTAATAGTACAAGAAAGGAAAAATGCATAAATGACTGAAAGGGTCATTACATCATCCACTACTAAAAAGGCTTTCGTCCTTGAAAGTCATGAAAGAAGGAAACGCTAGAGACTTAAGAACAACGGATAGAAAGCCCGCTCCACTCTCTAGGACAACCCGGGTAGCCTCCACGATCGAACAACACCCAACAAAATGGAACCAAAGAAAAGCAACCAAGCCTCCATTTCACTCTAGCCAAGCTAGATTCCAACCTTTAACTTCAAAACTCCAAAGTCTTATCAACCAAACTAAACCTCTAGAATCTCAACCGAAAAGAAATGACACAACACCAAAATAAGAGAACCAAGGCGATCGACACATAGAACCCGAATCCTCGATACCATAACCAAGTTCACCCATAAGGTCACCAATCAAAACACTAACTCATGAGCCCGCTAGTTCGCAAAAACCCTTCATTCTGACCTGAATCCTCTTGCACCATATTTATGAAGCTCCAGCCAAGCCGAACACTCGAGCCACCCTCGAAACATCAACTAACCCCACCTGAGATCTATAGTTTCGCTTATAAACAATCTTGAATGAAGTCATCCTTATACTCAACCTAAATCCAAGACAACCTATACCTTACTATCCTCTGACATCCAAAACACTAACCCAAAGCACCTACTCAAAAACTCTAGTAGTTTTACTGCGACTGACCATCAACCAACGGACGAATACTTTTGCTAAGACAAACCTCGTTACCTGAACCCATCTAAACCAACCATCTGATGTAGACTGAAGCTTGCACACTAGGGTTGGGACAGACATGCATGACCATCCTGTGTTAATGGAAAAATCTCCCAATTGTCAAACAAAACCAACCTCGCTAAACCATGCCGAGTCTAAATCAACTGGAACTGAATGAACCTGGGAAACCTGCCCAAGAAAACCCAAACAAAAACCAAATCTTTGTAAGGAGTGTGGTAAGCCTACTATGAGGTTCGTAGCCATTAACTAAGCTCCAAACTCTCAGAAATATCATTGCTACTCCAAACACTCAAACACTATTCAGATTTTAAGATCACCTTACCAGTCTCACCTCAGGAAGAGGTCAACCATGCCGCGAATATCCAGTCCAAACACCCTATAGGTACAGGAAGGGTGTCTAAAGTCCAAGGTCGCCACCTAGCTGTTGGCAAAGTCTTAACCTTCTAACAAACCCTTTGGCTCGAAACAACTGCTCTACTGCATCTGCATACAAACTAATAATTCCGAAGCATACAACATACCAAACTCATGACCCACACTGGCAGAGCCCAAACAACACTAGAATTACATATAATAGATGACCTCTCAGAGAACCAACCCTTTCAAACCTCTAACTCTTGAAATCACCAAGGCGACCATCGACCTTGAAGTACCATTAGAACCTAAAGTAGCCCTGTCGGCTTTAATCCACACAACTAATCAGATACAATACACCACTAACGATTTTGTTCAACCGAAGTTGAATGAACCTCATACTAACAAGAAAACCGCTGAGATTTGGAATGCCCGGCCTAATCCACTAGTTAGCTAAGGACTGGATGCCTAAGGCCAACAGTCACTCTAAAATTGAAGTAAAAAAGCTAAGTTTCCCGCACCCACTGCCTTCCAGTACAAGGATGCTGCAACTGAAGCGAAACTTTCATGAACCATCTGATGCAACCTGCTAGCCCATGATTCTAAAATCTAACTCCAATAGCCAATCAATGCCTCTGCCGAACCCATGACTAGACTCATACACTGTCGATGAACACTTAGGAACTTGAGCCAACTAGGTTATGAATACACAATTTTCCCAATCCGTAGATGCTACTAAAACTTGGGTCCTCCAAAGAATATAACAAGGAAACCACAGTCGATGCAACAATTCCCCAAGGGTAGTACTGGAAAAGGCCACTACCTCGATCTCTTACTAGAAGGAAGTTTGATCTCAAATCAATTGAAACAAATGCCACTGTAATCTGTATTCGGCTGAAGATAGTCACCAACACATAAGCCAAAGCAAACCCATAGTTGTCAACTCGTTCAGCTACTAGAACATATACATACACACAAGGAGTCATCACCCTCCTTCGCAAACCAAATGAAACCCTTTCCAAGGATACACTGTATTCCACAAATTATTTCTCAAAAGACTCTGGAGGTGTTCCCCTAACTCCCACAACTCTTACTAGCAACACTTGATACGACAGAACGAGAGTAGGCTGAATGTCCAACTCAACCAAAATGCTACAGTTAAAATTTCAACCCCAATGCTATAGTCAAAACCTTAGCGATAATTCCAAATTCAAACCTCAACCACCCTGCTACAATCAAAAGCTCTACCAAAATACTATGACCAAAAACTCATCCCAACAAGGACTGGGGAGAACAAATAAGAACATGTAAAATCGGGCTTGAAGCAGAAGAAAACAAGGAAAGCAACCCAAACCTGCTCACCTCCTAAGCCAACCAATCAAAGAGGGTTGACTCTAACCACCCGAGAAAAGTAAAGCTAACCAATACTTACTAGCATAACCAACACCATGCAACAAAGGACAAAACCTCAATCTCCAGTACAAAACCACCGGTATCACATCGAATCGACACAAAGACCTCTAGCAAATGCAAAATAATGGCCTAGATAAAAACCATCTAGAGCCTTCAGAAAAAGGAGGACTCAAACCAAGTCTAGAACCACAACAAAAAATAGAAACGAGGCTAACAAGACCTATCCAGGAGTCACAACTCTTGGTAATCACCTCCCAAGGATAACTCACAACATCCACTACTAAAGGACAAACTACCGAGAAATTACACTCAACAACACTACGACTCAAGTAGTAAAACAACTAAACAAAGAAAGCAGGTAGATATATAAGAAAATACACGAAAAGGGGAGAATCACAATGCGAACATTACCAGCACTACCCGAAAGTAACAAAAGTCATACCTGGAGCAACGGTACTAGGAACCTCTACCTCTGGCCCACCAAGAAAGGCATCAGACTAATGGTTTCTATCTCTGTACTAAGTAGTCAAAGCTGAAGACTCGATCGTCCTTTATCCGGGACAATTTATGGAAAGTTAATCAATACCCCCACAATCATAAGAACCATGCTAACTGGGATACACAATCATGGGGCAATCTCTAGCAAAGTGCCTATGCTCACTGCACCGACAATAACCTTTACCTGATGAAGTCCAACAGGAAGGTCTCACTAAACCTGACCAACCACCACAACCTACACATCCTGAATGCATACCTCGAAGAACTTGACCCATACCATGTCTAGTCTGCTCAACATGCTCTATACAACCACCCTGTGGAATCCGGGGAGCAACTGAAACTGGTCTGCTAGATAAGAAGTGATAGAACTGAGATCTAGTGAGGAATCCCCTACCTCGAGTTTGAGAAACTCGAAGACTATCCTGACAATGGTGCCTCTTACAACTACCTCCATATGCCTTATAGCATAAACCCTCAAAAGCCCATGCATGATCAACAACCTGAAGAAAGGTTGTACCAGTTGTGACCAAGTTCTCTGTCGCCAAACGAAATGGTGAAATCAAACCTCAACAAAGCTGTGAACCCTATCAAACTCTATAGGCATAGTCCTATTAGTACGACTAATCATCTCGTGAAACCTCGCCTCATACTCTAATATCGATATACAACCCTGCTGAAAAACTAGAAGTTCAACCCTATCTAAAGCATCGCTCGAAGAATCGGGTACTGAAACACCCACCAGAATACTCAGAGTCCTAGCCACGGTGTCTTGATGGTCTGGGGTAGCATGAAACCCTACCAAAGGCTGGGCTGGCCCCACCCCCCTTATCTGATATGGAAAACTCTCATCCTAAAATCATGGCACTGACAGAAGCACTGAAGCAACAGGCACAGAAGCCTCGACATTACCCATTATTGTACTCGTCTTAGGCATCTGAGAAGGAATGAAACAATCAAAGTTTAGAAGACAATTGAGCCAAGAACGCATGATAAGGAGCAAAGAAGATGAAACTTTTCCTAACAATGCCCTGTAGCCTCACGCAGATAGGATACAGACGTTATTGTATTGATTTGCGAGACTCTACTTAGACATTTGCTTTTGTACCAAGATACTGGTGAACCTAGAGCTCTGATACCAAGCTATCAAGACCCGATTTCTCAAGTCATGATGGAACCTATAACCCCCTAGTAGGCAAACCAATTCTTATAGCCCAGAACGGTAAGTAATAGGCTACCTTCTAACCAATACGCCCAATAAGCAGAAAAAAGATAAGTGGAAGCAGATATAAGATAAGGACAATGCGGAAGCACATAACCTGAAATATATAAATACACAAGGAAACTACACCAACCCCAAGACTTTGTATCAATAGTACAAAAGTTTCTAGTAGAATACAAGTGCTAGAAGTAACAAAATAAGATATACAGATGTCTCTGATTATACAAAAAGTAACAGTGCCAAAAGATGAGATGTGGTCAAACCCCAGTCGTCAGGCGCTCACCCTAGTCTTGAATATCAAAAGTTGCATGACTCTCTACGCGATTAACGATGAAATCTCACACTAATATCTACACCAAAAAGATGCAGAAGTATAGTATGAGCACCAATTGCTAAGAAGCGAGTACCTAGTAGCCATCATCGGCCGACTGAGCATATATAAGATATAAAAATAGTAAGTAGCAGATAGCAAGAAATCATTCACCGAAGAAAATAGGGAAAGCACATGGAAACTAGCATGAAGAATAGCCAACCAAGAGTTATAAGTATACAAGCTAGCATATAAGATATACATAACCCAGAAACACAGGTGAAAGAAAGAAGAACACACCTAGAATCCTTGCGACAATAATATATATAAAGAAAGAGTTTAGAAACATGGTGGTATACCAGTAACCTCAAGTAAAAAGGGAAAGAAGGAAAGCAAACCAACATATTAAAGCTAGAAGCAATATACAAACAAAATCATGACTAAAACACCACTCAAGATAAGAGAAACGGATAACCACCTCCCAATTTCAAACCTAGGATGGAATAAACTATTCCACAAAGCATCGAAAGCCGCTACTCAGAACCACAATAAAGGATAGAACTCTCTAGCTCATAACTTTCCAGAATGCCACATAAACAGTGCCTCAACATTATAGGACCCACTAGCCTCTCAATAATCACAATACGAATAACCAGGGCCTCAACATGCTAGAAACCATTAGTTTATTAATAACCAAAGGCCATAAAAAGCTCTACAATATGAAAGGATTAATATAGTCTACCTACAGTCTCAACGGCCACCCATACAACCGAGGAATGCAATCAAGTGAAAACAAACCCTCTGGCCGGCCATACAACTAGAGCATACACTGAGCACAAACAAATAAGGGTGGAATCTGAATGAAATATGTATTATGATGATGGAACTAGCATGATAGTAACCTTTGTATGCACCTCGCTCGTCACTCGTAGGCCCAGTAGGATGACCCATGGTGGGACGTACCGACTGTACCTCTACAATACTTTACACCCCTCCTCTGGCACACGTAGCCCATAGCTCCTAGTCTTGGATCGATAGAGCCCATGGAGGTCCTTAACCACATAGAGTAATGAACATGAAATCCCAATAATAAGTACATCATAATACGTGCCCGAAATCGAACTAGGTCTAAAACAATAGTAGTGATCTCAAAACCCTCATAAAGGGTGCTCGGAGTGTATCAGGGTCTAAACCATTAATCAAGTATCAAAATCCCCTAAACAGGGTGTCTGGCATGTGTCCGAGTCTAAATCCATAGAAAATAATGTCTAGTGCTACGGCCTAGACGAGCCTAGAATCAGTAGGAAAACCATTAGTGAAATCATCCAAATCTCCTCTTTACTCCAAGAGGTTTCACAAAAGTCAGTACCAAAATCCTCTCATAATCATTTTACCAAAAATTAGTCCTCAGGGCTATGCAAGGTATAGAAAATCATTTATAGTAGGCCCGAAGCCAAAATAGTAGTAAAACTTGCAGAAAAATCCTTTGCATGAATGATATGCTTGTAAACAATAGGTTAGCCCAACGGATCACAAACATTCCTATTGGCCCTGCACAGGCATAATCTACTCTACAGCACAGATAACTAGCCTAAAGTAATATCACAATGTCCAGGACTCACAGACATTCCCAATATCCCACCGTCTATGGTCCAGAGGCATATACAAGGCCACACGGGGCCACAACGGTAAAAGTACAACATTACTACGAATACTACAAACAACGAATAAAATAAATGGATAGAAGAGGTGGACAAGGTCTGAGGGTACCAACCTAGAAAACTAACCCAAGGATGCTAATTAATGCAGTTATAGCCTATATACGCAGAGTCAAGGTAGGGAAAGACATAACCTACCTGTCGTCCAACGATTAGCTGCGGGAATGGCGTCGTCCAAGCTCAAATTGCTCTGAGAAGCTCCAATTCATGAAAACATTATCAACACAATAATCTATTCATCAAAATAAGACCAACGATACCCATAATGATATAAACATGATCGGGTCAAAATTCAGGTAACCGACAGGCTCGTGGGCCCCATAACTCAAAGTTGGAAATGAAAACCACGCAAGTGTCCCCCAAATTTATGGGACAACATGCTCAAACTTTGAGCAAAAATAGACCGTAGAATGGGGTCAAAACAACCCAAGAATCGAGAATTCAAGAAGGGAATCAATGGGGGTAAATGGAATTTAAAGAGGTAACTTACCCGATTTAGAAGTTGAAAAATCGAACAAGTATCAACAATGAATCACCTCCAAGTAGTTGGGAAGAACAATGGTATTTAATGGAGGTTTTATGAGCTTTGTCCATGGATAAACTGAAGTTGGAAGATGGTAAAATGAAGGAGAAAACAAGGCTGCCAGCCATTAAAACTGACCTGCACAGGCGCAGGTACGCCAAAGGCAGCGCAGGTGCACTAGTGCAACAACACCTCTGGCAAGCACAGGTGCACTGTTGCAATAACACCTCAGGAAAGTGCAGGTGCGCTGGTGCAATAGCACCTCAGGCAGGCGCAGGTGTGCCCCAATAACAACAGTAACATGCCAAGCTAGATTTCCAAGCGGTGGGCCCTCGAGAATGTATCAGGGGGCCCGTAAACACAAACGAGCTAAGCTATTGAACTATAAATGGTGTTTTGGATCCAATGGAATCGATGAAAATCCCATCAGAGGTCGATTTAACAAAAAGTGGGTCCTACGCTCAAAATCAACCTTTAGGCCAACAATTTCCAAAATGAAACTCAAGGGCCGAAATCATGTTCGGAAGCCTCGAGACCCAATACAATGGTCCCTCTACCCTAAACATGAAATTTTGGAGCTAACATCACTGGCATAATTTCCATCCGAGGCCGTCTTTGTAATGGTCCTCCCAGTCATTTACGCGTGTTTGCCTTTCTTTTACCATTAGAGCCTCCTTGTAGCGACCAGAAGTCATTTATGGCTTGTTGAAACCAGTAGTTTGATGCTCGGGCCGTCTGTTTGGTCTTTTTGGCCATTCCTTGTTTTAGAGCTTTAGGCTTTTGAAATCGTTGACTTCAGTCAACATTGTTAGTGAACGTGCTCAAAATTGAATTTTGACAGTTCCGTTATCTTCGGAGCGTGGACTTTGGTCTAGTAGGACATTTGGTCAGGATCCCAAAGCTTTTCAGCTTGGAATTCTCTCTCGTTTTGTGTTTCTAGGTCAGTTGGGCTTACTTGGTTGAATTTGGTCAACATTTAGAGAATACGGCCTCGGATGAAAATTTCATCAGCACTATTAGCTCTGGAATGTCGAGTTTACACTTAGGGGACCATTGGTTTGGGTCCTGAGGCTTCCAGACTTGTTTTCGGCCGTTGGGTTCCATTTTGGAAATACTTGGCTAAAGGTTGATTTTGAGTGTGGGACCCACTTTTCATTAAATCAACCTTCGATGGGATTTTCATCAAATCCATTAGATCCAGAACGCCATTTCTAGTCGAATAGCTCAGGTTGTTTGTGTTCGCAGGACCCCAGATGCGTTCTCGGGGACCCAAAGTGTTAAAATCTTCCCTTAAACAGTTGGTTGTTGTCATAGCACTTTTTGTGCTTCGCGTTTACGGGCCTTGGCCACGTTTGTGAAGGCCATTTTTCCAGCCACCCTTTTTTCTCTTCGCGAAGGTAACCCCTTGTCCAGGTTCGCGAATGTCAATTTCCAGCCACCCCATTTTTGTTCATCGCGTTCGCGGAGGGCTGGCCGCGTTCGCAAAGGGTAATTTCCAGCAACTATTTAAGTTGAACCCTTTGTTTTTTCAGCCATTATCTTTCAACTTTCCCAACTATAAGGCACCTAAAACACTCCCTAAATTTCTCCAAATCAGTTCCTAGCTTCGGGATATTGTTGTTCTTTTATAATCCGTGGTTCCTCGACAATTGGTAAGTCTTCTTCCCCACCTTGCCTTCTTTTGTTTTCTATAAATTAACCATTGTTGCCACCTCCTCAAGCTCAAATTTCTGTTGTAGAATCTTCCCTTTTGAGCTTTGCATGATCATGGATTCAGAGTTCTCACTTTCCTAGCTCGTCTTCTCGTGGTAATAAGTCTCTTTTGATTAATTTTCAAAAAATTTCCTTGAAATTTCATCCTTAATTCTTTACTTGAGCGGGCTGTTTTGAGCCCCAATTGTTGTCCATTTCTGCTCAAATTTTGAGCATGTGCTCTTGGGATAGTAAGGTAAACTTTGGTGTTTTTTGTTTCTGGTTTTGGGTTGCAGGGCCCATAGTCCCATTTGTGATCCAGATTTTGACCCAATTATATTTATAGCATTATGGGTATCGTTAGTCTCATATTAATGTGTGGATTATTGTGTTGATAGTGGTTTTGTGAATTGGAGCTTCTCGGAGTAGTTCGAGCCTGGACGCCGCCATCCCTCCAGCTATTCATCGGATGACAGGTAGATTATGGCTTTCTCTACCTAGACTTTGCGTATATAGGCTATAACTGCATTAATTAGCATCTTTGGGTGGGTTGTATTAGGTTGGTACCCCAGACCTCATCCGCCTTTCTGTCATCTTATTTTATACGTTATTTGTAGTATTCGTGTAGTATCATATATTACCCTTGTGGTCCTGTGCGGCCTTGTATTGACTCTGGAACATAGATGGTGGGTTATTTGGGAATGTACGTGAGTCTCCGACATAGAGATAGCCTTTTAGGCTGGTTATGTCTGTTGAGTAGTTGTGGATCCTGTTCAGGGCCGGTAGGAATATTTGTGAGCCATTGGGCTAATTTATATTTGTGTGTGAGCATATCATCCATGAAAAAGGTTCTCCCTGCATGTTTTAATTTAGTTTTGGCTGTGAGCCACTATAGACGGTTTTTCCTAAACTTGCATGGCCTTGGGGCCCCCTTTTGGTATACTTGATGATAAAAATGGGATTTTGGATGATTTCACACTTGATATCCTACTGATACTAGGCTCTGCTGGGCAGAGCACAAGACCTGATTTCATACTTATTTAGACCCGGATACGCTTTGGGCACCCTTTGAGAGGGTTATTGAGACTTTTATCACTGATTTAGACCTGAGTATACTTCGGGCACCCTTTGAGAGGGTCTTTGAGATTACTACTACTGTTTTAGAACCAGTTTAACTTCAGGCACATACTTTGAGGTTCTGATTCTCTGAGATTTCATGTTCGTTACTGTATGTAGTCAAGGACCTCCATGAGCCCTCTGTTCCAGAACCTAGCTACAGGCCAACCATGCTGAAAGAGGGGTATACAGTGTAGGATGAGGTATAGTGGGCACGTCTTACCATGGGTCCTCTTGCTGAAGTGCTGGGGGGAGGTGCATACAGAGTCACTATTACCAGTTCCATCATTATCATCATCATGTATATTTCACTCGGATTCCACCCTTGTTTGTTGTGTGTTTAGTGTATGCTCTAGTTGTATTGGTGGCCGGTGGGTTCTTTTCACTTGATTGCATTCCTTGGTTGTATGGGTTGCCATTGGGACTGTAGGTAGTTTAGATTACTCTTGTCTCTTTATAGAGCTTGTTATGGTCCTTCTTTCTTGGTGATTTAGCAGTTATTAGCCTGTTGAGGCTTCGATTGTGGGATTTTTATAATTGAGAGAGCTATGGAGTCCTATATCATTGAGGCATTATTGTGTGGCCTTTTGTGTGGATTGTGGGCTTTGATTCCTTTTCTATATCTTGATTTGAGTAGAGACTCTTGGTTCTTGTGGCTTAGTTATTCCATTCTAGGTTATAAATTATGATATTGATCCCGGTTTATGCTTATCTTGAGAGTTTGTGGATTTTATTATGATTCTATTATTGTATGGCTTCTAGTTGATTATGTTGGCCTACTTCCATTCTTTCCCTTTTACTTGAGGTTAGCGGTATACTTCTATTTTCTCAAATATCTCTCTTATTTACTTATATTGTTATGCGAGGACTCTAGGTGCGTTCTTCCTTCCTTCAACTATGATTCTGTGTATTTATATCTTCTGTGCTAGAATTGTTTACTTATAACTCTTGGTTGTCTATTCTCCGTGCTAGTTCCTTGTGCTTTCTCTATTGCTTCTGTGACTGCTTTCTTATATTCTACTTATTACTATTTTTATATCTTGTATGCGCTCAGTCCGATGATGATGCCTAATGAGTACCTATTGTCTTGGTGCTCATACTACACTTCTATATTTTTTGGTGTATACATTAGTGTAAGCTTTCATCGTTGATCGCGTGAGAGACTCATGCAACTTTTGGACATTTGAGGCTAGGGTGAGCGCCTGGTGGTCAGGGGTTGACCATGTCTCATCTTTTGTACTGTTACTATTTGTATATTTGATGTGCCACAATTTTACGGCACTTTCGACTCCTTTTAACTAAGAACAATCGTACGTTTTCAAGCAACCGTCGTCGTTTTTGATGTTTTTATGTTATATTTTTAGGAAATGGAGACAAACATGGAAACGGAAGGAAATACGCGAAAAAGAGCATTCTGGATAAGAGTGACGGTTCAGGTGACGGTCCGTCAAGGGTGTGACGGTCCGTCCCCCAAACCGTCACACCAAGGCAGCAAGTGAGGCAGTCCACTGCCTAAGGGTGACGGTCCAGGCGATGGTCCGTCAACCCTGTGACGGTCCGTCAGCCTGGCCGTCACACTTAGGCAGTCCGCGATGCGGAATCCGAGCATTTTTGGGATTGGTTTCCTAGACTCCTATAAATACCCTATGTTAGGTTTATTTTACATATCACCCTTTCAAATAGTTTTTACACGTTTTTACAATAGTTTGAGGAGTTTTAGTCGACTTGGAGATCAAGAAACACGTTTTCTACTTCTTGAATTCGTGTTCTTGAATCGTTCTTGGGGATCTTGTTATTTTCTTGTTCTTGGAATAATTGAAGATTATTTTCACTACATTGTAAGGATCTCTTTTCTTTATTATGAATATAACTTTCTTCTATTCTTCTACAAGCATGATTAACTAAACCTCCCACAACTAGGATTGTGGGAGCCATGGCAAATGTAGCGATATAGATTCCGGGTAGCGTTGGGTTCAATATATGTATTGTCACGTTGTTAATCATTCATTATTTAACGTTTTCTAGTGGTTGCAAATATTAGAACATGCCTAGGTGTAATTTGCTTGAGTAAAGAGATTAAAACCGGGAAACTTGATTAACAACAAGGATTCGAGACTACTAACTCTCGTCTAATGATTAATGCTGTAACTAGATTAATCTACTTGATGTTTAGGATTGAAATCTAAAAAGCACATCTTTTCGAGGTCGAGAGAATAGAAAAGGAAATTTGTTTATTTGGTCGAGAGCCGTTTAGACGATACCATTGCTTCAATCACATCGTGACACGCATATAAAAAGAACCCGATTAAGCCTAGGATCGACATTGTTACCAACGCCATGGTAAATACTTCCCTAGTTCATTCTCCTATTGATTATCATTCATACGTTAATTGTTCGTTTTGTTTACGCATTGTTTACACAAAACCCCCCCTTTTCCGGAAACTATTGACGACTAGTCACATACTTCACTAAAGGCTTAATCTTCACCATATTCTCTGTGGGATTCGACCCCAACCTAGTTGGGTTCTATATTTGACTACGACCGCTTACGCTTCGTTAATTCGAGGTGTAGTTTGGGCGTTATCAATATTCGGAGATATTTGTACTTATCATTTTGTTACTTCTAGCACTTGTATTCTATTAGAAGCTTATGTACTATCGATACCATGTCTTGGGGTTGGTGTAGTTTCATTATGTATATATTCATGTTTTGATTTTGCTTTGTCTATCTTTATATTCTGATTCCGCTTATTTTCTATTTATTGTGTGTATTGGTTAGTTAGTAGCCCATTACTAACCATTTTGGGCTATAGGGATTGGTTTGCCTACTGGGGGGTTGTAGGTGCCATCATGACCTGAGAAAATTGGGTCGTCACAGCTTGGTATCAGAGCTCTAGGTTTACCTGTGTCATGGTACATAGGCAAGTGTCTATGTAGAGTCTCGTGGATCGGTATGATGATCTCCGTATCCTATCTGTGGGAGGCTACAGGGAATTATTAGGAAAAGTTTTGTCTTTTTGTCTCCTTATCATGTGTTCCTGGCTCTATTGACTCTAAAACTTTGGTTGTTTTATTCCTTCTCAGATGCCTAAGACGAGTTTGACAGTTGTTGGTGTCGAGGCTTATGTGCCTGTTGCTTCAGTGCTTCCATCAGTGTCAGGACTTCAGCGTGAGAGTTTGTTACATCATATAGGGGGTGTGGGGCTAGCCCAACCTCTGATTGGATTTATAGTGGCCCCAATTCTTCAGGACACCGTGTTTAGGACTCTGATTCCTCCGGTGAGTGTTTTAGTACCCGGTTCTTTGAGTGGTGCCCCAGTTGGGGTTGAGCTTCTAGTTCTTCTGCAGGGTTTTCAGTCAATATTAGTGTATGAGGCAAGATGTCATGAGATGGTTAGGCGTACTGCTAGGGTTGTGCCTTTAGAGTTTGATAGAGTTCAGAGCTTTTTGGAGGTTTGATTTCACTGCTCCGTTTGGCGACCGAGCACTTGGTTACAGTTGGAATGACTTTCTTTCAGGTAGTGGATCATGCTTGGGCTATCAAGGTTTTGTGTCGTGAGGCTTATGGGGGTAGTGCTAAGAGATATTGTGGTCAGGATAGTTTCCGAGGTTCCCAGACTCGAGGTAGGGGATTCTCTTCTACAGACCGGTTCCATTACTTCTTGTCTACCAGGCCAGTTTCAGTTGCTCCGCAGGTTCCAGAGAGTGGGGTACAGGGCGTGTTGAGCTTAGTGGACATGGTACAAGTTAGATTTCTCGAGGGTTGCATTCAGGTTGTGTAGGTCATAGTGGCTGGTCAGGTTCAGTGCGACCTCCTCACTCGTACGTACCTAGTGGGATTTGCTTTCAATGTTGTGTGTGTGGGCACTTTGCTAGGGATTGTCCCATGATTCTATCTTCCAGCCAGCAGGGAAAACAGGTGTTATCTCCCAGGGCTTCAGTGCCACTGGCTATGGGTGGTCCCCAGGTGGTTAGAGGTGGATTTCAACCAGATGGTTCATGTATTCATCCAGAGTCGACAGGCACCGTGCATCGAAGTAGGGCTTCTTTAGGTTTCTATAGTTGTGAGGTGATGAGGCATTATGCTAGATACTTTCCTCGGCGAGAGATAGTTAAGACTTCAGCTTCGACTACTCAGTCCTGAGTTAGACCCTGTTAGTCTGATGCCCCTTTTGATGGACTCGAGGTTGAGGTCCTGATATCATTACTCCAGGTTAGGCTCTTGTTACCTTCGTCTTATGATAGTCCCATTTGCATTGCGGTTTTTCCCCTTCTACCGTCTAGTAGCTTATATGCTTACCTGCTACTTATTTAGTTGTTTGACTATCTAAATATAGTGTTTATGCATTGTTTTCTTGGTAGTTTATTCCTTAGTAGTGGATGGGGTGAGTTATCCTTGATAGGTGTTTACCTGGAGTTATAGCTCGTGGATAGTTCTTGTTAGTCTCTTTTTTGGCTAGGTTTGTTACCTATTCCATTGTGGTTCTAGACTTGTGTTAAGTCTTCCTTGTTGAGCGTTCCTAGATGGTTGTTGCATAGGTGATGGTCTAGCATTTTCTAGAAGTCCTTGTGTGAGTTGGTGTTACCAGTAGTTGTGCCAGAGTTTGAGCTCTTGTTTTGAGTTGAGAGGTGTCAGATATGCTAGTGTGCATAAATTGGTTTTTTTTTCCGGGTGATTAGAATCAATCCTCTTTGTTTGGTTGGAAGGTATGTGGGTTTTTCCTATAGTCTTCTTCAGTTTCTTGCCTGGTTGGTTTGTCTTATTGTTCGCCCGGTTCCAATTGGAATGAATTTTGATCGTAGCCCTCTGGTTGAGCTTCTGATCCAGTTTTGTGATTGAGTTTATCTTTAGCATTTCTGATTAAGTGTTGACCATAGCCTCGTGGTTGAGTTATACTCATAGAATATTTGGTGATTCGAACATCCGACCTATTTTCTCCTTCCTTGTAGACTTTTGACGATGTAAGTATGGGAGCTAAGGAAATGGCTCCATATTTTATTTGAGAAGAGTTTGTAGGGTTCAGTATATGATAAGGAAGGGTTTTGTTTAGTTGAAAAAGAAGGGAGACTACTCCTTGTTCGTGCTTGTGTGTTCTAGATAGTACGAGGTTCCTTCTACCATGGTTGGATAGACTCATCGGTGTAAGTTTGAGATTCAGCAGTGGTGTATGCTATATGTGATCAGGTTGTGCGGGTTGAGGCTAGCGAGGCTAGTTTGGGTTCTAATGGTACTTTGAGAAAGCTCGATTTGCTCGATTTGCTGATTCTTCTGGGGTTGTCTTTTATGTGGGGTCCAGCATTGGTTAGATTCGGCAAGTATGGACTAGAAGTTTGGTATGTAGTATGCTTCAGGATGGTTGGTTTGTTTGCCGATACAGTAGAACGGTTGATTCAAGCCAAAGTAATGAGTTGAAGTTATATGCAAAATTTTCCATGGTTGGATGGCAACTTTGAACCCCAGGCACCTTTTATTTTGCCTTTGGGTTGTTTTGACTTGCTATTCATGGCATGGTGGACTTCTTCTTGAGATGAGATTACTAAGGCAATTTCAAGTCCGAATGGTGTTTGAGTATTCAGAGTAGCAGTATATACTTCTTAGAGTTTGGATCTTAAGTGATGGCTTCGGACTTCGTGGTGGGCTTACCACACTCCTTGCAGGATCTTAGTTCTAGTTTGGATCTGTTGGGAAGATTTGTCTGGTGCCTTCATATTTAGTTATGTCAGAGTGGGTTCGGGTCAACGAGGTTGGTTTTTTTCTACAGTTTGGAAGTTCACCGTCAACACAAGGTATTCATATATACCTTTCCTATCTTTGGTATGCAGACTTCAGTTGGATTCAGATGGGTTGTTCATCTGGGTTTGATTAGCTAGTTTGATGTTAGAAAAAGTGTTCGTTCATTGGTTGATGGTCAGTCAGGGCAGGTAACTCTAGTTTTTGATGATATGTTATGGGTTGTTATCTTAGATGGCAAAGGCTAGTAGACAATAGCTTGACTTTGATATAACTTGAGTATAAAAGGTGACTTCATTCGTGGTAGAGTATAAGCAAAAACTGTGGATCTCTGGTGTGTCGGTTAATGCTTCGAGGGTGGTTTGAGTGTTCGACTTGTATGCAACTTCCTGTTATGGTACAAAAGGATTAAGTTCAGAATAAAAGAGTTTTGTAGATCAGTGGGTTCATGAGTTGGAGTTCTGGGTTGATGAGTTTTTTGTTAAACTTGGTTGTGTTTTCAAAGATTCGAGCTTTGTATGTTAGTCGCCTTGCTTCTCTGGTTCTGGTGTTGTGTCGGTACTTTCCGGTTGTGATTCTCGAGGTTCAGTTTGGGTTGGCAGATTCTTAGAGTTTTGCAGAGTGAGTTTGGAATCTAGCTTGGCTAGTAGTGAGTTTTAGGCTTGGTTACTTCTGTTGGTTCTGTTCTTTTGGGTGCCATCCGGTCGTGAAAGCTACCCGGGTTGTCCGAGAGAGTAGTGCAGGATTTGTATTCGTTGTTCTTAAATCTCTAGTCTTTCTTTCTTTCCTGACTTTTGGGGAAGAAAGTCTTTTTAGTAGTGGATGATGTATTGACCCTCCCGATCATTTACGCATATTTGCCTTTCTTGTACCATTAGAGCTTGCATGTAGCAGCCCAAAGTCATTTATGGCTTGTCGGAACCATTAGTTCGGTGCATGGGCCGTCTGTTTGGTCTTTTTGGTCATTCCTTGTTTTAGAGCTTTAGTCTTTTGAAATCATTGACTTCAGTCAATATTCTTAGTGAACGTGCTTGGAATCAAATTCTGACAGTTCTATTAGCTCCAGAGCATGGACTTTGGTCTAGTAGGACCTATGGTCAGGATCCAGTCAGCTTGGAATTCTCTCTCGTTCTGTGTTTCCAAGCCAGTTGCGCTTACTTGGTTGACTTTGGTCAACATTCGGAGAATACGTCCCCGGATGAAAATTCCGTCAGCTTTGTTAGTTCTGAAATGTCGAGTTTAGGCTAGGGGGACCATTGGTTCGGGTTCTGAGGCTTCCGAACTTGTTTTCGGCCATTGGGTTCCATTTTGAAAATAGTTGGCTAAAGGTTGATTTTGGGTGTGGGGTCCACTTTTAATTAAATAGACCTTTGATAGGATTTTCGTCAATTCTATTGGATCTAGAATGCCATTTCTAGTCGAATAGCTCAGGTCGTTTGTGTTCGCGGGACCCCGAATGCGTTCTCGGGGACCCAAAGTGTGAAAATCTGCCCTTGAACAGTTGGTTGCTATTATAGAACTTTTTGTGCTTTGCATTTACGAGCCTTGGCCGCGTTCGCGAAGGCCATTGCGGTCCCACCAGATACAACAAATATCAGCAACAGCTAAAACTTCAATGGGGCACTCCGAGCACAATCGAAACCTGATACTCAGAAACCAATAGAGTTGTTTGAGTGAAAATGACATTCCGGACTCAATAGAATCAACGTATTTACTAACGGAGATCGTTTCGGAAGAATGTTGACCCAAGAATACGCTATCTAACGCCAACCGAACACCCAAAAAGAGCCCGGATCACCCAGGACTCAAACCAACCAACTACCTAACCCAAACTCAGCATTCCGGAGCTAACAACGCTGATGAAATTCCCATCCGAGGTTATCTTCTCCGAATGTTGACCAAAGTTAACCAAACCAGTCCAACTAGCCTGAAAACACAGAACGAGAGAGAATTCCAAGCTGAAAAGCTCCCGAATTTTGACCAAAGGTCCCTCTAAACCAAAGTCCACGCTCCAAAACTAACAGAATTGTCGGAATTTGATTCAGAGCATGTTCACCAAGAATGTTGATTGGAGTCAACAATTTCGAAAACTAAATTCTCTAAAACAAGGAATGGCCAAAAAGACCAAGCATATGGCCCGAGCACTGAACTACCGATCCCAGCAAGCCATAAATGACTTGGGGCCGCTACAGGCAAGCTCTAACGGTATAAGAAAGATGAAAATGTGTAAATAACCAGAGGAGTAATTACATCATCCACTACTAAAAAGACTTTCGTCCCCGAAAGTCAGGAAAGAAGGATAGACTACAGATTAAAAGGACAGCAGAAACACAGCCCGCACTACTCTCTCAGACAACCTGGGTAGCCTCCTCGGTCGGATGGCACCAAACAGAACTAACGAACGCAACCAAGCCTAAACCCATTACTAGCCAAGCTAGATCCAAACTGATCTCTAAAACTCTAAAGATTTGCCGACCTAAACTGAACTTCGAGAATCTCAATCGGAAGCACCAACTCAACACGGAAACAAAAAAAGCAAGTCTATACAAACACAGAGCTTGAATCTTCCAAACCACCACCAAATTTACCAGAAGAGACATCAACCCAAAACACCAACTTATGAACCCACTGGTCCACAAATCTCTATTATCCTGAATAGAACCCTTTCACACCATAACCAGAGTTTGCATACAAGTTGAACACTCAACCACCATCAAAACATCAACTGAAACACCAAAAATACACAGCCTTCGCTTATACTCTACCACGAATGAAGTCACCCTTTATACTCAAGTTCTACAAAAGTCAAGCTAAAGTCTACTAACTTTTGCCATCCAAGATAACAACCCGCAGCAGGTCCTCAAAAGGTTTGAGTTACCCGACTAACCTGACCATCAAGCAACGGAAGAACACTTTTTCCAACACCAAACTCACTAACTGAACCCAACTGATCAACCCATCTGAATCCGACTGAAATCTGCACACCAAGGTTAGGAGAGGCATATATGAATACCTTGTGTTGACGGAGAAAGTTCTAAACTATAGAACATACCCAACTGTTGTTCCATGCCGAGTCTGAGTTAACTGGAAGTGAATGAACCAGGATAATCTGCCCAACAGACAAAAACCAAAACCAAGCCTCTACAAGGAGTGTGGTAATCCCACCACAACGTCTGTAATTATCATCTAAGTTCCATACTCTGAGAACACTGTTGTAACTCAAAATTACTCAAACACCATTATGTTTTGAAGTCATCTTACCAAGTTCACCTTGGGAAGAAGTCCACCATGCTATGAATACAAAGTCAAAACACCCCGAAGGCCAAGGAAAAGGTTCCTAGGATTCAAAGTTACCATCTAGCCATAGAATTTTTTGCATATACCTTCAACTCATTCCTTTGGCTCGAATCAATCGCTCTACCGGATCTGTACACAACCAACCATTTCGAAGCATATATCATATCGAACTTCTAGCCCATACTGGTCGTGTCTAACCAATACTGGAACCCCACATAAATAATAACTCCGAAAGAATCAACTAAACAAGCTTTCAAATCCTCGACAAATGAAGGCGACCATAAACCTCAAAGCATCCTTAGAACCCAAGGATAGGCTCGATGGTCTCAACCCGTACATTCTGACCACATATAATACATCACCGCTAGTTATGGAACTTACACCACTGCATCTATCTAACCAAGAAGGAAGAAACTTCTTACCATGAAGAGCACCGCTGGCATCAGGAATATCCCGCCCCATACAGAGGTTAGCTAAGGACTAGGTGTTCAAGGCCAATAGCGGCATACAAAATTGAAGTAAAAAAGCTAAGTTGCCTGCACCCACTGCCTCCCGGCACTAGGATGCTGCAACCAAATAGAAATTGCCATAAACCATTTGACGAACCCTGTCAAGCCATGATTCTGAACCCCAACTTTAAAAATTTCCAACCAAAGCCTTGGTCGAACCCGTATGCTGCCAATGAACCTTTAAGAACCCAAGCCAACTAGTCTTGAACACGCAAGTTGACAATATCACCGCTGCTACCAAAACACAAACCAATCGATGGAAAACACTTAGTCAAAAGTGCTAAAGTCAAAACCCAGATACAGTGCCAACATCAAGAGCTCATCCAAAGAACCACGATCAGGATTCGTTCCAACTGGAACTGGGGATACAACAAAACACCCGACGGATAAGGAACTGGAGGAGACTATGGGAACAATCCATATACCTGCCAACCTCCTAAACTAATCAACAAAGAGGGTCAACTCTAAACACTCGAGAGGCCAAATCAATCTATGCACACTAGCATAACCAATATCTCCCAACTAAGGCAAAATCTCATCTATGGCACAACTATCAGTAATACACCAAACCATCACACAGATCTCTAGCCATGCTAGATAACGGCCTAGGCAACAATTATCTAGGACCGCTAGAAAGGAACACCCAAAGCAAGCCTAGAACCACAAAAAACAGGAAGCGAGCTCTACAAAGCCTACTCACAAGCTACAACTCCGGGTAAAACACCTCACCAGGCTAACTCACCCCCATCCACTACAAAAAAATAAACTACCAATAAAACAACACATCGATACTACAATTCAGGTAGCCAAACAACTAAATAAGTAACAGGTAGGCATATAAGCAAATAAACGATAGAAAGGAAAGAATCACAATGAGAGAAGGACTAACACAAATCGAAGGTAGCAAAGGCCTGACATGGAGCAACGATATCAGAAACCTCTATCTCTAACCTACCAAGAGGAGCATCAAGATGACAGGATCTAACTCTGGACTGAGTGGTCAAAACTGAAGGCCTAACCAGCCCGCAACGGGGAGAAGCTCTATAAACGTGACAAATCTCTCCACAATCATAGCAACCAGGCTGACCAGGATACACAATCGTGGGGAAATTCCTAGCAAAGTGTCCATGCTCACCACACTAAAAACAACCTCTACCAGATGAAACCCGATGTATTGAACTCACTGAACTTTGCCGGCCACTGTGACCTACACACTCTGAAGGCAAACCCCAAAGGATATGATCCCAAACCCTCCTGCTCTGCTCAACATGTCCTGTACCAACACCCTATGGAACTCGTGGAGCAATTGAAACCAACCTGGTAGAAAGAAGTAGTGAAACCTATCTCTGGTGGGGAATCCCCTACCTCAAGTCTGAGAACCTCGAGAACTGTCCTGGTGATGACGTCTCTTAGCACTACCTCCATAAGCCTCATGACATAAACCCTCAACAGCCCAAGCATGGTCCACTACCTGAAGAAAAGTCATCCCAACTGTAACCATGTGCTCGGTCACCAAACGGAGAGGTGAAATCAAACCTCCAACCAAATTCTGAACCCTATCAATCTTCAAAGGTACAACCCTAGCAGTATGCCTAACCATGTCATGAAATCTATCCTTGTACTCCAATACGAACAGATAAACCTGATGAAGAATTTGAAGCTCAACCATAACTGAAGCATCACTCGTAGAACCAGGTGCTAAAACACTCACCGGAGGACTCAGAGTCCCAGCCACGGTGTCTTAAAGAACCAGGGTCGCTACAAATCCAATCGGAGGCTGGGCTGGCCCCATACCCCCTAGCTGAGGTGGTAAACTCTCACTCTAAAGTCCTGGCGCTGACAGAAGCACTGAAGCATCAGGCACATAAGCCTCGACACCAATCATTGTCTAACTCATCTTAGGCATCTGAGAACGAATAAACAACTGAAGTCTTAGAAGTCAATAAAGCCAGGCATGCATGGTAAGGATCCAAGAATATGAAACTTTTCCTAACAATGCCATGTAGCCTCCAACAGATAGGATATGGACATCATCATACTGATCCACAAGACTCTACTTAGACACTTGCCTCTGTACCATGCCACCGATGAACCTAGGGCTCTGATACCAAGCTGTCACGACCAGATTTCTCAGGTCATGATGGCACCTACAACCCCTCAGTAGGCGAACCAATCCCCGTAGCCCGGAATGATTAGTAATAGGCTACTACCTAACCAAAATGCACCAACAAGAAGAAATAAACAGAAGCAAAATGTAAAGGTAGACAAAGCAGAAGGAAAACTCAAATATATACCTAAAGAAAACTACACCAACCCCAAGACTTGGTATCGATAGTACAGAAACTTCTAAGAGAGTTTAAGTGCTAGAAGTAACAAAATACAATACAAGTTTATCTCTGAAAGTACAAGGAGTAACAGATACAAAAGATGAGATGTGGTTAAGCCCCGACCGTCAGGCGCTCACCCTAGTCTCAAATATCCATAAAATCTGCACGAGTCTCCAACGCGATCAACAGCGAAAGCTCAACTAATATCTGCACCAAAAAGTGCAGAAGTGTAGTATAAGCACCAAAACAATAGGTACTCTATAGGAATCATCATCCGACTGAGCGCATATAAGATATAAAAGCAATGAGTAACAGATAGCAAGAAAGCAGTCACTGAAGCAATAAGGAAAGTGCAAGGAGCTAGCACAGAGAATAGACAACCAAAAGCTACAAGTAAAAACATGCTAGCACAGAGGATACAATTACACAGAATCACAGGTGAAAGAAAGGAGAACGCATCTGGAGTCCTTGCCCAACAATATAAGTCAGTAAAGAGAGAGAGAGAGAGTTGAGAAAATGGCAGTATATCGATAACCTAAAGTAAAGGGAAATGATGGAAAGCAGTCTAACATACTTAAATGGAATCAACAAGTATAAGGAAATCATAACACCAATCCAATCACATGATAGCATAAACAGGAAATCACCTCATAAGTACAACCCTAGAATGGAATAACTATCCCACAATTACTGAGAGATACCACTCAACTCCCAACAAGGATAGAACCAGAATCTCACACTCTGCTCAGAAGGCCACACAAAATTACCTCAATAAGATAGGACTCCCTAGCCCTCTCAATCATCAAAAATTCCTCAACCAAAGCCTCAACAGGTTAACCATCACTGATCCTTCAATAACCAAAAGCCAAGACAAACTCTAAATAAAGGCAGGAGAATATAATCTATCTACAGTCCCAACGGCCGCCCATACAACCGAGGAATGCAATCAAGTGAAAACAAACCCTTCGGCTGCCTATACAACTGGAGCGTACACTGAACACACAGCAAACAAGGGTGGAATCAAATGCATGATGCGATATGATGTGACAGTAACTGGTATATTCCCCCTCAGGTACCCCGCGAGTCTGTATAGAGGCGGGACCCATGGAAGACTCTTTCCTGTGTACCTCTCCTCCACCATACACCCTTCTCCTAGCACGGAGCATCGGCCCATAGCCTGTGGCCAAGGAATGACAGGGGTCCATGAAGGTCTACCCCTCGACCAAATACAAAAACTTAATCTCGAAACGTGTCCTCTGGTATCGAGTTTGGGTTCAAGCCAGTGGCTAAGTCTCAAATGTAGCTCAAAACTCGAAAGTTTGTAGTACCTGTCCGGCTTTGACCCGGGTCTAAAACAGTAGTAGTAATCTCAAAAGACCCTCTCAAGGGTTCCCAAAGTATACTCAGGTCTAAATCAGTGATCAAAGTCTCAGTAACCCTCTCAAAGAGTGCCTGGAGTGTGGCCGGGTCTAAAACTATAGTAAATCAAGTCTAGTGCTCTGCCCAGCAGAGACTAGTATCAGTAATAAAATCAAGTTTGGTGATCTGCCCGGCCGAGACTAGTACCAGTAATAAAATCAGTGCAAAATCATCTAAAAATCCCCTTTTCTATCATCAACCGTACCAAAAATGGGCCCCCGGGGTAATGCAAGTTTAGGAAAACTGTCTGTAGAGGCTCGCAGCCAAAACTATAGTAAAACATGCAGGGAAAAACCTTTTTCATGGATGATATGCTCGTACACAAATATAAAATTAGCCCAATGGCTCACAACAATTCCTATCAGCCCTACACAGGCCCAACAACTACTCTGCAGACATAACCAGCCTAAAAGTATAATCTTTATATTCCGCACTCGCGGACATTCCCCAAATAACCCACCATCTATGTTCCATAGTCAATACAAGGATGCACAGGACCACAAGGGTAATATACAATACTACGCGAATACTACAAACAATGTATGGATTTACGGATGAACAAGGCGGACAAGATCTGGGGTACCAACCTATAACAACCCACCCAAGCATGTTAATTAATGCAGTTATAGACTATATACACAGTGTCTAGGTAGGGAAAGCCATAACCTACTTGTCGTTCAACGAATAGCTGCGGGGACGGTGTCGTCCAGGCTCGAACTTCTCCGAGAAGCTCCAAATCATGAAACCACTATCAAGACAATAATCTATGCATTAACACGATACTAACAATACCCATAATTCTATACTTATAGCCGGACCAAAATTTGGATCACAAACGGGCCCAAGGGCACCGCAACTTGAAGCCGAAAATGCAGAAGTACAAAATGATCACAACGATCATAGGAGTACATGCCCAGAAAATCGTATGGTTTGGGCATTAAAATTGGGCTAAAATAGCCTACCAACTTTAAGAAATCAAAGAGGGAAAAAAGAGAATGAAAAGTTGAAATTTAACAAAAAGCTAATCGGATTAATGACAGAAAAAAGCTCACGAAGCTATAGTGAGTTTACCCCAAGAAATTGATGGCCAGAAGTGAAGAAATTTGAGCTTGGGAGCTCTCAACAATGGAGGGACGAAGTTGGAAATAAGGAAAAATAGAGAAGAATGTTTAATTTATAACACTGCCAGATGATATCACAATTACGACACTTTTGTCACAATTGCGGGACACCGCATATGCGGCCAAGCACTGCAAATGCGTAAAAACACCGCAAATGGCCAAAATACCACAAATGCGGCAAAAAATACCGCAAATGCGGCTAGAGTACCGCAATTGCGGCCAGAGTACCGCAAATGCAACCAAAAATACCGCAATTGTGGTCCCACCAGATACAACAAATATCAGCAACAACTAAAACTTCAACGGGGCATTTCGGGCACAATTGGAACCCGATACTCAGAAACCAATAGAGTTATTTGAGTGGAAATGACATTCCAGACTCAATGAAATTAATGGATTTACTAACGGAGATCGTTTTAGAAAAATATTGACCAAGTCAACACTAGCTAACGCCAACCAAACACCCAAAAAGAGCCCGGATCACCCGGCACCCGAGCCAACCAGCTACCTAACCCAAATTTGGCATTCTGGAGCTAATTGCACTGACAAAATTCCCATCCGCGGTCGTCTTCTCTGAATATTGACCAAAGTCAACCAAACCAGTCCACCTGGCCTGAAAATACAGAATGAGAGAATTCTAAGCTAAAAAGCTCTCGGATCCAGAATAAAGGTCCCTTTAGACAAAAGTCCACGTTTGGAGCTAACAAAACTATCGGAATTTGATTACGAGCACATTCACCAAGAATATTGACTGGAGTTAACAATTTCAAAAGCTAAAAGCTCTAAAACAAGGAATGACCAAAAAGACCAAGCAAATGGCCCGGTCACCGAACTACCGGTTGCAACAAGCCATAAATTACTTAGGGCCACTACAAGCAAGCTCTAATGGTACAAGAAAGGTGAAAATGCATAAATGACCGAAAGGGTCATTAAAAGGATCAACTTCAAAATTGTTAAGTGGTTACCACCACCTGTGCACTGGCTAAAATGTAATACATATGGTGCTTCTAGGGGCAACCCTGGACCTAGTTTAGCTGCATTCTGTATTAGAAAATTAAGAGGGGACTTTGTGGTAGCTAAGCGAGTAAAACTACAAGACTCTTCTAACATTGTGGTAGCTAAGCGAGTAAAACTACAAGACTCTTCTAACATTGTGGCAGAAGCAAGAGCTATTAGAGAAGGGTTGGTCTATTATAGAGACAACTACCTAAACAATGTTATCAAAGAATCAGATTCTTTGACTCTTTTTCAAATTCTTTTAGTAGAATGGAAGATACCATAGAGTATAGCTATTGAAGTGGAGTATATCAACACCATAAGGGGTTCTTTATCAGTAAGAGTATAACACTCCCTTAGGGAGGGTAATCATCTTGCTGGTGTCACGACCCGATTTCTTGATCATGATGGCACATACAACCCCTGGTAGGCGAACCAATCCCGAAAGCCCGAAACAGTTAGTAATGGGCTACCTTCTAACAGTTTAAGCGGAAGAACAAATAAATAAGTGGAAGCAAGGGAACAAGATGAATAAACTGGATAACAGGAGTAATATAAATACAAAGCGAAAGCTAAACCAAACCCAAAACCTGGTATCATAGCATATAGAAGCCCGAACTACATAAGGAGTAAAAGGGTCCAAAAGAAATATATATACACAAGCTGTCTCCGAGTAGTAACAGAGTGCAGAATATACAAAAGATAAACTAAAGTCAAGCTCTGAATACCCAGAGCTCACCCTCATCCTGGATGATCCAAAAATAGCACCCTGCACGAGTCTTCAGTGCTCTAATGGCAATGGCCCACACTAGGATCTGCACCAGAAGATGCAGAGTGTAGAGTAAGCACCAAATATGAAGTATAAGGTACCCAGTAGGTATCATAGGCCGAGTGGGCACATATAAGGTAAAAGAGCAATAGCAGACAGAGAAGAAGTAAACAGTCGCATAAATCAATGAAAAAGTACACAAGAACTAGCCCAGAGGGAAGATAACAGAAAGCAACCCACAAGGCTAGCAAGTAGAACATATACACAACAGGCACGGGTGAAAGTAAGAATGACGCACCTGGGATCCTTGCAAAAACAGTATATATGCGTCAGCTCTAAAAATGGACGGTATACTGGTAACCTCAAGTATAAGGAACGGGAGAGAGGAATAAAGGTAGACATGCTCGGGAAACAAAATCAATAACCAAGATAATCATGACAATCTCAATCCAAAACTAACAACCTTGCGGTAACTAATCTCATACTTATAAATATAATAACGTAACAAGAGTCTACCTACAGTCCCCCAGCCTGCCATAAAACCGGGGAATGCAAACAAGTGAAAACAAACCCTCCGGTATCCCATACTACCCGAGCATATAATCAGCAAACAATAAACAAGGGTAGAACCTCAAGCAATGAATGATATGATGCATGATAACCTCAGGGTGCGATAGAATTCTGTATGTACCTCCTCCGGTTCCAATCAGGCCCAACAGGTAGGTTCCATGGAAAGACAGAACACGTATACCTCTACTCCACCGTATACCCTCCCCCCGACACACGTAGTCAAAACCCTCAGGCTCGAAGTGGCAAGGTCCATGGAGGTCCCGGACCCCATAATAAAACTCAGAATCAAAACGTGTCCTCCGGAATCAAGTCCGGGTTCAAGCCAGTGGCTAAGTCTCAAATATGCATGCCTAGACCCTGTCTAGGACTAAAGCAGTTAAAAGATATCTCAAAAACCCCTCCAAGGGCGCCCGGGCATAACCGAGTCTAAAACAGTAGTAAACTATCTCAGATGCTCAACCTAGCCGAGCCTAAAGTCATTTCAAATCAGTAAGAAAACTCAGCTAGCACTCGGAATCGATCGAGTCTAGCAATAGTAGTAAGATTATGATAGAAACCATATTTTTAATCTCCCGTTTTACCCAAACAAGATCCACGTATCAAGTCAAATCATTTCCAAATCCAATTTCATTGAAAACTAGCCCCCGGGTCCATGCAAGTTTAAGAAAATAGTCGCAGTAGGCCCGAAGACCAAACCAAAGTAAAATGTGGGAAAATCTCTTTATATGCATGGAAATGATATGATCAACACACAATAGCCGCCCAGCGGCACACAACATCCTGTTGGCCCTGCACAGGCTCCCGAATCTACTCAGCAAGCATAACCAACCTAGAAGGATAATTCTATGTATGGGACTCGCGGACATTCCCAATGATCCCACCGTCTATGTTCCAGAGTCAACAAGGACTCAGAAGACCACAAGGGTAATAATATCAAGTAATAAGAGTACTACACACAACGCAGGAACGAAATGGGATGGATGATGGAAAAGCGGTTAAGGTCTGTGGTACCAACCTAATAACCCAACCCAAGGACGCAACTAGTACAATTTTACTCGATATATGCTAAGTCTAGGAGTTTAGACCGTAACCAAACTGTCGTCCAACGACAAGCTGCGGGAACGACGATATCTAGGGCTGAGCTGCTCCAAGAAGCTCCAAATGAGAATCAAACTATCAAATTCATGAATAAAATGTTAAAACGAGTCTAATGATACCTATATTGCTACAATTGTAGTCGGGTCAATATCCGGATAAAAAGCAGGACCGTAGGGCCCACACCCAAAACCAAAAATGAAATAAACCACAATGACCCCAAGGATGCCAAGAAGGCATGCTCCAAATTTAAGCACAATTGGCCAAGGGAAGGGCGCCAAAACAACCCACAAAAGTTGGGGTTTAAAGAATAGAATTTCGAAAATAAAAACAGAAATTAAGAAAGAATTACCTACCACAAGGATGTAATTTAGACCAAGACAAAGAATTCTTCACCCCCACGAACATGCACAACTTAGAGGTAGCCACTACCAAAATATTTCCAAGGTTGGAAGAAGGACAATAATGGAGGAATTAAGAAAATTCAAGTGAGGAAGAAGCTTACCAAGAGATGAAGAAACACAGAAAATCCACAAGCAATTGATCCCCTAGGGTTCAGAATTGGTTTAGAGCAAAATGGTGGAGAAAAATTTGAGTTTTAGAGTGAGCAACTTTGAGAAAGAAAGCTGGAAAAATGAAATAACAAAAATTTATAGCTGCTGGAAAATGGCCAGAACCATCGGCGTTGAAGTCCTACCGCAGGCCAGCGCGATCACGCTGCCTAGGCGCTGTTCGCGCTGAAGGCTAGCCTACAACTATTTTTTTACAATTTTTGAAAACTCTCTGGGGCATTCCGGGCACAATCAAAACCCGATATTCAAAAACCAATAAATCTAATACAGTGGAAACGACATTCCGGACTCAACAGAATTGACGAAACCTCCATACGATGTCATTTCAGAGAAATGTTCACCCAAGTCAACACTAGCTAAAAGGAACTCAAGGGCTCAAAATGAGTCCGGCTCACCCAGAACCCAAACCAACCACCTTCCTAGCCCAAACTTAACATTCTGGAGCTGATGAAATCATCAGATTTCTAATCCGACACTCCAATCATCTAAAGTCACCCAAAGTTACACTTTCAACTCCAAATGGCCTGAAAACAGAGAAATCAATACCAAACCCACACCGGAAGTTCTCAGGCCTCAACTAAAGGTCCAACTAGACCAAACTCAATGCTCCGGAGCTAACGAAACTGTCAGAATTCAATTCTGAGGATGTTAGCTAAGAATATTGACTAAAGTCAATGATATTCCAAGTTTAAGCTCTAAAACAGGCAAACGGCCAAAATGACCAAATGAACGACCAGGGCACCGAACTACCGGTCTCAGCAAGTCATAAATGACTTAGGACCGCTACAGGAGAGCTCTAACAGTACAAAGAATGCGAAACCACAAAGATGACCAGAAGGGTCATCACAACATCCATTATTAAAAAGACTTTTATCCTCGAAAGTCAAGAAGAAGGGAGTACCTGAAGGCTCGAACAACTGTGGATACTGAGCACGCAGCTCACTCTCGGTCTCCCAAGTAGCCTCCTTGACCGGATGATGTCTCCACCGAACCATCACAACCGGAATCTCTCTAGATCTCAACCTCCTAATATCCCTGGCCAGAATAGCTATCGGCTCCTCAACAAATGACAACCTCTCATCTAACTGAACCGAATCCCAATGCATTACATGAGACTCATCTGGCACATACTATCCTAACATCAAGACATGAAAAACTAGGTGAACAGCTGAAAACATCAGAGGCAAAGCCAACATGTAGGCAACACTACTAATCCTCTGTAGAATCTCAAATGGCCCAATAAACCTGGGGCTAAGCTTGCCCTGCTGACCAAATCTCATCACGCCCTTCATAGGCGATACTTAAAGGAAAACCAAGTCACCAACACTGAACTCCAAGGCACGAAGTCTACAATCAGCGTAGCTCTTCTACCTACTCTAGGCCATTCTAAGCCTGTCCTGAATGAAATAAACTCGGTACAAGGAATCTCTAACCAAATCTATACTCTGCGGTATGGACTCTAACCCATCAAACCAACCAATCGGTGATCTGCAATGCCTACCATACAAGGCCTCAAAAGGTGCCATGTCGATGCTCGAATAGAAGCTATTATTATAAGCAAACTCGGCCAAAGGCACAAACTTATCCCATGAACCCCCAAAGTCAAGTACACAAGCTCATAGCATGTCCTCCAGGACCTGAATAGTCCTCTCGGACTGGCCATCTGTCTGAGGGTGGAAAGTAGTACTAATCTGAACCTCTGTACCTAAATCCCTCTGTATAGCTCTCCAGAACTGAGATGTGAACTGAGTGTCATGGTATGAAATAATAGAAGCTAGGACCCCGTGAAACCAAATAACCTCACGAATGTAGATCTAAGCTAACCTCTCAGCACCGTAGGAAGTCTAAACCGGCAAGAAGTGTGCTGAATTAGTCAGCCTATCAATAATCACCCAAATAGAGTCAAACCCATGAGAAGTACAAGGTAACCCCACAATGAAGTCTATAGTAATACCTTCCCACTTCCACTCAGGAATGGGAAGTCGCTACATCAAACCACCCGGTCTCATAGGCTCAAACTTAACCTGCTGATAGTTCAAGCACTGAGATAAAAACTCTGCCACATCTCGCTTCATACCACTCCACTAGGAAAGCTGCCTCAAATCCCTATACATCTTCGCGGCACCTAGATGAATGGAATATCTGGAACAATAGGCCTCACAAAATATCAATTGAATCAAGTCACCAACCCTTGGAACACAAAGTCGACCATCGAATCTCAAAACACCATCATAACCCAAAGTAGCCCGACTAGCCTCACCCCAAACTACATGATCACAAAGGTCTCACAAATCTGATCCTCTAACTGTCGTCTCTAAATCTGATCGACTAGAGTAGAACAGACCTCAACACTGGAAAGCACTCTGCTAGGATCCGACAAGTCAAGCCTAACCAATCGGTTAGTCAAGGACTAGATGTCCAAGGCCAACAGGCGCTCAAAAACTGAAAATAAAGCTAGGCTGCCTATACTCACCGCCTTTTGACTCAAGGCATCCACTACCACGTTTGCCTTGCCCGAATGGTATAGAGTAGTTAAATTATAGTTCTTCAGTAGCTCAATCCATCTCCTATGCCTCGAGTTCAGCTCATGCTAACTCGTAATGTACTGAACACTATGGTGATAGGTGAATATCTTACAATGAACTCCATATAAGTAGTGCCTCTAGATCTTAAGCGCGAAGACTACCGCTGCCAAATCCAAGTCATGAGTGGGGTTGTGCTCGTGAACCTTCAACTATCTCGACGCATATGCTATCACTCAACCCTGTTGCATCAACACACAACCAAGACCGACCCCTAAAGCATCAAAATACACGGAGAAACTCTAACCCACAACTGGCAAAGTCAGAACTAGAGCTGAAGTCAATAAGGCCTTAAGCCTATAGAAGCTATCCTCGCACTGATCCGACCACTAGAATGGGATATCCTTCCTAGTCAGCATAGTCAAAGGTGCTGCTATGGAAGAAAATCCCTGAACAAACCGTCTGTAGTACCCGGCTAACCCATCAAAGCTACGGACCACTGTAGGAGTAGTAGGTCTAGGCCAATCACGAACCACAAAAATCTTACCCGAATCAACTCTAATCCCATCCTTGGACACCACGTGCCCTAGGAATGCAATTGACTCAATCCAAAACTCACACTTTGAGAACTTGGCATAAAGCCAATGATCTCTCAATGTCTGAAATATAGTCTTCAAATGTTACTCATGCTCGTCCCTACTCCTCGAGTATATCAAAATGTCATCAATGAAGACTATCATGAACATATCCAAGTACGGGCAAAGCACCCTTGCATGAAATCCATGAAGGCTGCAAGGGACTGAGTCAACCCAAAAGACATCACTAGGAACTCATAATGGCCATAATGTGTCCTGAATGTTATCTTAGGGATGTCCTCCGCCCTAATCCTCAACTGCTGGTAGCCAAACCTCAAATCAATCTTCAAAAACATGGCTGAACCCTGAAGCTGGTCAAATAATTCATCAATCTTGGGCATCGTATACCTATTCTCAACTGTTAACTTATTCAAATGCCGATAGTCAATACACATCTGCATCGACCCATCCTTCTTCTTCATGAAGAGGGAAGGAGCACCCCAAGGAGACACTCTCGGTCTAATGAACCCTTTAGCTAACAAATCCTGGAGTTGCTACTTAAGCTCTCTCAACTCAACAGGAGCCATACGGTAGGGAGGGATAGAAATGGACCAAGTGCGCAGCTCTAACTCAATGGCAAAATCAACATCTCTCTCAGGTGGAAGGCCTAGCAGGTCGGTAGGAAACACATCTAGGAAGTCTCTAACCATAAGAACGGACTCAGGAGATGAAGGGTCAGCACTAGCACCTTAGACATATGCTAGATAAGCTGAACACCTATGGGAAATCAACTTCCTAGCTCCCAGGCAAGAGATGATCCCAGACGGTGCATGGCTAACAGAACCCTGCTACACTACCGGGGATACACCCGGCACAGCAATGGTAACAATCTTGGTATAACAATCAAAATCTGAATAGTGAGGGGATAGCCAGTCCATGCCCAGTATCACATCAAAGTCTAACATATCAAGTAACATAAAGTCAACCCAAGTCTCTAAATTACCAATAAATATCACACAGGATCTCACAATTCGATCCACTACTAAAGAATCTCCTACTGGGGTCAAAATAGAAACAACAACAGATAATGGCTCACTAGCCAACCCCAAGCAAGGAAGAAAAAAGGCAAATATATATGAACAAGTGGATCCAGGATCAAACAAAGAATAAGCTGGCTGGAGACATACATAAATCATACCTGTGATCACGGCATTCGAGGCCTCTGCCTTTGGTCTCCCAGGGACCGCATAAAACTAATGATGACCTCCACCTGCCTGACCACCATCCCTACCACTTGCTCTGCTACGCGGGGAACCACCCCTAACCTGACCACCACCCCCTCTAGTCGGAGGCTGAACTGCTTGTAACGGCTCGGCCGATTGAACTATACCCTGCTGGGAGAAATCTCTAGCAAATTAACAAACCACACCAAAAGTGTATCAAGCCCCTGATGACCTACTCGGTCAAGATGAACCAGCAGAACCTAAATGGCCACCATGGCATGATGCCCCCGAAGTTGTACCCCTCAAAGACTGACCACTGTAGCCTTAATGGCTGCTCTGACCTTACTCAAACTGGGTACTACTAGAAGTTTGAAGTGAAGCATGAACCGGTCGACTGGACTGACCCTGGTGCTACTTTGGCTGATAACCCCAGCCCCACTGGCCTGAACCTCTACCACCATGCCTGGAACCACTGTAGCCACCCTGATATCAAGGCCTCTTTTCTCTGGCCCTGTTGTCATGACGAAGCAAATCCTCAACTATATGGGTGTAGTCTGAAATGGCCTGGAATCACCAACCGCTAGCAACCAATATCTCTGCAGGCTCTCTAAACTCTCTTCGTAACCCCCAAACAAATCTATGGACCCTGTCAACCTTAGTAGGAATAATCATGGCCCCAAATGGAGGAAGCTGATAGAAAAAGGTCTCGTACTCTGAGACAGTCATAGAATCCTGAGAAAGTCTAGTGAACTCCTTCCTTTGACGCTCTCCATTACTCTGTGGCAAGAACTTAGCAATCAGGGCCTCGTAAAACTCAAATCAGGTCAAGGGAGGTGATGTAGAAGGCCTGCAAGGAACCTGTTCCCTCCACCATAACTTCAGTGGACCCTCTAGCTGATATGAAGTATAACCAACCCTGTGAGTCTCCAATAAGCCCAAATGATGAAGCATATCCTCACAGGTGGTGATACAGTCATATGGGTCCTGACCATGTGTACCAGCAAATCTCAGTGGTACCAATCTCATAAACCTACCTAAGGCCTTCTGCGCCGTCTCTGTCATAGTAGGGCGAGTAGCAAGAGGCTAGGCAATCAATGGGACTGGAATAACCTCAGCACGGGGAGCCACAGTAGTAGGCTGTGCTCCTGAACTCAGAACATCCAGGGCTGCCCCCTGAGCGGATGTCTGGCTGTCTCAGAAGGACGCTCCCAAATAATACCCAAAAGCTGAACAAGTAAACCCCGAATATCCAAAGACTGAGCTGTGGCTGAAGCTGGCACAGAAACTAATGCTGGAGCTGGTACTGGAGCTGGTGGTACCTGGGCTACCCCTGGGTCCACATGTTGTTACTCTGGAGTAAACTCTAGCTCGTAGTCATACTCTGGCTCTACCTCAACTCTAGTAGCACTGGAAGGTGCCGCTGCTCTGGGGCACCCACGACCCCTACCTCTACCCTTGCAACCACCCTGACCCCTAGTTGGAGTCAGAGGAATAGGGGCAGGAGTCTCTCCTCCGCCTGAAGCTGACGATCTCATACAAACTATCTACGAAAGAGTGAACTAGAAAAAATGAGAATTCCAGGGACATTCAAGGATATTACGCATGAAAAAGAAGCAAGAAAAGTCCATTTTCCCTAAGATTTCATAATAGCCTCCTAAAGATTGAGTACGGACGTCTCCGCCCTAATACGCAGGACTCTACTAGACATTGGCTCCTATATCGATGACACCGGTGAACCTAAGGCTCTGATACCAAGCTGTCAGGACCTGATTTCTCAGTCATGATGGCACCTACAACACCCAGTAGGAAAACCAATCTCCGTAGCCCAGAATGATTAGTAATGGGCTACCTTCTAACAATTTAAGCGGAAGAACAAATAAATAAGAGAAAGCAAGGGAACAAGATGAATAAACTGGATAACAGGAGTAATATAAATACAAAACAAAAGCTAAACCAAACACAATACCTGGTATCATAGCGTATAGAATCCCGAACTACATAAGGAGTACAAGGGTCCAAAAGAAATATATATACACAAGCTATCTCCGAGTAGTAACAGAGTGCATAATACACAAAAGATAAACTAAAGTCAAGCTCTGAACACCCATAGCTCACCCTCAGCCTGGATGATCCAAAAACAGCACCCTGCCCGAGTCTCCGGTGCTCTAACATCGATGGCCCACACTAGGATCTGCACCAAAAGATGTAGAGTGTAGAGTGGGCACCAAATGCGAAGCATAAGGTACCTATTAGGTATCATAGGCCGACTGGGCACATATAAGGTAAAAGAGAAATAGCAGACAGAGTAGAAGTAAACAATCACAGAAATCAATGAAAAAGTACACAAGAACTAGCCCACAGGGAAGACAACATAAAGCAACGTACAAGGCTAGCAAGTAGAACATATACACAACAGGAATGGGTGAAAGTATGAATAAAGCACCTGGGATCTTCGCAAAAATAGTATATATGCATCAGTTCTAAAAATGGACGGTATACTGGTAACCTCAAGTATAAAGAATGGGAGAGAGGAATAAAGGTAGTCATGCTCAAGAAACAAAATCAATAACCAAGCTAATCATGAAAATCTCAATCCAGAACTAACAACCTTGCGGTAATCAATCTCATACTTATAACTATAATAAAGTAACAAGTGTCTACCTACAGTCCCCAGACCACCAATACAACTGGGGAATGCAAACAAGTGAAAACAAACCCTCTGTCATCCCATACTACCAGAGCGTACAATCAGCAAACACCAAACAAGGGTGGAACCTCAAGAAATTAATGATATGATTCATGATAACCTCAGGGTGAAGTAGAACTCTGTATGTACCTCCTCCGGTGCCGATCAGGCCCAGCAGGTAGGTTCCATGGAAGGACATAACCCGTATACCTATACTCCACCATATATCCTCCCCTGGGCATACGCAGCCCAAAGCCTCAGGCCCGGAGCGGCAAGGTCCATGGAGGTCTCAGACCCAATACTAAATATCAGAATTAAAACGTGTCCTCCAGAATCGAATTCGGGTTCAAGCCAGTGGCTAAGACTCAAATATGCATGCATAGACCCTGTCTAGGACTAAAGCAGTGAAAAGATGTCTAAAAAACCCTTCCAAGGGAACCCAGGCATAACCGTGTCTAAAACAGTAGTAAAATATCTCAGATGCTTGACTCGGCTGAGCCTAAAGTCATTTCAAATCAGTAAGAAAACTCAGATAGCACTCTGACCTGGTCGAGTCTAGAAATAGTAGTAAGATCATGATACAACCCATATTTTAATCTCCCTTTTTACCCCAAGAAGGTCCACGTATCAAGTCAAATCATTTCCAAATCTAATTTTATTAAAAATGGGCCCCCGGGGCCATGCAAGTTTAAGAAAACAGGCTCAGGAGGCCCGAAGCGCAACCATAGTAAAATGTGGGAAAAATCTCTTTATATTAATGGAAATGATATGATTAACACATAATAGCCGCCCAGCGGCTCACAATAACCTATCGGCCATGCACAGGCTCCCGAAGCTACTCAGCAAGCATAACCAGCCTAGAAGGATAATTCTTTTGACTCGCGGACATTCCCAATGATCCCACCGTCTATGTTCCAGAGTCAACAAGGCCTCACGAGACCACAAAGGTAATAATATCAAGTAATAAGAGTACTACATACAATGGAGGAAAGAAATGGGATGGATCATGGAAAAGTGGTCACGGTCTGTGGTACCAACCTAATAACCCAACCCAAGGATGCCAACTAGTATAATTTTACCTTATATATCCTAAGTCTAGGAGCTTAGACCGTAACCTACCTGTCGTACGACGACAAGCTGTGGGAACGATGATATCCGGGACCGAGCTACTCCGAGAAGCTCTAAACAAGAATCAAACTATCAAATTCATGAATAAAACATTAAAATGAGACTAACGATACCTATATTGCTACAATTGTAGCCGGGTCGATATCCGGGTCAAAAGCAGGCCTGCACGGCCCACACCCAAAACCAAATATGAAAAGAACCATATTAACCCCAAAGGATGCCAAGAAGGAATGCTCCAAATTTGAGCACAATTCGCCAAGGGAAGGGCGCCAAAATAGCCTGCAAAAGTTGGGGTTTAAAGAATAGAATTTTGAAAATAAAAATGGAAACTAAGTAAGAATTACTTACCACAAGGATGGAATTCAGGCCAAGACGAAGAATTCTTCACCCCCATAAACATGCACAGCTTAGAGACATCCACTACAAAAATAATTCCAAGCAATTGATTTAGAGAAAAATGGTGGAGAGAAATTTGAGTTTTAGAGTGAGAAAGTTTGAGAAAGAGAGCTGGAAAAACTAAATAACAGAAATTTATAGCTGCTGGAAAATGGACAGTGCCATCGGTGCTAGGCCAGCACCATTGGCGCTAGGTCAGCACCATCGGCGCTAGGCCAACACCATCGGTGTTGAAGGCCTTCCACAGGCCAGCGCGATCGCGCTGCCTACGCGGTGAAGGATGGCCTGCAACTATTTTTTTGTAATTTTTGAAAACTCTCCGAGGAATTCCGAGCACAATCGAGTCCCGATATTCAAAAACTAATAATGCTAATAGAGTGGAAACAACGTTACGGACTCAACAAAATCGATGAAATTTGCATACGAGGTCATTTTGGAGAAATGTTGACCCAAGTCAACACTAGCTAAAAGGAACTCAAGGGCTCGAAATGAGTACGGCTCACCTAAAACCCAAAACAACCACCTTCCTAGCCCAAACTCAATATTCTTGAGCTGATGGAATTGTCAAATTTTGAATCCGACACTCCGATCAGCGAAAGTCACCCAAAGTTACACTTTCAACTCTAAATGGCCTGAAAATAGAGAAAGCAATACCAAACCCACATCAGAAGTTCTCAGGCCTAAACTAAAGGTCCAATTAGACCAAACTCAACGTCAGGAGCTAATAGAACTGTCAGAATTCAATTCTAAGCACGTTAGCTAAGAATGTTGACTAAAGTCAATTATATTCCAAGTTTAAGCTCTAAACTAGGAAAATGGCCAAAACGACCAAATGAACGACTAGGGCACCGAACTACCAGTCCCAATAAGCTATAAATTACTTGGGGCTGTTACAGGAGAGCTCTAATAGTACAACAAATGTGAAAATATGAAGATGACCAGAAGGGTTATCACAGCTGGTTATTTTGCTAATCTTGTTTTCTGTTTTGCAGGTGATTTCCATATAAACCATTTCCAAGATGTCCCTAACATTGGCAGGAGGATCCTAATGCTAGACAAACAAGGATCTCCTAATATAAGAAGAAGATCATAATAAGACCCTGAATAATGCAACAAGTCAGCTACAATCTCTAAGTAGGCCAAGCTAAATAATCCAGGTTATAAACTAAAACAGTGCAAGTTAAATAGATTACTACTAATCTGAAGCTATTTCTAGAGGTTTGATTATCCGCACCTGTGAGATTTGTTTGGTGTCACTCGATAACAAACCGAGATTAGTAAGGCATCTACTCTACTTCAATATTGGTGTCGAGATATGGATTAATGAGCCTGACCTACAATGAAGAGAATCATGAACATGAATCAATAATTACATAATTAATTACCTCTAACCCCAACTATGATGGTGGTATTAACCTTTTGTTAGGTTCATCCCATCGAGATGGTGGCAAAAGGGAAGAGAATAAGGTAAGTAGTAAATAGTTTGGTGTTGGATCTTAGCTGGATCAGATAAACTTGGAAAGAGACCATAGCACATTCGCAAGTTCGGCAAATAAGCTCTATGGTCAAGAAAGGCTTCATACCCTCTCCACCAGTAACAGATTAGTGACTATGAGTCAAAATTTAAGAGAAAAATGATGGGTTAAGATTGAAGATTGAACTAATCTCATCGATATGACTGTCATGCCGGTCAGAACTCATTGAGCTCCAGCGACAAGAGGGGAAGAGATCGACCATGGATATGTCTCTCTTTTATCAACTCTTCATCTTCCTCGGTAGATTTGATTCCATTAATGGGCTACTGTGTGAAAGCTTATGAGGCTTACCTCGTAATGCAGGATCATCACCCTTCTCCAGCTCAAGACCCACCGGAAGAATTCTAGGGTTTCTTGGAGGATGAAGACAACACTTTCCTAATATTCTTTTACACTTCTAATTGTGTTCCATTTTGTTATTTCCTCTTTTGTTTGCTTTACTATGGGCCTGACCCGGGCGATTGGGCCTTGTACATATTTTTCAATTTTTTAATAAAAGACTTGTTGGCCGACTTTAACTTTAAAAAAAGCTATTCTTATAGTTTCTAAGTGATAGTTGTAAGGGGATAAGAAACTAAGACCAAATGACTAAGTAGTGTGCTTCTATATGGATAAGAATCTTTTTTAAAAGAAACCATGTAATTTACCTTCAATAAATTGGTAATATTTTTACCAAGTGGACCACAACCACCTTCTTTCCCTTTTTACCTTTTATAGGAAAGAGCAAAGGTCAACCAAAAAGGAGAAAAAGGCTCTTGCTTGGGTTGTTTTGGTTTCCAGGAAGAAGAAACAATAAGAATACTATGTGATTTGCTCCTCTTCGGTGATCCAACAACAAATTAAGCAGCAACAATAACTATCATGGATGAGAGGCATGCAACAATACAAGAATCTTAGATAACTATTAGTCTTTATCAATGATTTTTGAAGATTCTTCAAGAAGTCAAGTTGGGGTTTATTTTCAAATAGGTAATTTCTCTATCCGATACTCGAAGATAATTATAGAATTTGTGTTTGGGGTGTAATATAAGGTGGGAATCACCATTTAATTTGAATTTTGCACTAATTTTTGAAATGGGTCTTGTTAGTTAGGGTTCTTGAAGAATGGGAAAAGATGAAATTGTGATAAAAGTAAATTTTTTGGGTATTTCTATTGTGGGGAAGATTTAAAATTGAACTTTATAAGTTAGAAAATAACAAATTCACTCCAAATGATTGTTAAAGGATGTGATTAATATGGGCATAAGTGAAGAATATTAGAATAAATTATTAGGCAAACCTATGGGTTATTGATAGATGTGTATATTATTTTTGTAGTTAATTGATTGCCTATCGGATAGTTGAAGTTAGTAGTTGGCTATATGAAAGCTGCACCCACACGAATTGAATTGTTTTTGACATGTGGTATTACTGTTATCTAGGAAGCACCAAAGGTATATAAAGCTAAAATCTCCTTCCCCATTAAGGCACGACCTTTAGTTATTTATTTTTTTCTAAAATGTCAACATAGTCTACTCTATATATGTGAATAGAGCCTTCATTTTTCAATATATCAAACACATATTCATGCCTATCACAGTCGAAATATCTACATGCTCTTTCTATTTGAAATTGCTTGTCTTCGCACTTCATAGATCTCTTTGTTGAAGTCACCATATTCATATTACTCCTTCGAGTAGGGTACTCATAATGTTTCACATGATCATAAATGTAAATACTTGAAACTACTAGAAGTCATATGGTATACATGTAATGTGTTATTGTCATGACCCGATTTCTCAGGTCATGATGGCACCTACAACTCCTAGTAGGTGAATCAATTCCCGTAGCCAAGAACGATTAGTAATGGGCTACTACCTAAGACAATATGCACAGTAAGAAGAAATAAGAAGATATAAGATAAAGACAACGCGGAAGCAACAACCTGAATATATATATAAGGACACTACACCAACTCCAAGACTTGGTATCGATAGTACAGGAGATTCTAATAGAATACAAGTGCTATAAGTAACAAAATAAAGTACACAATTATCTCTGAATAAATAAAAAGTAACACTGCCAAAAGATGAGATGTGGTCAGGCCCCGGTTGTCAGGCGCTTACCCTAGTCTGGAATATCTAAAGCTGCACGAGTCTCTTGCGATCAACGACGAAAGCTCATACTAATATCTGCACCAGAAAGATGCAAAAGTGTAGTATGAGCACCAATTGCTAAGCAATGGGTACCCAGTTGGCATCATCGGCCGACTAAGAGCATATAAGATATAAAATCAATAAGAAGCAAATAGAAAAAAAGCAGTCACTAAAACAATAGATAAAGCACATAGGAACTAGAACGGATAGAAGTCAACAAGAATTACAAACAAGCTATGCTAGCCACAAAAGATATATCTAACACAGAACATAGTTGAAGGAAAGAAGAATGCACCTGGAGTCCTTGCAACAACAATATATATAAAGAGAGAGTTGAAAAAATGGCGGTATACCAGTAACCTCCAGTAGAAAGGGAATGAAGTAAAGCAATTAAACATAATCAATCTAGAAACAATATAATTAATGGAATCATGCTTAAACATCAATTCAAAATCAGAGAGTCAGATAGCAACCTCACAATTACAACCCTAGGATGGAATAAACTAAGCCACAAGGAAACCAAAACCACTAATCAGCCCCATGAAAGAGGGTAGGATCCACTAACCATAATTACTCAGAAGGCCACATAAACAGTGCCTCAACAGTCTAGGGACCACTAGTCCATCAATAATCAAATTCCAAGAATCGGAGCCTCAACAGGCTAAAACCCAACTAAACCACCAAGAAATGAAGACCATAACAAGCTCTATAATACAACAAGAGTAATATAATCTACCTACATTCCCAACGGCCGCTATACAACTGAGGAACATAATCAAGTGAAAATAAACCCTCAGGCATCCCATACTATCAGAGCGTACACTAAGAAAATAAAAAACAAGGGTGGAATCCGAATGAAATATGCATGATGATATGATATGATGGAACCAGTAATAGTAACCCATATGTTACCCCCTACGGTACCTAAAAGGCCCAATAGAGAAAGGATCCATGGAAGGGATTCCCTCGAGTACCTCAACTCCACTTACACCCTTCCTCTGGTACTCGCGGCACATAGCCCCTGGCCCAGATCAGCAATATCAATGGAGGTCTACTAAAACCGCAAAATCTCAAAGTGTAACTGCTGGAGTGTATCCGGGTATAGATCAATAATCGGAATCTCATAGTATATGCCCGGAAGTGAATTGGGTCTAAAATAGTGGTAGTAATCTCAAACCCCATCAAAGGGTGGCCGAAGTATATCCAGGTCTAAATCAGTAATCAAGTCTCAATAACACTTATAAAGGGCACCTAGAGCGTATTTGAGTCTAAATACCGAGTAAAAACATGCCTAGTATTAGTGTTAAAACTAGTGATAAAATCATCGTAATATCCTATTTACTCCAAGAGGTTTCATAAAAAAATCAGTTTCAAAACCACTTTATAATCATTTTACCAAAAATGGGCCCTTGGGGCCATGCAAAGTTTAGAAAAATGCTTAGCATCTGTTTTTGCTGTACTGTGCGATCTAGAACTTGCCTGGTTAGTCGTGCTTTTGGTTGTAGAATGGTTTAGTTATGACATGATCATAGGCAATTTTTGAATTAGTCCACTTCAGCCAAAATGACCTACCAAAGAAAAAGTAATCCCTTCGATCCCTAATTTTGAGCCTAAAGTTGAACCTTTTTGTTGTTAGCCTATTCACCTTCTCCGTTTCCTACAAATCTCAAGTTTGGCCCTGGTCCCTCTTTGGACATTGTGCACCTCAACTCAGGATAAAAGCCTAAGTTGAGGGTGGCAACTGTAGGGGTAAGTAGGAAGTGCTGGGTATGAAAAGATTGGGTTAGTGATGGAAAGAAAGAAACTGGGTGTGGTTTGTGTGCTAAAAAGAAAAAGAAAAGAAAAGAAAAAAAAGTGAATGAAAAGAAAAGTGCAAAAGATATGCAATAGAAGCCACACCCGAAGCTTGATAAAAGTAAAAAAGATTGAAAGAAAGAAGAATAAGGGAGGCAACCAGTGAAGGTTGAAATGTGGAGAAGATAAAGAAGTAATTGTAGTCTCAAGGAGGGCATAGCCACTATATACCCAGAGGTACCATTCCCGTCCCTAAGCCTACATTACAAGCCTAACAAAAGTCCTATAGTGATCCTAACCTAACTGTTTGAAAGCCAAAGCATAGAAAATAAGGGCAAGACTATGGTATTGTACATGTGAATCTTGAACCTTTTTGTGAGGGTGAGTGGATTCCCAGTCCCTGTTTGTCGAATTGATAGTTTGTGTGAGTCAGGACTTCTTTGTTGTGAGGGCACTAGAGTAGACTGTGATTTCTAATCACTCGGTCTGAATGTCTGTTGTGTATGCTAGCTTACTCATGAATATCGTGTTGTCACTCATGGATCCGTCTTGTGTTGTTTTGATAACTTGATTAGATACACTGGTTTTTGAGCTATTAAGGAGTGGGTACCATCTTAAGGATTGAGAGTTCAATGAATCATGTTGCTGTGTAGTTTTTGATTTCCTTCTACTTAAGCGTCGCTTTGTTAGTTTTGTTTTCGTTTGTTGCTTGAGGACAAACAAACATTCTAAGTTGAGGGTGTTGATGTGCCGAGATTTAACGACACTTTCGATGCTTAAAACTAAAGATTCTTGAGAGTTATTAAGTACATTTTGTTGGATTTAATGTCATTTGTTACATGTATAGGGAAAAGTATGAAATAGATAAAAAGATCAAAGTTTTATAGTTTTCTGGACAAAAGACAATCCACCACGGGTGTCACATCTATGACGGCCTGTGGGGCAGACCGTGGGAACAAGGCACCTGGAGAGGCTAAGGCACTAAAACCTGATGGGCTCTCACGACGCCCATGGAAGATACGATGGGACGTCGCCAAGCCCGTCAATGTGATCCAGGGAACTATGCAATGAGCCAAGGAAGGGCGACGGGCATCTATGACACCCGTGACAACCACGACGGCCCATCGCTGCTGCCCGTGGAAACAAAGCAGGAAGGCATTCATGAGCTAAGGGCAGGCGATGAGAGGACCACGATGGGAGTCACAGCTGTAACGTCCCATCACCTTCGCCCGTGAGATCGAGGCAGGGACCTGGAAGTTAAGACCTGAAGATGTCTGACGGGCACCTACGACGCCCGTCGCACCCACGACGGCCCGTGAGGTGTACCATCGGTAATGCCGCATCCATCTTCTCCTAGATTTGTTAGGATTTGGTTTCTTTGTCTATAAATACTTCCCCTTATATTTTATTTTTCGTTGTTACTCATTATTTTCGGGTAGTTACTATATTGTTATTTTTGGTGTTGACTTTAAATACAAGTTCTTGAGATTAAAAGATTGTTCTTGATTAATTGAAGTGTTCTTGATATTTTGTTCAAGATTCTGGATTTCTTTACTCCAGATTGTAAGTATCTACTGATGATTTCCGAAACAACCATTAATTGTGTACTTATGAACATGAATAGCTAAATCCACAACTAGGGTTTTGGGAACCATGAAGGATTAACGAAGTAGGCAAAGTATTTAGTAATTCTAGAGCAATATTTATGCATGTTTTGTTCTTCCCTTCGTATTGATTGCTTTCTAGCGGTGTACAATGTTAGAACTCGCCTTATCCTTACTTGCCGGACCAAGGAGGTAACGGATGGGAAAAGGGTTGTTCAATGATGGAGATTTGAGGCTACCAACCCTCATCTAATAGCTTGACCTTATTCGGGAATAGCTAATCTGGGATTCAGGGTAAGGGTTAGTAAAGCATACACCCGCGGCCGGACCAAGGCGTGTGGTGAAATTTATCTATCTACCAGACCAAGAATTTAGGTGATCCTAACATACCGATTCTGCATGCTAAGTATCAAACTAGTTGACCAAGTACAAACGCCTTACTAAGTTATGATATCATGGGGAACACTACCCTAGTCGCTTCTCTTATTGATAACAACTGTTGAAACTGATAACTGTTACTTGTTATGAATTTAAACACTAGTTACAATTACTACTTGTTACTTTTAAAACCCCCCTCGTAGGGAAAAAATGGTTAAGAGCGCAAGTAAACACTAATCGACTATAGTCCTACCATATTCCCTGTGGGATCGACCCCAGCCTTAGTTGGGTTCTATATTTGAACGGTGACTGCTTACGCTTCTAAAATGAGGTGTAATTTTGGCGTACCAAGGCCCATAGGGATTCACATTCATGAGTCCCAGTCTGCGTCTATCCCATATAGGGCCTCACTTTCATATAGTAGGTCGTCTGAGCAGCTACAGAGTGTTCCTACACAGGTGGGTCCACTTCATCAACTTGATGGTGTTATTCAGCCTCGATCGGCCCTCATCATGACACCTAAGCAGGGATACACCACCATTGATGGTCATTATACATATATAGGTCCATCGTCTGTCATACCATCAGCTAGCAGTATGTTAGCTAAAACTACTGGATCAGTTGGGCTCTCCACTCTTTGTCTCCGAGGCAAAAGTCCTACACATGAGAGTACTCCCACTACAGGCTACTCAGGTGTACAGAGACCTCAGCGAGGCGATAGAGTCGATTCCAAAAGGGTCTTCATCGATCCTGAGGAAGACAAGTATGATTTTATTAACTATATATAACAATTAACTTTCTATATGTTAAATTTTTTAAGTTTTGATTTAACCTCTTAAATGTTTGATCTTGTATTGTAGGTTAAATCCAGATGATAGAATTACAAAGGTCATCTTCAAATGCATCTCCCGATACTATAAAGGTGTTTGTCTGAGTGGGAGAACGGTACCAAAATATGTTCAAGTGCAAATGTTCAATGAATTTTGGGTAAAAATCTTATTAGTTAATACACTTTACATTTAAAGATTGAATTTTATTAATGAATTTTTATTGCAGAAATATTTTTGGTGGGCTCCCGAGCATGAAAAACGTATCTCTGATAACTTTTATCCCTGGATCACTAGTAGACTACATGGCTTGCCTTTTGATGCTTGAAAGAATCTTCGAAAGCCTAAATGGGTGCAGACACCTTATTGGAATGGCTTATTAACTCACTAGCTATCTGATCAGATGTTTCTGAGGAGGAACGAGCTTGGGAAGAAAGCCAGAGCATCTAAGAAGGGAGGTTGTGTACCCACTGGTGGAACTATCATCCGGGTTGCTAGCCGGAAGAGATTGGTACATATTTTTTCATAATTTAATAGTTTTGTTTTCTTTGTTTTTTTTAAAAAGTTCTTATATTTTGATATTGATGATTTTATTTTATGCAGGAAAAAGATTTGGGTAGGAAACTAACTCAAGAGGAGTATTTCAAGCACTACTACGTAAAGAAGAAGAAGAACCCAACGGATGAAAATTGTTGTGTTGAGAAACATGCAAAAGAGATACATGTAAGAACTTCATTCAAACTTATATTTTTTTAAACAATTAATATTATTTACTTGCATTATTTCATATTATGTTTGAATAGTTTGGTATCTTTTCATTATTAATTACTTGCCTCAATTTAAATATAAGATAAGTATCTATGAAAGATTGGAGAATACAGTAGTACTCGACCTCCTAAAAGTCAAGGCACCCCACTTTTACAAGAAGAAGTTGAGAAACTCTTAAAAGAGTGTGTAGGTTACCCGTGAGGTTCGGTCTACGGTTTCCCTGGAAAGGCCTCCCATAAACCTAGGTCTTATTTGTACTGCGGATCCTCCAGGAATAACCCACTTCCCGGTCTAGCTTCACTAACTGTATTCACAGCTTTCCAGATCTCGGAACCATATCTACTTTCTCATCGGTATTCTCTAAATGAATTACGTTATGGTCTTGAATTCTCGATATATCATATGAAATGAATGTGGGCTATGATAGCTGATATGAATAGAGAGATTGTTGCTACTACCGAGAGGGAGAGGTTGAGAGATGCTGTTGTTACCGAGAGGGAGAGGTTGATGGATGTTGCGGTTGCCGTAAGGGATAGGTTGAGGGACTAGAAGTTTGAGTCACTTCAGTCCAAACTAGATCGACTCTTACAGTCTGGGCGTATTATCCCTGCATGTCCCAGTGATACACGGCGATATACGATAGGTGGAGGCCCACTTGATGAGTCCACTACAGAGGATGATGAAGAGCAGGACGATGAGGAGGAGCAGACAAATGATTAGACTTATCTATATTTTAGACTATTTCATATTTAGACGTGTTTATGTATGCCTACTTCTTTATGTCCAGAATTGTTTAACTTTAGACTTCTTAGACGTATTTTGATGGTCTTCTGATCGTATTTTAGATTGATTCAAATGGATTTTACTTTGATTTGAAATTGTGTAGCGTAAATGTTATTATGATGTGTTGGCAGCTCTTTGAGCTGGTTTGAGTTGATTTTTTGTTAATTTTGAGCATGTGTCATTAAAAATTACAGCATTATGCTGCTATTTTTTTCAAGAAAAATGACCACAAGAGGTCGGTATATTTGGTAAAATTACCAGAAAACCGATCACTTGTGGTCGGTTTTCTTCAATTTTTTAATTCATTTTAAATAAAACCGTCCACAATTGATCGATTTTTTTTAATAATTACGTTTATATAATTTTAATAAAACCGTCCACATTTGTCGGTTTTTTTAATAATTATTTTTATATAATTTTATTAAAACTGACCCATTGTGATCGATTTTGTTCAATTTATTTTTTAATTAATTTTAATAAAACCGTCTAAAGTGAGTCAGTTTTTTTAATAATTATTTTTATATAATTTTATTAAAACTGATCAAAAGTGATCGGTTTTGTTTAATTTATTTTTTAAATAATTTTAATAAAAAAGTCCATGTTTGGTCGGTTTATTTAATAATCATTTTTAAATAATTTAATTAAAACCGACCAAATGTGGATGGTTTTATGAAAATTAATTAAAAAATAAATTGAACAAAATTGACCAATTTTGGTCGGTTTCATTTAATTTTGTTTTTTATATAAACTAGTAAAATAATTTATTAGAAAATAAATTAAATAATTTATTTATATTATTAAAAATAAATTTAAACAAACCGACCAAATGTGGTCGGTAATTTAAAAAAATAAAATTTTACCTATTTTAATAAAACCGTCCACATGAGGTCGGTAAAGAAAATCAATAACTGACTTCACTTGGGCGGTTTTAATTACCTACCAGCACATTACCGTCCAAACAATTTTGGACGATTTTCGATCGGTATTTCAGGATTACCGACCACCTTTGATCGATTTTTGATGGTGGGTAATCCTATATTTTTTTTAAATGTACTTTGATGTGTTAGTAGACTCATAAAATGATACAACATACAAATATATAAGAAGACACATGTAGATATTGAGATTTTACTCGATAAATTCCTATTAAAATTTAGAATTAAATCTTAAGTTCATGATATGTTAATCAAGTAAAATATTTGGTTAATAAAATTAGATTAATATTTAAGTCAAAACTATATGACTTAAATGAAGTCCAATTTCCTTTGGGGTAGTCTATTAAGCTGAGAAGACGAGCTCAACTCATGCTCTTCCATCCCAATGATAACTAGAAATATTTGGAGATTAAAGTACCTAAGTCCTAACTCACACCTATATAAAGGGTCTTCATAAAGCCAAAAGAGGAAGAAATACGCAGAGAAGCTCTTCTCTTCTGTGGTGAACCACAAGTCTTCATCATACAAAGAAATCTTCATCTTCATGTGGTGAGCCGTAAGTTTATATACCTCTACATTTGTGATTAATGCTTGGCTCCACATTCGTGGTGAAATTCCAACAAGTTTTCCATAATTCAAGGACAAGCAAAAGCCCTTGAGTTGACGATCGTGAGGAGTGTCACACCCATTTTTTTACCCTGCTTAAAGATGGTTTAAGGATTTTTTTCAATTAAAGTGACATTTTAAAAATTGATTATTTATTTTTCTTTATTCAGAGTCGCCACTTGAAATTTATTTTTGGTATTCCAAGTCACTTTGTTATATCTCGAATCAAAAAGAAAGTTTGACGCTTTAAAATTGGTCTGCTAACTAGAAATCTAGGTAAGAAATTCTGTTGACCGAGAAAAAAGTTTTAGGCATCCCTCGAGTCCCGTGATTCCAACACGATCACTTTATCAACTTATATTTGGCTTAAATTAATTCTTGGATAAACCTTTATTTGTTAATTGCTTAATCTACCTAAATAATATGCTCGTAAAATTGTGACTAATTATATCTTTGCCCAAGGAGCGTAACCACACACAAAACCTTTTATTTATAAAAGTTGATCAAGGAGCGTAACCGCACACATGGGGAAATAAGATATTAACCGTACCTAAATTTATTTAATATCAAACTATAATTAAAATATCTTTAAATTATTTTAATCTACCAAACACGTTATTAAAAATAAAGAAGTTATTTACTAGTTTTTCTAAAAGGATATTAACCTACTTCAAAATTGAAACTATTAAAGTAAAAATTATTCCTCACATGTTTTATCAATTTTACTTTAATTTCAACAATACAAAACTTGAACTCGCTGTATGTCATATGTCACATACGAAATTTGAGTAAATCCATAATATTAAATTAGAATCAAGTTTTATATATTCGTGAAATTAAATCATGCAAAAAAAGATTGAAGGTTACCTCGTGCGAAAATTAATTTCCAACACAACCACAACAATCTACTAATTTCCAATGTTAACAAAAGCTAACTTTTCAGGAGTCACGAACTAAGAACCGCGAACAAAATCCTTAGATATTTATTTTTATGGTATTTGCGTATATGTTGTATGTGTGCCGTGGGTGTTTGGTTGCTGGTTATTGTATGTATTGTACGTATATCATGGTGTAGGTTGATGTGTAGTGTTGTGTAACTGTCGTGTGGGTGTGTTATGTGTTGGAGAGGTTTAGGATGTAGTATAGGTTTTTTTTTTGTTCTTTGTGTATCATATAGTGAAAGATAGTAGTCATAGCTCTTATGTAAGTTAGTGTTGTGTTCTTCAGATCAAAAGGCATGACTATATAACAATAAGTACCCCATGGGATAGTAAAAACAGTCTTTTCAGAATTCTCTTCACCCATTAAAATTTGGTGATACACAGCATAACAATTCACAAAAGATTGAATCTCGTGTTTTGCACAATAATCAACTAGGAAATGGATGTTGGGTAAGGGAAAATTATCTTTGAGACTTTCTTTGTTTAGGTCCCTACAGTCGACACAAACCCTGATTTTCCCAGTCTTTTTTGGTATAGGTACAACATTTGCTAACCATGTGGTGTATCGAACGACCCTGATCATATTGGCGTTCAATTGCTTCATGATTTATTTATTAATCTTATCGCTCACGTCTTCTTTAAACTTTCTTTCCTTCTGTTGGATTGGGGGAAAACAGGGTAAGTGGGTAGTTTGTGGACTACCAAAGCAACACTCAAACCCGGCATGTCATCATAAGACCAAGAAAAAATATCGTTATATTCAAACAAAGCCTGGATAATGTCATCTCTAGTCTTTTATTTATTGTGTACGCTTATCTTTGTTTCCCTATCTTCTTCAGGAGTTCCCAAGTTAATTGCCTCAGTTTCATTTTAATTAGGTTTGCGTTTATTCTCAAATTGATCCCTTTTTTACTTCTTCAGAAACCTCATCTTCGTCATATTCATCATTCACATAATTCATTGTTTTGAGATTAGACAACTTTTTGAGATCTGGACGTGAACTCTACATGCATGTCATGTTATTAAAGTAAGTATTAACAGAACTGAAATGAGAAGAAATAACATAAATTAGAAGAGAGGAAAGATAGAATTAATTATAAAACTGGAATTTTATTGAATTGGAAAAGATATGAGGGTTAACATCAAAGTAATTCTACTAAAATATCCAAAATTATAACCCTGAGAATAATCCAAAAGAAAAAAGAAAAAAAATAACAAATAAACTACCAAAACCCCTTCCTTGTGGGGAGATGAATGACTTCTGAGTTGAGGAGCTTGATGTCTGGGACAATAAGTTGCACATCTGCATGACTATGATACGCCCAAATTACGACTCCAATTACGAAGCGTAAGCGGTCGTCATCAAATATAGAACCCAACAGAGGTTGGAGTCGATCCCACAGGGATTAAGGTGCAAATTAAGTCGTTAGTGACTTAGTTGACTAGTAATCAATAGTTTCCGGTAAATAGGGGGGGGTTTGTGTGAACAATATTTGATCAAAGCAAATAGTAATGTACGATTAATAATCAATATGAGAGTGAACTAGGGAAGTGCTCACCATGGCATCGTAACAATTTCGACTCAAGGCTTAATCGGGTTCTTTCTATATGCATGTCACGATGTGATTGAATTCATGGTATCGTCTAAACGTTTCTCAACCAAATAGACGAATTTCCTTTTCAATTCTCTCGAACTTGAAAAGATGAACTTTCTTATTTCAATCCTAACATCAAGTAGATTAATCTAGTTACAGCATTAATCATAAAACGAGAGTTGGTAGTCTCGAATCCTCGTCGTTAATCAAATTTCCCGGTTTTAATCTCTTTGCTCAAGCAAATTAAACCTAGGCATGTTCTAATGTTTGCAACCACTAGAAAACATTAATAACAAATGACTAACAACGTGACAACATATAAATTGAATCCTACGCTACCCGGAATCTATATTGCTACTTTTGCCATGGCTCCCACAACCCTAGTTGTGGGAAGTTAGTTACTCATGCTATTAGGAAAAGAGAAGAAAATCATATTCATAATAAAGAGAAAAGATTCTTATGATATATGAACACAAGCTTCAATTATCCAAGAACAAGAAGCTAAAATCCCAAGAACGATCAAGAAGAAGAAGAACAACGAATTGTGTCGTGTTTTCCTCTCAAAAACTCGCTCAATAATATCCTAGAACTATTGGGTAATGAATAATAAAATAACCCTAACACAGGGTATTTATAGTAGTGTAGGAAATAAAGTCCAAAAATAGAATTTTCGGAATCCCTCGTCGCGTTGACGGGTCGACTGATGGACCGTAACGCATGTGACGGGCTGTCACAGCTAAACAGTGAGCTCCCAGGCAATTTTTCTGGTAAGTCGTCGGGCCTGTGACGACTTGCTGGAAAATTCTGGTAAGTCGTCGGGCCTGTGACGACTTGCTGGAAAATTCTGGTAAGTCGTCCGCCCAGTGACGACTTACAGTGTTTTCTTTGTTTTATCTTGGTGGCATGGGTGACGGTCCGTCAGGTTAGTGACAGGCCATCAGACGGGCCGTCACTCTTAGGCAGTGCTCGATGAATTGCAGTCTCGTCCTGACGGCCTGGCTGACGGCCAGTCACAGGTGTGACGGTCCGTCACGCCAGCCGTCAGGCTTAACCCGTTGAGGTTTTTGAACATTTTTTCTTCCATTTCTATCTCTAGCTCCATTCCCTGCAAATATAACAATAAAACATCAAAAACGACAACGGTTGCTTGAAAACTCACGATTATTCTTAGTTAAAGGAGTCAAATGTGCCGTAGAATGGCGGCACATCCAAAATTTGATACGCTCAAATTACAACTCCAATTAAGAAGCGTAAGCGGTCGTCGTCAAATATAGAACCCAACAGAGGTTGGGGTCGATCCCACAGGGAATAAGGTGCAAATTAAGTCGTTAGTGACTTAGTTGACTAGTAATCAATAGTTTTCGGTAAATAGGGGGGTTTGTGTGAACAATATTTGATCAAAGCAAATAGTAATGTACGATTAATAATCAATATGAGAGTGAACTAGGGAAGTATTCACCATGGCATCGTAATAATTTTGACTCAAGGCTTAACCGGGTTCTTTCTTTATGCATGTCACGATGTGATTGAATTCATGGTATCGTCTAAACGTTTCTCAACCAAATAGACGAATTTCCTTTTCAATTCTCTCAAACTTGAAAAGGTGAACTTTCTTATTTCAATCCTAACATCAAGTAGATTAATCTAGTTACAACATTAATCATAAGACGAGAGTTGGTAGTCTCGAATCCTCGTCGTTAATCAAATTTCCTGGTTTTAATCTCTTTGATCAAGCAAATTAAACCTAGGCATGTTCTAATGTTTGCAACCACTATAAAACGTTAATAGCGAATGATTAACAACGTGACAACATATAAATTGAATCCTACGCTACCCAGAATCTATATTGCTACTTTTGCCATGGCTCCCACAACCCTAGTTGTGGGAAGTTAGTTACTCATGCTATTAGGAAAAGAGAAGAAAATCATATTCATAATAAAGAGAAAAGATTCTTATGATATATGAACACAAGCTTCAATTATCCAAGAACAAGAAGCTAAAATCCCAAGAACGATCAAGAAGAAGAAGAACAACGAATTGTGTCGTGTTTTCCTCTCAAAAACTCGCTCAATAATATCCTAGAACTATTTGGTAATGAATAATAAAATAACCCTAACACATGATATTTATAATAGTGTAGGAAATAAAGTCCAAAAATAGAATTTTTGGAATCCCGCGTCGCGTTGACGGGTCGACTGACGGACCGTCACACATGTGACGGGCCGTCACAGCTAAACAGTGAGCTCCCAGGCAATTTTTATGGTAAGTCGTCGGTCCTGTGACGACTTGCTGGAAAATTCTGGTAAGTCGTCGGGCCTGTGACGACTTGCTGGAAAATTCTGGTAAGTCGTCCGCCCAGTGACGACTTACAGTGTTTTTCTTTATTTTATCTTGGTGGCATGAGTGACGGTCCGTCAGGTCAGTGACGGGCCGTCACTCTTAGGCAGTGCTCGATGAATTGCAGTCTCGTCCTGACGGCCTGGCTGACGGCCTGTCACAGGTGTGACGGTCCGTCACGCCAGCCGTCAGGCTTAACCAGTTGAGGTTTTTGAACATTTTTTCTTCCGTTTCTATCTCTAGCTCCATTCCCTGCAAATATAAGAATAAAACATCAAAAACGACAATGGTTGCTTGAAAACTCACGATTATTCTTAGTTAAAGGAGTCAAATGTGCCGTAGAATGGCGGTACATCAACACCCTCAACTTAAAACGTTTGCTTGTCCTCAAGCAACATGACAACAAAAATAAAAAGATGACTCAACTAAGAAAACAAACACGTGTCACTAGCAAATCATGGCCATTCTACAGCTTATTCAATTTAAATCAAGCCCCCTGGTAACACACAAATGTATGAAAAGCTAACTTGTAAGGATCCAAACATGTCATTGCGATATGATAGAATATTCTGCATACACACACAATAGCTATCCCAACAGTCAATAGATGATACAGAAATCTCGGTGCCCTCACCACAAAGAAGTCCCACACACAAGATTTGGGATTAGGTAAGGCGCTCACACTCACAAACGATTTCAAACAATGCACATGCGATGCCATAAGCTTGCCCTTGCTATTCTATTTCAGTTTTTCAGAAAGCCGCTCAGGATCACTACATGACTTGTTTTGGCTTGTAATGAGGCTTCGGGTGCAGGTAGGATACGTTTGGGGAATAGTGACTAAACCCTCCTTGGAATCACCGACCTACTATTTCCACTTAACTTTACTCTGTCCATCCTTATTCACCTTTTTATTCCCTTCTTTCTAGCTACAGGTGCGACCTCTTTATTTTGACAATTCTTTTTATCTCTTTTTCGTTCTTTTTCATCTCTTTTGGTTTCTTTTTTTTTCTTTTCTTAGACACACACCCGACATTTTCATTCTATCCACAACCAATCTTATCCATCCTATTTTTCTTATCATTTACTTCTATAGTAGCCACCCTCAACTTAGGCTGATTGCCTGAGTTGAGGTGCACGATGTCCAAGGAAGGACCAGGGCCAAAATAGGGATTCAAAGTTAAACATGAATGGTGACAGGTTATTGAAAGAATAAGGTCAATTATGGCTCAAACAGGGATCAAAGGGGTTATTTGCATTTGGACGGTCTTATAGGCTAAGTGGACTGCACACAAAAAGGGCCTGTGATCCTTTCCTAAGCAACCAAACTTCAAACTTAACAAAATAGACCGGGCAAGTTCTAGATGCATGCACAGAGTAAGAGTTTATAACAAAAAACGCTCACACACACTTGGCACCAAGAAACCATACCACTACCAACTATCAAAACAACAGCTCGGCTTAAGCATAATTATTACAATCACAACCACACAATGACATTCAAGGATCCAGAACAGTCAATCGTTTCAAACATAAGTACAAAATCAACTTTTTCAGAGGGGGCTCCTTTTAGTTCAACTTTCCAAAAAGCCATGCTTGCTATAGACACCAGAAAACAGCACAAACAAAATTTAAAATCATAACCTAAACATGCCGGTTCTACTAGATAGCACACTAGAGGGAAAAGAAATATGGTAACAAAAACCCTCGGTGGTGAAAGACTCACAGGTATCCGAACACCCTCAACTTAGATTCATGCATTGTCCCTAATGCATACATGTGAAAGCTAAAACTGTGAGAGAAAGGAATACCTGTGAAGCCCATAGGACTCAGAGTCTGGCATGATGTTGGAGACCGCCAGGGTCTCCAAAGCAGGAGAAATCGATGGAATATGTGCAAGCGACATCATCATGTTGAGCACCAACTTTCTCTTTTATCGGCTCCTCAGCTAGTCGAGACAACTTCTTTACTCTTTCCATCTCTTTTTCTTTGCTGGTTCTCTTGCGGTGTTTTCTTTTCCTTGATTTGTTCTCACCGCCTTCCTCTATAGGTTTCTCTTCTTGCGATCCCAACATCATTCTCATAACAGCTAGGGTCTCAACAACACCCTTCTCCTCAATATATACATCCGTAGGGGCTTCATCAATGACATTGATAACCGAGACCACCCTCATTTCTCTTGGTGGCTTCATCAACTTACACACATCAAACTTGACCAATTCATTGTTTAATCTGAATGTCAGTTCGTTTCTTTCCATGTCGACCAACACTCTTGCAGTGGCTAACAATGGTCGTCCTAAGATTATGGGAACTTCAAAGTCCACTTCGCAATCTAAGATTACAAAGTCAGCTGGGAATATAAACTTACCAACCTTTACCAGCACATCAGAATATATTCCCACCGGTCGCTTTACTGAACGGTCAGCCATTAGCACCCTCATGGTAGTTGGTTTGGGCGCTCCAGAACCCAATTATTTATAGACTGCTAGCGGCATCAAGTTGATGCTAGCACCAAGATCACATAAGGCTTTTTCAAAGTTGAATTTCCCAATAGTACAGGGAACAGTAAAAGCACCTGGCTCTTCCTTCTTTTCCACTAACGATCTTGAAGAAATAGCACTGCAGTGGTGGAGGTTATCTTCTGGTTCAAAGCTCACTGACCTCTTCTTGGTAATCAAGTCCTTCATGAACTTGGCATAATCGGGCATTTGTTCAAGAGCGTCCACCAGTGGGATGTTCACTGATATCTGCTTGAGCATGGTCATGAAATTTAGGAACTTGCTATCTTCCACTTTCTTCTTCAACCGTTGTGGGAAAGGAGGCGGTGGTCTAGGGATCATAGTTGGAAGTTTTTCAACTTCCTTGTTTTTATCCGTGAGCCTTTGAGTACCACCCTCTACCACATTTTCATCCGCATCATCACCTTTCTGAGTCTGAATTACCGGATGTGATTCCAATAATATTTTACCGCTTCTTGTAGTGATCGCCATACAGCTCGCGTCATTCCTCGGGTTTTGAATAGTGTCACTCGGCAAGGTACCTGTCTTTCTTTGATTTAAAGATGCCGAGATTTGACTCACTTGCTGCTCTAATTGCTTGATCGAGGTGGAATGTGAATCCACTACCTGACTCATTGCTGATAATTCAGTCCTTATCTCCTTTACCCCGGCGTCAGTTGATTCTACCTTCAACAACATCTTTGCCATCATGTTCTCCAATTTGGACGTCCCTGTCTCATTGCTAGATCTTTCCCGGTTACCAGGTGGTACATACAACCCACCTCTATCAGTGTTATTCTTCCAGTTCCCCTGATCACGATCTCTGTAGCCAGCTTTTTCATAGTAGTTGTCCTTCTGATAGTTCCGACCTTGGTTTCCATGACCATTGGCCTGGAAACCCCCCAAATAATTAGCCTCCTCATCAGATTCAACCTCTGCTGCTCTACCTTGGGAACCCACAACTTTCACTTTCTCAATACCTCCTGACAACAAATGCTTTGTCAGTAGGTCCATTTGCGTTTTCAGATGGGCCATGTCTTGGTCCCGCTCTTCCTTTTTCCTGCGCTGTTCCGCTGACATACCAACTGTGTAAGTGCTAGCTGCTACCTCTGTATCCCGTGTATGCCAGGCCCTGTTGGTTTTGGTGAGCCGGTCCAAAATAGTTGTGGCCTCGATAAAAGTGAGACCCATAAATGCTCCACCTGCTGCGTTATCCAGTGTCATCTTGGTAGCCGAGTTCAGTGCCCTATAGAATGTCTGCATTAAGAAATTGTCGGTCAACTGATGGTTAGGGCATTGTGTCAGCTTCTTCTTGAACCGCAACCAAGTCTCATGTAAAGCCTCATGAGGTTGTTGTCTGAAGTTGCTAATTTTATCCCTCAACTGTATCATCCTAGAGGGGGAAAGAACCTTTCTAGGAAAGCTCCTTTCAACTCTCCCCAGGTGGTGATAGAGTCGGGGGTTAGCTCTGTCAACCATAATGCTGCCTCATCAGACAGAGACAATGGAAACAACCTGAGCCTGATCGCTGTCTGACTTACTCTAGGCAATTCGAACGACTTGCAGATACCCACAAAATTCATCAGGTGTCGGTTTGGATCATCACCAGCAACACCACGGAACACTCCTCTCAAATTCAACAGCTGGATCATTGTGCTAGTAATGTTGAACTTGGCCCCGGGCGCTAGCGAAGGAAGAACAATGGCACCCGTAGCGCCAACTCCATCCAAGTCGATATCCTCATCATTCAACTCAATATCGTCCTGAAGACCACCAGCATTCAAATGTCGTTGGGCTTGCTGAGCTGCAGCGAGTCTCTCTGCCTCTTGTTGTTGTGCATTCATGTTTCGCCTTAATGTTTTAGCAAGCTCGGGATCGTAAGGTAATATTGGTTCACCCGAGCGTCGGGTACTTGGCATGCACAACTCTGTACCCTATAACAAACAAAAACAACAAATAAAAGTAAAAGCAGGAAATATGACTAAGATCAAATAAACACACCGGACTTAATAAACAACCGTATTCCCCGGCAACGGCGCCAAAATTTGATACGCCCAAATTACGACTCTAATTACGAAGCGTAAGCGGTCGTCGTCAAATATAGAACCCAACAGAGGTTGGGGTCGATCTCACAGGGAATAAGGTGCAAATTAAGTCGTTAGTGACTTAGTTGACTAGTAATCAATAGTTTCCGGTAAATAGGGGGGTTTGTGTGAACAATATTTGATCAAAGAAAATAGTAATGTACGATTAATAATCAATATGAGAGTGAACTAGGGAAGTGTTCACCATGGCGTCGTAACAATTTCGACTCAAGGCTTAACCGGGTTCTTTCTATATGCATGTCACGATGTGATTGAATTCATGGTATCGTCTAAACGTTTCTCAACCAAATAGACGAATTTCCTTTTCAATTCTCTCGAACTTGAAAAGGTGAACTTTCTTATTTCAATCCTAACATCAAGTAGATTAATCTAGTTACAGCATTAATCATAAGACGAGAGTTGGTAGTCTCGAATCCTCGTCGTTAATTAAATTTCCCGGTTTTAATCTCTTTGCTCAAGCAAATTAAACCTAGGCATGTTCTTATATTTGCAACCACTAGAAAACGTTAATAACGAATGATTAACAACGTGACAACATATAAATTGAATCCTACGCTACCCAGAATCTATATTGCTACTTTTGCCATGGCTCCCACAACCCTAGTTGTGGGAAGTTAGTTACTCATGCTATTAGGAAAAGAGAAGAAAATCATATTCATAATAAAGAGAAAAGATTCTTACGATATATGAACACAAGCTTCAATTATCCAAGAACAAGAAGCTAAAATCCCAAGAACAATCAAGAAGAAGAAGAACAACGAATTGTGTCGTGTTTTCCTCTCAAAAACTCGCTCAATAATATCCTAGAACTATTTGGTAATGAATAATAAAATAACCCTAACACAGGGTATTTATAGTAGTGCAGGAAATAAAGTCCAAAAATAGAATTTTTGGAATCCCGCGTCGCGTTGACGGGTCGACTGACGGACCGTCACGCATGTTATGGGCCGTCACAGCTAAACAGTGAGCTCCCAGGCAATTTTTCTGGTAAGTGGTCGGGCCTGTGACGACTTGCTGGAAAATTCTGGTAAGTCGTCGGGCCTGTGACGACTTGCTGGAAAATTCTGGTAAGTCGTCCGCCCAGTGACGACTTACAGTGTTTTTCTTTGTTTTATCTTGGTGGCATGGGTGACGGTCTGTCAGGTCAGTGACGGGCCGTCAGACGGGCCGTCACTCTTAGGCAGTGCTCGATGAATTGCAGTCTCGTCCTGACGGCCTGGCTGACGGCCAGTCACAGGTGTGACGGTCCGTCACGCCAGCCGTCAGGCTTAACCAGTTGAGGTTTTTGAACATTTTTTCTTCCGTTTCTATCTCTAGCTCCATTCCCTGCAAATATAACAATAAAACATCAAAAACGACAACGGTTGCTTGAAAATTCACGATTATTCTTAGTTAAAGGAGTCAAATGTGCCCTAGAATGACGGCACATCACTAGGGATTTTACCAATTTGAATCATATTGACCTCGTAAAATAATTCTCGAAGATTTTGGCATATTTCATCCATATCACTTTGGTCAGATCGGGATTTGACAAAAGACTTGGCAATGTGGGAAATTGGCTTTGAAAGTCTCCAAACTTTCTTTCTCTGCTCTTTTGCCCACTTTCTATCAATTTTGGTTGGCCTGAAGCCCAACTGTCACGACCCAAAATTACAAGTCGTGATGGCACCTATGTTCCCGGCTGATAGGTAAGTCAACCCAGTAACCTTTACGAATACAATTAAGCAATTGAATGAAAAAGTAAATAGAAAGACTAAGTACGAAGTCTTTCAAAATAAAATGCAGAAAAGTTGAAATATCACCCATGATTTGGTGTCATAACTACAAGAGCTTCTACAATATGATTCAAGTATGAAAACTAAAATGACAAGACTAAATGCAAATATCCTATCTGATTACTAAATGGAAGAATAAATAAAAGATAGATAAAGGTGTGGGCTGCGGAACAGCCAAGCAGCTCACCACAACTTCAAAATAATCCAAGCTCAAACTCAGGAAGCTCCACGAGATGCGATAGTATTCAGAATTGAATTTGCACCACAAAAGAGTGCATCAATTATAGTATGAGTACGAAATCACATGTACCCAGTATGTATCATAGACCGACCACAAAAAAGTAGTGACAAGACTCATGTTAGAAATCATTCTCAAATTTACAAGTCTACACTATATTCAACAGTCAAGTTTTCACTAAAGCAGGGATAATTAATTGTCATAAAATATTCAAAGATCAATTAAGATCATAATCAAGTACGTATGGAGGATGGAATGCAATGCAATGCAATGTAATGAGATAATATGTCTCAATATCCAGTAATCTCTCAATTGTATATACACGATACTCCTCGGCAATACATCGAGAGTTCGTGACCCATAGAGGACACGCGACGTCCATATACCAGCACGAATGGTCTCTATGTGCTATCACAAATTAATCAATCCCTAGCACGAATGATCTCCACGTGCCTAACTCATATCATAGAATAATCGCAGCACGAACGATCTCCACGTACCCGAACTTTACTAACCCTCCAACTAAATGCCAATGCATGCGCATGATAAAATGTCACTCAAGTAGGGAATGATGATGCATTTCATTTCAATCAAATGACTGGAAGTAAATATATTCACCTCGACCATCTCAAATATACGGGTTAAAAGAAGAACACAAACACACCAAAAGTAACCAAACCAATAATACATCAACTAAAGCCCATATGCTTTGACATTCTCAACTTACATAGTAATAAATTTTCCCTTTCATAACACCAGTACTCGTACCAATGCCCATCACACCATGGGTACGAGGCTCCCATCTTTCGTCCTTACCCATTCTCTATTTTAAATTTTAATCTTTTATTACCAAACATCCTTCAACGAAGTCTAAAAAGTCTTAACATACTTCGAATGTCGAACACGTGTCACAACTCTCAAGACTTTGCCTTTCCCTTCCTCAAAATTTCGTAATGTTCCCAATCTATCAAATATGCATTATTCATAAATAGTAAGATAACTTGCTATGAATTCCTTTCACCTCCCAAACCAATAAAATAAATGAATAAACAAAAATACAACGCTACAGGGATATGCCAAATCCAACTCTTAAACCCAAAAAATTCTCTAAACATTAAAATCTACACTATGACAATCCTCTGTAATCATTACCAATCATTACTCCTCTCAAAGTCTACCCAAAAGCAACCCACCAGTGAACAAATTTTACGTTAGCAGCAACTACAAAATTCTACTTCAAATTCCTTTTATTTTTCAAACACAATAATATAATAATATTCAATTCCCTCCAGAATGTTGCCAATATTTTAATTGATCCATATCATGTTAATTCTCCAATCATTAGCTTATTATTTCCCCATAACTAGCCTTAGTCATTAGGGATGGCAATTGGACGATGCGGATGCGGTGCGGGGTGGGTTTAAAGCTATGCAGGGCAGGGCGGGTTTGAACATGTGCGGGTGCGGGGCGGGAGATAGAAAGTGTCAAGTGTAGGTCTCCCATTTTATTACTGGGAGTTAGAATATGAAATGAAGAAGCAATAAAGAACGTTACTGTCCCAAATCTCATTGATTAGGTCTTCTGGATCACCTGATAATCGTCTAATCAAACAAATGTCATGACCTAATGGACTTTAGGACTAAATCAGAGAACGGGTTAATTATTTTTGTAATAAAATTTTTGTGGGTTCGGGGTGGGTGCGGGTTAGTATTTTTAAAAGCCACTCTTAAGTACCTAAAGATCAGGATTTAGATTTAAGCTATCCTAAAATCTAACTGAGCTTCCATGACTTCCTTGAATGTCTTTCCAAAATTTGAATTTAATTATTTAGCATTTTATTTTCTTTGTTTTTAAACAAGAGAATGAGAACTAATTAGATATTTATACTTAAGTTTATTTGAGAGGTTACAAAATATAATTATATGCAGTTCCTTGCTTATACATGCTTACACAATGATACATATATAGTATTGTAAAATTAGATTTGATAAACTTTTTTTTTTGGTACAAATAATGTTTTCTTCTTTGGACACAAAATATATAGTATATTTATTTGAGTGAATTATCAATATACTGGAAAGCTATTTTCCTCTTTTCCTTTTTCGTTTTCACTGTGCTAATTTTCTGGTTGAAACATAACATGAGCATGATTTTAAAAGTATAATGATAATATAATTATATTGAATCTTATTAAAAAAGAGACACCGTGTATAAAACTAACAATTGAAAAAAATAATTAACAAAATACTTGAGCGGAGGGGGGCGGGACGGGTGAATGCGGGTTTGGTGTGATGCGGGGCGGGGCGGGGCAGGGCGGAGCGGGTTAAAATTTTTGCGGGTTAAGATAGAACCCTCCCTGCATTCACTCCTCCCCGCCCCATTGCTATCCCTATTAGTCATTTGACAATCATCACTCAATCATTGGCCACACTAACCCTTATCCCTCTGTTGACCAATTGCACCAATTTTCATATCCTAACTTAACCTTCTCTATTAAACCAATAAAATAATAATAATTATGTTCAAGTATCTTAGCAATTAATGTACGTGAGGAAGAAAGTCATCGCTTTGTATAAATTTTCTCACCTGAAGGACTCGTGTTTTTCCTTGTCGACGCAAGGACTTTCTCTTCGTCCAGATTTTTGAGCCACAATTGACTTTGAGTTTTGAGTTATGACTCAAAATATTAAACTCATTCTCATATATGGCCAAGTGGTATAGGATATTAAATAAAGGTGGCCTTGGCCCGTTAACCACTAATTAAATTGCCCATCAATCCAATAACCATAGTTAAACGAATCGTTAAAAATTCCTATGTTAAATTGACTAAAAGAGTCTTTTATGTAAAAAGAGTTCAAGTACTCAAAACGATCTATCGGGTCGTTACATCAATTATCACTTAAATAAACGTTCTTCCCCGAACGATAATGAGTAGGAAGTACCTGAATGCAGAAAAAATAGGGGATATCTGGTTTGCATGTCTGACTCGGTCTCCCAAGTAGCTTCCTCAATTGGACGATGCTTCCATTGAACCTTTACTGAAGATATTTCCTTCGACCTTAGCTTCCGAATTTGCCTATCCAAGATGGTTACTGGCTCCTCCTCAAATGTCAGATTCTGATCAAGTAACACTGAATCCCACTGAATCACATGAGAACCATCTTGATGGTACTTCTTCAACATAAAAATATGAAACACAGGGTGAACACCAAACAAAACAGGTGGCAATGCCAACTCGTAAGCCACCTCAGCAACACGCTGAACAATCTCAAAGGGACCAATGTACCTCGGACTCAACTTGCCCTTCTTCCCACATCTCATCACACCTTTCATGGGTGAAACCTTTAATAGAACCCGCTCTCCAACCATAAACTCTAAATCACAAACCTTTCGATCTGTATAACTTTTCTGTCTACTTTGAGCCGTGGAAGCTTATCCTGAATCAACTTGACCTTATCCAAGGACTCCCGCAACAAATCTGCACCCCATGGCCTAACATCGATTGCATCAAAGCAACCAATCAGAGGTCAACATCTCCTACCATACAAAGCCTCGAATGGTGCCATCTCAATGCTCGAATAGTAACTATTGTTATATGCAAACTCCGCTAAAGGCAAAAACTGATCCCAATGACCACCAAAGTCAATCACACACGCTCGCAACATAACCTCAAGAACCTGAATAGTCCGCTCTGGCTGAGCATCTGTCTGGGGGTGAAAGGTTGTACTAAGATCCACCTGAGTACCCAACTCCTTCTACATAGACTGCTAGAAATGAGATGTAAACTGTGTACCCCGATCTAAAATGATAGAAATGGGCACCCCATGCAAGCAAACTATCTCCCGAATGTAGATCTTGGCTAACTTCTCTGAATTAAAGGTAGTTGAACCGGTATAAAATGCACAGACTTGGTCAATCAATCCACGATGACCCATATAGCATCAAACTTACCCAAGGTCTATGGAAATCCTACCACAAAGTCTATAGCAATCCGCTCCCACTTCCACTCAGGTATGGACATCCTCTGAGTCATACCTCTAGGCTTTTGTTGTTCATACGTCACTTGCTGACAATTCACACACCGAGATACAAAATCTACTATGTCCCTCTTCATTCGATACCACTAGTAATATTGCTTCAAGTCATGATACATCTTAGTATCCCCTGGGTGAATAGAATACCTCAAACTATGAGCCTCTTCCATGATCAGTCTAGTTAAATCCCCTGTCCAAGGGAAGCAAATATGACACTTGATCCTCAAAACTCCCTCATCATCTACTAGCGCCTCCTTGGCTTCTACTCGTAACACCCTATCTCGAACCTTACACAAAATTCCATCATCAAACTGGTGAGCCCGAATCTTCTCCAATAAGGATGACCTCACCTCCATGTAAGCCAAAACCTTACCAGAATCTGAAATATCAAGTTTCACAAGACTGTTGGATAAAGAATGAACATCCATAGCCAATGGATGCTCTCCCATCTATAACAAAGCTAAACTACCCATACTTAGTGCCTTCTAACTCAAAGCATCTGCCACAACATTTGCTTTGCCCGAATGATAAAGGATAGTCATGTCATAGTCGTTGAGCAGCTCCAACCATCTCCGCTACCTCAAATTGAGATCTTTCTGGTTGAATATATACTGGAGACTACGGTGATCCGTGAACACCTCACAATGCACACCATAAAGGTAATGCCTCCAAATCTTCAATGCAAATACTACCGCCGCTAACTCTAAGTCATGAGTGGGGTAGTTCCTTTCGTGAACCTTTAACTGTATCGAAGTATAAGCTATCACCTTCCCTTTTGCAGAAATACACAAATGAGACCAACTCGATAAGCATCACAATATATGGTAAAGCCCTCTCTCTCCACAGGTAAGGTCAAAATCAGAGCAGTAGTCAATAAAGTCTTGAGGTGTAGAAAACTTGCCTCGCACTCATCAGACCACTGAAAAGCAACTTCCTTCTGGGTCAATCTAGTCAATAGGGATGCAATAGATGAAAACCCCTTCACAAATCGCCTATAATAACCTGCAAGGCCTAAAAAACTCCAAATCTCAGTAACTGAAGAAGGTCTGACCCAATCCCGAACTGCCTCAATCTTTAAGGGATCTACCATAATGCCCTTCATGGACACTA
>QJPP01003524.1:0-10000 GCA_003996215.1 Jaltomata sinuosa
CCAATTCATGATTGAAGTTCAGAATTCATTCCATCGAAGAAAAGAAGGAATGCACCTTCCTCTTTGGAGGCAGGGTCAGTCATTCTGCTTTGGTTCTGCTGTGAACCACAACTAACATGCCTTCACCAAGGCCTCTATTATTTGTTCTTTTTTCACTCCTTTCCTAATATTTAGTTTGGGAAATCTAACTCACTACACATAATATATATGATATGCGTGATGCCGACACCTAAGATAGAGAGAGTTACGACGACTAGAATCAGAAGAAGAGGTGATGAAGTAACTCGACTGATAAGGAGAGGAAAGACCTCGGGCATTGAATCTCTGGCCTTAGCCTGCCTACCAGTCTTGATCTCTTGCAAGAACAAAGGGAAGCACTAAGAAAAGTTGCATGCCATTGGAAGAAATTATTCACTCGGATGCTCTCACAGCGATGCTGAAAAGGTCATCTCTACTCTGGCTCAACACTTCCCTGAATTAGGCGAAAGAATCATCCTCAGAAAAACAAGCATCCCGGATGGTTGAGCTCAAGCGAAGCACCTTGAGAGCAAGAAGTTCGATCAATTCTGCCAAAGCCTCTCAGTCTACTGCTTCTGAAAAGACTTCTTACTACTCTAGTTAGGAAGTATAGTTTCAATATGGGCTTTCTATCTTATAACTCTATTGGCTGCTGATGCTCTTACTAAGACCCCTATTGATCTGCATAGTAGAATTGAGTGATAGAGTGCCTACACTACCTTCCTTCTACGCTTTCGATCCTCCTTTAGTCTTCATTTATCTTAGTTAGGCCTAAGAGCTTCCGTTCATGGCTCCCCTTCTACCCCGACAAGAAGGAGAAAGCCAAGGCGAACTGATAAGGATGCTCAGTAAGCGATCTATTTGGGTATTCCATTGGCTTAGAAGACTAAGGTTTAGTAAAAATGCTCTATACTCGGGTTCCCAATAATCCCAATTGAAAAGACTACCATGATTTCCTCGCTTAAGCCGTTGAAGGCAAGGTGCGTAGCGGGTCTAGCAGAGATTCATTCAGTGAACGTGAACAAGTTGGACAGGCCAACGTAGGCTCTTTATTTGTCCAGCCCCAGGATAGTGGTTGATTGGTTCTAACCTCCCATAGCTGCGGGCTCATATGTATCGCTTGCTCTTTATCGACTGGAGAAAGTAATAGTTTGGCTTGGACGCGTCTTAACATACTCTCCTCTAGCACCATTCACAGTTGACTCTCAACTTCATCTCTGATCTGAGGAGGGGAAGAAAGAAAGCATTGATTACAAGTGAGATGTCCAAGAGAAAAGGAACGAGGGGAGAGGTCTACTCACTTAAGACCGTTCGTGATCCCCACTTCACTCCTATTCCATTCCTTTCGACTCGCAATCACAATAGCCGTACAGTCGAATAGTTGAGTTAGACGGGGGATAACGGTCGAACTATCAAAGAGGTCCGCTACCAAAGAATTAGGAGGTATAACATTCATAAAAGAAAGAAAAAACCAATATAGGAACTTCAACTAAGAAAGAAGAAGAATAAGAAGAATTGCTTAAGTAAGGTAGTCGCTTCTTTTTTTCGGTATACCGCTCTGCTCTATGAGCGAATGAACATAAATCTTTCCAAATATCATGAATATCCTTCGCCCCTTATCTCCTCATCTTCCTATTTATAAGCCACAGCTTACTTCGACGTTTTCAATTTCCCATAGAATCTCCGGAGCTTTCCTAGCCACTATAGTTTTCTTTTTTTATCTTCTTTGTCTGAAAATAGGTTTGATTTGCTTCACCTATGAGAATTTCTCCCAATTCTTCTTTTATTCATCAAAGCTCATCCTAATCTCCGTCGAGATTACTGCCTTAGCCCTGTCCTATCATCTGTATAATGGAGTTCGTCATTTATTGACGGATTTTTCGGGATTTTTCTTTCTTAGAATTGGAAGAAAAAGATTGAAATGACTGTGAAAAATTTATCCTATACCTTTCTTTGAGATTGAAACTCTAAATTATTCTTTTCTTATGAAATGTTTATTATTCGTTGATAGATCTAAAGCTTATGCCGTAGAAGCTGACATCAGGCTATTGGCCTTTTATCTGCATCTTCCCTCGTAGAGTGGCGTCTTTTATAAGAAATTTCTCAGGGGAACTAAAAAAAAAAAAGAGTTTGAGCTCTTTTTTTTGGTTGACTTTTAGCCACGCGCGGTGGCTATGCGCATGTGTCCCAAAGTGACGTATATTTTTTGGTAATGGGTATACTCGAGAGAAAAGGTTTGGAATTCGACCTCCCCTTATACGCTCTAAAAGGGGGTCATGGACTCCTTTTTTGTTTAGGATCCCCTTTCTACATTCAATTTTTTATTGAGCCTGGTGTGGAATCACCATCATTACACATTCATTCTTGGTCTGGCTGCTGGTCTAGCGAGCCGTCCTAGCCGCCTAGAGTGCAGCCTGCCTGCTGAAGACCGTAACGTAAGTAACTCAGTGCTCCATACGGGGGAAATGAAAGCAGAATTCGTTCGGATCCTCCCACATGTTCAATCTTTTTTTAGCGGTTTCCCCAGAGATCTTTATCATTAATGCAACCTTCATTTTGCTCATTCATGGAGCTGTATTTAGTACCTCTAAGAAATATGATTATCCACCGTTAGTCAGTAATGTGGGTTGGCTTGGATTACTTAGTGTTGCGCGCCTAGGAGGGCAGCGCGCTTTGGGATGCGGAGGCGCTATTATCGTCCAGCTCCCTAACCTAAAGCGGCACCGGGTTTGGACCGCAGGGAACCGTAGCATGGGGGGACGTCTAATCCTTTTGCCGCCGCAAGGCTGGCTGATCGTACGCAGCAGGCTCGAATACCCCTGGTTCTGGAAGGCACATGAGTCCGAACGCTATGTTGAGTGTGCGACCGAGACTACACTACGTAGGTACCTGTGCAGGTGAGGCGTCGGTCGGTCCTAGAAACGGCGGCAGCGGCGCGAGGAGTTAACGACCGGACGTGCTGCAACCTAGGGATCACCAGGCAGCTCTTTCGCTCTATAGGGATCGGGGGGCATAGCACAATTCTTCTTGGAGGAGGGTTGTTTGCCCGGGTGACTGATCCTGCCATAATGTACTTCTACCTATTATAGCACCGGCAACCGAAGTCGAGCATACGACGATCTTCATGCGTGAATAGCCGGGAGGAAAGAAAGGGCGGTAGATGATAATGAGAAAGGGCGCCGCGTCTGGACGGGCGGAATGGATGAGCGAAAGGTGTCATGCCATGGAGTGGGGAATAGCCCTCGTCTCATGTAAGACAACTAAAGCTCGAGGCCGAGGAACTGAGGGACCTTCTCGAGCACAGGATAGGTAATTGAGAGATAGAGCTAGCCTATTCGTTATGGGAAATCAATGCTCCGGGCCAAATAGAGCTTACCTACGGCACCTGGCTTTCTCCGGCGAGCTTTCTATCGTAAAGCCAAGCCCCAAGACAAGGTACAACTGTTGGGAAGGGGACATGATCAATAGAACCTGGCGACGACGCCTAAATCTACCTGGTATGGACTGCTAAATCGATTCCTCTTGGCTTGATTAAAAAATCCTCTCAGAAGCCCGTGTATATTAGTCAAAGATGTGACTTTCACAGGGCCGATTGCTCTTTGCCGTCAAATGGAAAGTTAGCTCATAGGGCTGGCGCTGGTACTCTGCGGAAGATGCGTGAATTGGCCTGCTGAACCGATCTTGCTTAGGGCGGGTGACCATCTTCTAATTGAAGATAAGCACCGAAAGTAAGAGAAGTGAGGCGTTCGGGACCTATTCTAGTAGAGGAACCAACCCCGGAAAACCTGACCAAAAGATAGCTAAGTTCCCGTCACTAACCTTACTTCGGACTATGTGGCTGATCCGCTGAGAAAAGACGGTAAGGCAAAGAGAAAGTACCACTTTTCTTAAGTTAAGATGAATCTAATCTATTGAAGAGTCAAGGTTTCCAAGGAGCACGGATGAGGCGAAGCATCGATCCAACTACATACCAACGGAAATTACGGGCGGTCGTATCCCATCGTATTCACGTATCAATGCGTAAGTGGTCATATAATAGTTGCGTCGTTGCGCCTAAAGTCTTATGGCCGAAGGTCTCCGGTGCGTCGTAATAGCCTACTGGTATACAAGCACACCGTGCTCTAGGTTGGTTAAGCCTATGAGCATAAAGAAGGAAGTCTGCACCAGCCCACTAGCAAAACTAAAGGCAAGGAACTTCTTTCACTAGTATAGTATCGGGAACATGCCTAGAAGAGGATTTCATAATTCCAGAGGCGCCCAAGCCATCCTTACTTCATCTTCACTTCATCCTTATACACCTGCTGGACTGTCTATCCTTCCTTCCTTTTGATTAGATGGATTATATCATCCAAGAGCTTAAACTAAGAGGAAAATACTTCAAGGAACGAACTTGCAGGCCTTACCTTATACCTTACCTCAACGAAAAAAGCTAAGGAGAATGACGATTCCATGCCTTAAGGCTGACTGAAGCTTCCCTCTTTCCTGGTCTCCATTACCCCGAAAATCCTTTTTCATCGCTCTCAGCGCATCAAGTCGAATAGTTAAGTTTAACAATCTTAAGCAGCTTTAAGGTAAAGATGACATTCAGGCTCATAAGAAGCTCTTGTCGCCAACTACATCGGAAAATGCAAGAAACTTTGAATTGGACGTAGATAGCCTTTTCCATCTTTTCTGATTTCGATAGGCATCCCACCCTCACCTCAGGATGAGAGGACTTCTTTGAGCCCTAAGCTTTGTTCCCTTCGCGAGTGACCTGAAAGCCGGGCAGGCGCTTTAAGAAGGTGCCAGTTGACTTTCCTTTTTCTCGAAAGGGGGCCCATTGGAATATCTTCTCACTCCCTTCGTGATTCCAGGGGGGATCAGGAAGGAGATATAGCAATAGACGGCCTATTTTGAGCTTGAAAGAAGAACTGCTACGCCCCTTTACTTAAGTAATATCCTAAGCTCTTAGCCCTTTTCTCAGCCTATTCTACTTTCACTATTCTATTAGTCAAGGTTGTAGAAAGAAAGTCTACCGGACGTGGGAAAACTGACTTCTAGTGAGGGTTGGCGCCCTAGTCTAAACCTATTAGTCTTGCTAGCTTAAGGTCTTGGGAGTGAAGTTCTTCCCGGGCAGGGAGAACGAACGATGTTGATTGGCATAAGGCCCCTAGTCTTGTCTAAAGACTAGATGCTGTAGGGTACGTCTTAAAAGTGCTCCTCCACTACGTCGTGCCTTACGTCAAGAGGTGGTCGTGGCTTCTGCGACCGAACCGAATCTGTTCAAGTTTCATGCTCGAGCTCTAGGAGAATGGTGATCCCGTGGAAAAGGAAAATCGACAAGAAAGATATGAAGTCAACGGCAAAATTACTTTTCATTCGTTGTATGGACCTCAACTGGCTCTACCTGAGAACATAACGAAAGTTATTTATATATATATATAAGATGATCCGTGATTTCACGACACTCTGAAGAATCATGACAGATTTGTTCGGGAGGAAAAAAAGAAGGATTCGAGGTTGGTTGAGATGCTCCTTCTGTGGCTGATAATGGGGAGCGGCAGCTGGACAGATCGATTTGGATATGGAGGGCTTATCCGGTCGATGGACGTCTCATTTGATCCTGGTTTTGTCAATGATGGAGATTCAGAGATAGGGACAGGTACTAGGGGGGAAAAGTCGTGGAGTTATTGCTTTCAAGGTTCTTACGCATTGGAACAAATGAAGTGAAGTTTTTCAAAAGACCTTAGCTAATGATGGAGAGTTCGGGTCCGCTTCCCCTTACTAATGGAAATGATGAACGGATAGACTCCGTAGCCCTGGGATCAATAAGGGGGAACAAAGAGATTGAGTAGTTGGTGGGACCGATGAAATAGGAAAGATGGCTGACACCGAAACGAGGGAACTATTTGGTGCCCTTTCGCCTTCTATAGCAATTCCTTGCATTTGGCCTGAAGAAATATGGGATTGACTGAATGAGATGGTATCCACTTCACCAGTTGGTGTTCTTTGGCGAAGGGAAACTACGAATCGGATCAGAAGTAGCTCATTAGCTACTAGGTTCAGAGGGCTAAAGAGAAGGTGGGGATTGCCTTTTCTTTTTTCAGAAGATGGGGATCATTGGATTGATTGGCTCTTTTATCCCCGAGGTTTTATGGCAAGCTCGAGCCTAGCTCCCAGGCATTGGATATGGAAATGCAGGAGAGGTGGTCGAATTAGATTGGTGGTTCGTGATTGGGCCCGAGATCGGGGGTGAGAGCGTTAGAGCCAGCCTCTTTGTTTCGATCGGAAAGAAGACTTGGAGACATTGAAAGATATGGCTTAGATCAACAGCTGATCTGCGACAGCAGAGATCAAACTTTAAATGAAATTCTAAAAGTTCAGGTGATTTGCAAACATTCCACCTCAAGTCAATCAATAGTAAGCTGAGACGGCACGGGTCTTTCTTTTAGGTCTTTCCTTACCAGCAAATAAGGGAATTCAAGATCGGGGACATCTGCTAGAGCTCGCAATTGACATTTCTCACTAAGTTTTTTAGGAGATTCCCGAGAGTTCGACTGACTAAGAGGCTTTCACCGAGGTCTATTTTTTTTGGTGGTAACAACAGAGTGATCCTCTAAGGTTTACGTCCTAGCAACTAGGAAAAGGAGTAAGCATACATATCGGAAAGCAAAGATGCCACCTCTCGTTATTGATTTACTTTGAGAGAACTCAGTCCTTGGCTTATGGCAGGAAAACCGGTAGTTAAAGAAGTGTTGGTATGCCCTTCATTAAGAACTCAAACTTCTGAACCCTTCTTTGTTCTTTGGTTGAGAATACAGAATATTCTCACGAACCGAAGGAAAGGGCGGAGATTCACTAATAACTTCTTATCAGACAGACAAAAGAAAGAGGGCAGGCGGGAATAAATAATAGAATAGGAGAACTCTTCGATCGGAGGCAGATTCCGAGTTGGTTAGTTTGACTTCTTCTCTTCTCCCTACTTACTATCCTTACCAACAATGGGTTGTCCTTTAAAGAATAGCTATAGCCCAAGGTTTAACGTTGATCCATCCCACGAACAATTAATTTCTTAGGACATTCAACATTTAACTCCAGTTACGACTTCCTCTCGGCCGGGCATCTTCTCTCTTGCTTCGCTTGACTTTCTCACTGTGGACCAATTTCTATCGCTTAACTCAGAACTTCCTTATTCCTTCTTTGAATCGGAAACCCATTAGTGCTTTACTTTCTTTATTAGTAGGCTAATCGGGAGGTCTATGAAATGAAGGAAGAAAAGAACTTAGCGCTCATCCCTTGCTTGGTTCTCCCGTGAGGGAAGGTCTAGTATACAATTTTCTTCTTCTTGATCGAAGCTCTATCTCTCATTCAGCCCTTCGCAAGCTTCCTTCAAAAGGGGAGTCCATAGGCGCGAATACTCGGATTGGACTTGGAAAACCCCGCGGAGTTGAAGACTGACTTCGGCCAGGAGATTGATAGAGACCATCCTTTGATTGAGAGAGCCAGAGCCCTTCAGTGAAGAATCTCTAATTCCCAATGGGAGAGCATGCGCCCAGAGAAGAGAAGCGCTTAAGCAAAGCTGGTTGACTTGGAAGTTGTTCAGTTAGAGGAGGACGCCCCAAGCCAATGGTGACCGAAAAGCACCTTTTGGGGGGTTCTATCGAAGACTTTTAGTGCATCTATGTTGTACATCTACAAGACGATGAAACTCTATATGATATGCCATTAGATTAGTTCTTTCAATTTCATCAGATGTGAAAGGATATCGCCCCTTCGTAGTGGATCCATCTTGGACAACCTATTTATGACCAGTCAGTCTTCTAAGGAGGTTCGAGCGTAGATCGCTTGCTTTTTGGCGATAAGCCTACCTTTGAAAGGAGCCTGGAAAGCAAGCCAGAAGTGCCGCTGTGCCAGTGGAAATCTACCACCGTTGAAGTGAAATCCGCTTCAGCATCATCAACAGACGCAGAAGAAATGGACAAAATCTTATTTGTGGACTCGCCTCAGGATGGAGGGGAAGCTAGTCTATCAGAAGTTCTTGAGCAAGTGAGATTGGTTGAAGTTCAATATGCATCATCAAGTTTGGAAGGATTGCCGATCTGAGAAGTAAAAGCTCTCGTTACTATAATGCCATCGTATCGTGAAAAGTTATGGAAATAGACCGTTCGTCTTTCTTTTTCATCTGATACCACACCCGCTAAATGCTCTATCTATAAAGTCGAGCATCATACCTTCGTTTTTTTGAAATCTGATATTGAGAAATCGTTATCTTCACTGAAATATGTTTCAATATTCAGACTTGGAAGCAAGATCTTCACCCGGCTTAACCACTAAGAACCCCACTGCGCAAGGAACATGAACATCGTCGTGGAGAGCAGCCTCTATATCGGCCACAATGAATGGGCTCCTTTTTATTTTCTTAATTGCTTTCAGTGCGGGTATATGCTCGGGACGACGACCCTTCTTACCCATAGCTACCACTTCTACAGGTTCATCACTCATTGTCCCGCCATCCGTTAATTCATCACAAAGTTGCTTCCTAATTTCCTCTAGGCTAAAAGGGTGGACTTCACGGTGTTCAACCCTTTCGAAGAGATAGATTCGAACCCCTACTCGGTCTAGCTGCCCCTCTTCTTTATTTCTCAGCCTTTTCACAGACTTGTTTCCAAATTTCATTATATACACGAAGCGGGGGTACTTCTGCGTTATCGGCCTTTACTAAAATAGCATTTCCTGCTGTAAAGTCGGCTCGTTCGTTATTTGTATGTATCAGACCATAATGGATAGTGAATTTAATAGAAGGAAACCTCTAACAATAAAGAAGATGTACTACAACCGCATACACATACCCTCGATACAAAGCAAGAAAGAAAGCAGTCCTCGCCTCGGCCAGAAGTCAAGCAAGAATCGACTTTTGCTTTAGGGCATGGAATTTCGGAGTGAATGAGTGCAACAAAACAAGGAAAGAAGGCTAGGAGATGACTTGTAATCGATCCGGCTGTTGGACCCAAGACCCGGCCCGGATATTTCATAACTGTTTCATTCGAAAGGCAGGCCAGGAGGATTAACGATACTATATTGGTTTCATCGCCCCCCAGCAGATCGAACAACAGATCTTTCCACTAATGGTTTCATTCTCCCATCGAGCGGATCAAGCTCTTCTTTTCTTCCTTTATTACGAGATCCGGAAGTAGAAAGAAGTTGTATCGGAAAGGTGGGTTAGTCACCTAGTGACATCCTAAATCCAATTACTTCACTCCCTTTGAAAGCTCAGCCAATCCGAGAGTTTTTTCATAGAAGAATCTTTCTATGGGAATAAAGAGAAAGATAGGGTACTGATCACTAGCCGAATCTGCTACTGTAGGAAAGAAGATCTATGTGACCTAATTTTCCAGTGATTTGTTGATTCACATCGATAAAAGCTGTTGTGTGCCACATACATGGCACGAATCCCGAGTTTCCTCTTACCGATAGGCATCAATCCAAGTCGCTGAGGAAGAAGAAGTATGAAGTATCGATATGCCGAAAAGCGGATGCTCGTCCAATCAGTCCAAGCATAGACAGATCCTAGTGCTAGTGTCATATCCCCCTTTTGATGGTGAATGTCGGAAATGCTGTTGAAAGACTCAATTCCATCGAGCCTCTGCGCACATCTAATTCTTCCTTATAAGAGGGCATTCGAGTCGAGTCAACTATACGATAGTGAAGTTCCTTTCGAGAGGTAAGGTAAGTTCTTAGGAATCGATTGAATGGGACTTGCCTATCCCTTATTCATATCCGATTTTTCTCTCTTTCTTTTTGATACTTGGTTGGCGGGGTCAGGGCCTTCTGTTGGAGGAGATTGATTTGACTTGCTACCGTACTTAGTTTTCCGCTGCTTAACTATGAGTACGAGTTGGAGCTCTTGAGTTCATGACTGGTCCTACTGCTATTGAATCATCTCTTTGAAGGCAAAATGCCACATCAGTAAGAGAAGTGGGCAAGCTGCTCTCCTAACCGGTAC
>QJPP01003524.1:15000-22369 GCA_003996215.1 Jaltomata sinuosa
GAGAAAGAAAGAAAAATGGACCTGAATTGAATCATGACTATATAAGCTATTCTGATATTCAGAGATTTAATATAGATTAAATGAGTGGAAGCGGACCTTTGATTTCCTTGGACCACGTAAGAATTCGTCGTCCGATTGAATCTGCTTTTTCCTGGATGCTCTATAGGAATCCATCGCTATTCCTTTCCTCCACCGATAAAGGTTCATCCCGAGTCACAAGAGCAATCTCTTTTTTTTTTTTTCATTCTTTTTTCTTTTCGTTATGGTAATGCAATGCAAGAGGTCGGAATTCTGGTTGTTTCTGATGATGAAAAGAGCTTTTATCTTATGTGAAATTTATGAAAACCCGAAATGTCGGTAATGTTAGAAGACGACCTACGGCATCTGACCATCAGATGCCGTAGGTCGGTATATCTTTGAAAGCTCAGACGGAGAGAAGAAACGGACTCCTCGAGGGCTACTTAAGCCACTTTAGTGCAAACCAGAAGGACTGGAGCTGTTGGATGTTGCTCAGTCCTGCTATAACTTAACAACCAAAAAGCTCTGCGTCGAACTTCAGCCCCTTCGAGTTGGCCACGGGGTAACAGCCTCTAACGCCCCACACCATTGCGACAGGAGGGGGCTTGCCCATCAGCCTACTTTGCCAAGAGGTGGCAGGAGCGCAACGACCTTAGCCCAAACCTACTTAAACAACCTAAAGGCTTGGCCCGGTCTTCAAGTAGACCTTGTAGAAAAGCGGATAGGAAAGGGAGCCTATAGACTCAAGCGACCAGCTCGGTGAAAACGAACCCCGTATTCCATGTGAGTCAGTTGACTTCGATTAGACCAGACCGCCCCAGAGAGGAACGTGCCCACGAGGGCACCACCAGATGTTGTAGATAAACCTACTAAAGAAGAAGTTGAGTATATCATAGCTGACCGCACCATGGGCTAGCCCATACACCCACTGCACGAGTGGAATACTACTTAGTCAAGTAGAAAGGCCAACCTGAGAGCGAGGCAAGCCGGGAAGGGGCTGAGACTTAGGATTCGAAGACCAAGTCAGAGACTACTAGACGTCTCGCAGAGCGACTCTCAACGAGGACGTTGAGACTGTTCGAAAAAAAAAAATCTTTTTTTAATTCGCCTTTACTAAAGAAAAAAGAGTACACTTGTACTCCGGCTAATAAGGGAAAGGTTTTTTTTTCAAATCCAAGTTTGACTCTGATTAGATCCTTAGCGCAAGCGCTAAGTAAGCAAGCTACCGCTCCGTGGGAACCGAGGAAAATAAAGAACGTCAAGTAGAAAGGAACAAGGTCTTACGGCACGATCACTATATCTTTGATTTTTCTTTATCTCCCGCCAAGCGGGCGGCAGGAGCAGCGGGCAAGTGCTTGGTAAGCCAACAGCCCAGTGAACCGGGCGGGGCACTCGAAGAAAGGGGGGCACACTGAGCAAGTACGAGAAATTGGCCCCGCTCCGCTTTCTTAAAAGCAAGGACCACTACGGGAGGTCAAACCAAGGATCTATGGAAGTGGGGGCTCGTCCCCAGTCAATATTGGATCAAACAATAGGGGGCCGTAGCACTGACCTCTTTTTTTTATTGATTCAATACAATAGGGGAAAAGATCGTACAGTTCCCTACCGAGACAAACTCTCAACGGATCCTCCGCGCGCTGGGAATACCTTTTCCGTGCGTCTTTCTCGTGGCGGGAACAGAACAACAGGGAAAGACCCGGCCCAGGGCGAGCTTTATTTATTTAAGAGAGAATGGGGAGTGAATCGAATTCCGTTTCCGTTCTTTGGGGGCTTTCGGGCCCCTCTCGATCTTTTTCGTAGTTGAGAAGGGGGAAGGAGTCTAAATCAATGGACATTAATGAACCATCATTGATGGACGTTGCACATGACACGATCAATTCGACTCAAGGTCCGGCGCTAATAGAAGTTGCTTACTTTCCTAGTAGCGAAGGAAAGGAGCTGAAACGTGACTGTAAGGAGAGGAGCTGAAACTTGACTGTAAGGAGAGGGCAGGGCTTTTTTCGTAGTAATAGTGGGCCGGTCTCATGAGATCTATGCCGGCCGTCGGAATCAACCGAAGGTCGAAGGACCATTCGATTCATTAAGGGGCATAGCGGCGCCCTCGCCCGGCGCCATTTCCGGACCTAGCAGCAGACGGGCGGGCCGTGCCTGAATTCAGACCGGACCAGACTCTTCTTTGTTTGAGCTGCTCCCAGGCACGCAGACCGAAGATCTCACTTGTCCTGGACAAGTACGTAGAGATCTTCGTGGGACCGTGGAGGGAGTCTCAATCGATCTTTTCTAGGATTCCTTATCACGCCACACATGGAGATCTTTCCATTGATAGATCAGAGGGTCCTCCCTTGAACAAATTCTTAAAGGTTAGGTTACTACCTGCTTCTACGGAAGAGGTTTACTTTGTACCGCCCGGAGGTCATATAGATCGGAATCCGGAGCGATAAGAACGACAGGGTTGGTGTGGCCACAGCTACAACTACTGGCGCTTCAAATTAGATTCTAAGGGCGCTACTGAAAGCCTTTTTTTACTGTAATAGGGAGGTGTAAGCCTCGAAAGCCTTTGGTACTTCGGTAGGGCGAGCAGCCCTTAAACCAAAAAAAAGGGAGTCTCTGACTTCCTCCCCCTATTTTTTTTATGCATTTCATTCTCTATTTGGCCCGCTTCAAACAAAATGAGAAAAAAGGGTCCGGTCAATAGCATAGCTCTTTCTTTCCCCGGTCTCCTTTCGAAGGAGAGGCCTTCACATTCCTAATCCGGTAGGGTCGGATGGCTTTCTTTGCCCCAGCTTGGCGAATCGCATCCCCGCACAACGACATTCTTTGTTTGTGCGCCCCTTACCGTTCTCGCTCAGTCTTTCAACGGCTGGGAAGGCAGTCGTAGAAACGAAGCCTATCGCCACGCCGACCATTAAATACGAGATTGGGCCCCTTCTCAAAGATTTGATGGAATGGCCCACCCCACCCAAGAGCGCTTATGTCATAGGGGAACTCATGGTTGGAAACAATCCTTATGGTTTGTTTTGATATCCGGTAGGAATAATAAAAAGCTTATCCTTCAAAACTCAGAACACCATAGAATCAGCCGATAGGCGCAGGCAAGCGTAGCGAATCACATAGATAAGCCCCTACCTGCCAGCGCGCGGATGGATAGGGCGGGCGAAGCGCGAAGGGGATGGATGTCTGAGCGGTTGAAAGAGTCGGTCTTGAAAACCGAAGTATTTTGAGAAATACCGGGGGTTCGAATCCCTCTCCATCCGCGAGGTCATAAGTTCTCTCTTGCCTTATCTATAGATAAGAAGAATCGGATCGACTCGACTGATATGATAGATGGAATGGTAGTTTGTGTTATATTTAGTTAGGACCCTGTCTCCCTTTCGTTATCTTCCGCTCTCCTTGTATAGGTTGGGAAAGGGTCCGGGTGGATTACCTTTGGGAGCTAAGTCGAAGATCTCGGTGGTCTTGTGAGTGGTTGATAAACTGCGATTGCAGTTTTCTTTAGGAAGTCCCATAGCAGTGAGGCTTAACAGATAAAGAAAAGGGTGGATACTTTTCCGGGTAGAAGGTGACAACCCTAATGAATTGACTATGAAGGTGGCTCTTAGCTACATCAGCGCTCAAATTCCTTAATCGTTATTGCCCAGGCTTCGATGATCAACCCCTGATTTAGGTTTTGATCTTCGGCCATCCTGGTCCTCAGGACCCAACACTATATTATTCTTATATATTTCCTTTCAAATGAAAAGATGCAAAAGGTGTTGATAAGTCCTATCCACATAGAAATCTTACCCTCTTCCACACATTACCGGTGGATGCTACAGCCGCTATCACTTTGGCTGCAGGATGGGAATGAAGGTCGAGGAGGCAGGGAAGAAAATGTTATTCGCTATTGGCTTACCCTTATATCAGGCCTTGGTACGGCCTATACATGATGGATGAAGGTTTTGGCAAGGTTAAGAATGGATGGTACCTATAATCAGACCCAACCGTTGCAGTACTTGAGAAGAAAGCTAAAATTCTTCTCTTTTTATCTATCTTAAGGCTGCTACCGATTCCTTATCTGTTATCCTGACGTCCTGTATGCAGGGTTGTTCGGAAATCCCTTTGCAACTTTCTGGACGTTCATACTTTGTTCTGTAGTCTTTCAATTACCATATAGTTTCTATAATATAATAAAGGCTATAGGTCATCGGTTGTGACGTTTACGAAGGCCCCTCGGATTTTTGAGTTCTTGGCCTCTATTCACACTTAAACATCATATGCTTGTGTGGATAGCTACTGGAAGGGTGTATGGCACGACGAAGCTTTGCGACTATGCCATTCTTGGCGACGGTGATCGCCGACGAGAAGGTGACGGCCACTTAGCATAATATATAGTTTCAGTGTACTATAACTATATCTAAAGAAAAGTCTCCCATTTGAAACATTATTTATTATAAGTCATGTTTTGGAGTTTGCCAAATAATTTAGGAGCGACGAAGTTACTAGGGATTTCTCTCCAGTGTCTGCTAAGATGCTCCGGTCTTTGGTTGACGCTATTATGTGGAAAAGACCCCGATTTTCTCAAAGATTAGAGATGTCACTGGTACTATGTTTCTGTCTTTGACCTATCGATTGAGGGGTGCTTCTTATCGTATCTGTGGTGCGCCCTATCGCCCTAAAGCTATATGACATCATACCCTTAATCATACAAGATAATTACTATGGTCAGGCCCAAGGTGGTCTACAACCTGTTATAGAATCCTCTTTGCTCGACCAGGATCAACTCCTTCTATGCCCCAGGAAAAAGCTAAAAGTAAAGCAGTCATCAAGCCAGAGCTAGTTTCACAGCTACCGATTCGCACCCGCGGGTCAAAGAAGACCAATAAAATCTCGATTCAGCATAAGCAAGGGATGAGAGAGGCCTTACGAGGGCTCTTTCCCACTTAATAGATTCATTCCTTCGTTACGGCGGTTGTGGGTACCTGCCGTTCAGAGATGCTATCAGAGTAGGAAAGTTAGCCAAGTTCTCCTGCCTAGTTTAGATAAAGCCCCCCTTATCGCCCCACGGCATCTGGTTAGGACACAAAGCTTATTCTATTCCAAAAATAGCGGATTCTATAACAGCATTCTGCCTTTTCGAAGACAGAGCACTCGTGGCACACACTTGGCCCTTTGCCTTAGAAAGAGTTCAACCCACTTTCAAGAGGAAAGGGTCGCCGACTGCTACTAAGAACCTAATAGAACTTTTCGCTTAGATGACACCTGGAATGTATTTTTCTAATTGAACAAAAGCGAGTTATTCTAGATGTCGGAAGTTTAAAGATTGGATTGAGGAATGCAAACTCATTCGACAAAGAGCCCATGCAGGACTTGTTCGGAACTCTTGGAATGATTCAGTTACCATTCGATTCTACCGGGGGATCTTAACAATGAAGACTGATATGGAACGGATGCAGAAAGAGAGCCCCTACCTTCTCTTCTCAAGGAAGAAGCGGGAAGGAAAGGTTGGTTGCACGTTTTCTGGGAGTAATGCCTCCTTTCTCTCTCCCCCAAGGACTCAGTCTCTCGGGTATCTATCAACATATAGAGATCTTGCCTTTGTCGCTGCATAGAGTGATCTTCTTCAATCTCCGAGTTCGAAGGGTAGAACAAGGGAAGGTCAAGGCTTTCCTCTCATTACTCTTTCCACGGCAAAGTCAGCATCTTAGCCCGAAGAGCAAGGATTTCTTCCTCTGCGTCTGCTGCTATTGATGTGTCTACTCCCATTGACTCTTTTTGAGTAAGATCAGTAGGCGATAAGCTCACATCCGGCTCCATAGAAGTAAAGATCAGAGTCATCTTATCTTTACTACTCCCTAGAAGACAGAACTCTTAACGCTGCTTTGAATAGCAATCTTTCCCATTCAATAGACTTGCTGGGAAAGCTTAATAGAGTGACCAAGCTAAGACCTTAGACGAAGAGAGTGTCCAACCAATCACGACACGCAGCCCTGCACTAAGCAAGTCGTAGTCCCAGCTTTTTTTCTCCTTCGATAGAGTTGGATTGGAAGAGTCAGCCTGCGGGGTAAGCCTTTTCACGTGTGCGCATTATTGTTGATTAGTCTGTTTTTTCTGGAGTAAGAAATCCAATAGGGATTCAAAATCTACCATAACATAAGGAGAGGAGGTAGAGCAATAGCTTGGGTTGACCCTCTTAATGAAGATCGATCTGGCAGAGGAGAAGTAGATCCATTCAAAAGCAAGGTGGAAAGTCTCAATTCAATGCTGCGGTTGATGACCGTAGCAATAGTCAAAGGCACTGGAGGGAGCTTGGGAGGTGGCTTATGCTGTTGAAAGCCTAGCTCATCCTAGCATGGCATATCTGTACCCCCTGATAATGATCATTCCTATTCGATATCATGAATAGGTATGCCTGTCAACCATTTCTATATGCGAGATGGAGGGCAGCTTTGGTTTGGAGCTATTCCCATTAGGCTGCTTTCTCCTCGCCTTGTCGATATAGCGCATCTTACAGGGCGCCTTTCATCAAGTAAAGGCTCGTGATAACGCTCTTGTGGAACTAGGCTCTCTTAAGATCGTGCGAAAGAGATCTTCTTTACCGAGAAGATTGGCATGACTATTTCTATAAGTAAAAGAATGTATGAAGTCGGCCCGAGAAAAAGGAAGAAATTGACTTTTTGAAGTCAATAAAAGATCATATAATAAAGTGGCGGGTTAGATAGCAAGAGCAACTAGATCAGTAATGGAAAGGGGGGCTAAAATGGATAGATCTCTTTTACCCGGGGGTCTAACTGGATACCTTGAAAAGCTCTCATGAGATCTCGTTGGCATGCCCTACCAAATGAAAAGGAAGTCGCAGGAGCAAGTTAAGAGTTAGAATTCCCCGACCCCGTTCCTATTTATTAGTCTTCTTTCTACTTCAACATCAACTTCGTTAGCTAACTAATTGATCCTCGCCCATCTTTGGCTGCCTGTTAGGAGGATTATGTTGGACCTATGCGATCTCGTTACAACGTTCTTTTTTTTACAGAGATTTCTGGTGAAAACTTCAATCTTGAAGCATGGGAGCTTCTTAAGATGTGCATGAACAACTGCAGGCACGACTTGTCGTCGAGACTCCTGCCCCAAATTAAGGGATTCGACGACTTGTGCACTAAAGCTCACGATGTGGATTCGAACCACTGCTTCTCCTTATTGTCGTGAGCGGGTCTGTCGTCCTCCTCATTATAGTCCTCCTAGAATCCAGAGCATTTCGTCGAAATACATCCTGTCTTTTCACCTTAGTAGTCCTATGCATAGTCAGTACTATAGCCCCAATCATGGCTACTAATAAAATAAGACTAGAAACCAAAAACCAGACGAAATAGTAGGTATA
>QJPP01003525.1:0-167505 GCA_003996215.1 Jaltomata sinuosa
ATCCTTTCCTAAGCAACCAACCTTCAAACTTAACAAAATAGACCGGGCAAGTTCTAGATGCATGCACAGAGTAAGAATTTATACAAAATACGCTCACACACTCTTGGCACCAAGAAACTATACCACTACCAACTATCAAACAGCCGCTCAGCTTAAGCATACTCATTCTAATCATGATCACACAATGACATCCAAAGATCCAGACAGTCAATCGTTTCAACATAAGTGCACAACCAGAAAAATTTTAAGGGGCCTCTTTTTAGTCAAGAAAAACGCCATGCTCATCACTATAGACACTAAAAAAAAAAATTTAAAATAACAACCTAAACATGCCGGTTCTACTAGATAGCACACCGGAGGGAAAAGAAACACGACAACAAAAACCCTCGGTGGTGACTCACAGGTTTCCCCACACCCTCAACTTAGACTCATGCATTATCCCCAATGCATACATACGAAAACTAAAAACTGTGAGAATTAGGAATACCTCTGAAGTCGATATGACTCAGATTCTGGAATGATATTAGAGACCGCCAGGGTCTCAAACACAGGAGAACTCGATGGAGTGTGTGCACGCGACACACTTCTGTTGCGTTCCAGCTTTTTCTTTTGTTGGCTCCACAGCTAGTCGTGCCCGCTTCTTCGCTCTTTCTTTGCAGATTCTCTTGCGGTGTTTTCGTTTCTTTGATCTATTCTCACCGCTTTCCTTTACCTGCTTCCCCTCTTGCGATCGCGACCTTACTCTCATAACAGCTCGAGTCTCTACCAAACCTTTCTCCTCAAGATACCCATCTGCAGGGACTTCCTCAATCGTATTGATGACCGCGACCACCCTCATGTCACTTGGCTGCTTCATCACTTTGGACACATTGAACTTGACAACTTCATTGTTTAGCCTGAAGGTCAGTTCGTTTCTTTCCATGTCAACCAACGCTCTAGCCGTGGCTAACAAAGGTCGTCCCAAGATTATGGGAACTTCAAAATCTACTTCGCAATCCAAGATCACAAAGTCAGCTGGGAAGATAAGCTTACCGATCTTTACTAGCACATCAGACAATATTCCCACAGGTCGCTTTACTGAACGGTTAGCCATCATCACTCTTATGGACGTTGGTTTAGGAGCTCCCAAACCCAGTTGATTGTAGACGGCTAGCGGCATCAAGTTGATGCTAGCACCTAGATCACACAAGGCTTTCCCGAAGTTGAGCTTCCCAACAGTGCAGGGAACAATGAAAGCGCCTGGATCTTCCTTCTTTTTGACTAAGGACCTTGAAGAAATAGCGCTGCAGTGGTGGAGGTTATCTTTCGGTTCAAAACTTACCGACCTCTTCTTTGTAATCAAGTCCTTCATGAACTTGGCATAACCGGGCATTTGTTCCAGCGCTTCCACCAATGGTATGTTTATTGAAATCTGCTTCAGCATGGTCATGAAGTTCAGGAACTTACTATCGTCAGCTTTCTTCTTCAAACGCTGTGGGAACAGAGGTGGTGGCCGAGGCATCATAGTTGGAGGCTTTTCAGCTTCCTTGCTTTTCTCCGCGGGCTTTGGAGTTTCCTCCTCTACCGCCTCTTCATCATCCGCAACATCACCTTGAGTCTGAATTACCGGATGTGATTCCGGTAATATTTTGCCGCTTCTTGTGGTGATCGCCATACAGCTAGCGTCATTCCTTGGATGAGTCGTGTCACTCGGCAAGGTACCTGTCTTTCTTTGGTTCAGAGATGCCGAGATTTGCCCTACTTGCTGCTCCAGCTGCTTGATCGCGGTGGAATGTGACTCTACTACCTGACTCAACGTTGATAACTCAGTCCTCATCTCCTTTACCCCAGAGTCAGTCGATTCCACCTTCAGCAGCATCTTTGCCATCATGCTCTCCAATTTTGACGTCCCTGTCTCAGTGCTAGCTCTATCCCGATTACCAGGTGGAACATACAACCCACCTTTATCAGTGTGGTTTCTCCAGTTTCCTTGGTCGCGATCTCTGTAGTCAGTTTTCTCATAGTGGTTGTCTCTCTGATAGTTCCGACCTTGGTTTCCTTGGCCATTGGCCTGGAAACCCCCCAAGTAATTCGCTTCCTCAGTTTCCAACTCTGCTGCTCTACCTTGGGAACCCACAGCTTTTACCTTCTCCATACCTCCTGAGAACAAGTGCTTGGTCAGTAGGTCCAACTACGTTTTCAGATGCGCCATGTCTTGGTCACGCTCCTCCTCTTTTCTGCGCTGCTCAGCTGACACACCAACTACATACGTACTAGCTGCTACCTCTGAATCTCGTGTGTGCCAGGCCCTGTTGGTTTTGGTGAGCTTGTCCAAAGTAGTTGTGGCCTCAACAAAGGTGAGACCCATGAATGCACCACCTGCTGCGTTGTCTAACGTCGGCTTGGTAGCCGAATTCAGTGCCCGGTAGAACGTCTGCATCAAAAAGTTATCGGTCAACTGATGGTTCGGGCATTGTGTTATCTTCTTTTTGAATCGCAACCAAGTCTCGTGTAGTGCTTCGTGCGGTTGCTGCCTAAAGTTGCTAATCTCGTCCCTCAACTGTATCATCCGAGAGGGAGGAAAGAACCTTTCTAGGAAAGCTCCTCTCAACTCTCCCCACGTTGCGATAGAGTCGGGGGTCAGCTCTGTCAACCACAATGCTGCCTCATCAGACAGAGACAACGAAAACAACCTGAGCCTGATCACTGTCTGACTCATGCCCGGTAGTTCAAACGACTTGCATATGCCCACGAAATTCATTAGGTGCTAGTTTGGATCCTCCCAGCAACACCTCGAAACACTGCTCTCAAGTTCAACAGCTGGATCATCGTGCTAGTGATGTTGAACTTGGCTCCGGGCGGTAGCGGTGGAACAACAATGGCGCCCGTAGCGCCAGCTCCATCTAAGTCGAGATCTTCATCATTCCGTGCGATCTCATCCTGCAGACCACCAGCATTCAGATTTTGTTGGGCCTGCAGTTCTGCAGCGATCCTCGCTGCCTCTAGTTGTGCGGCCATATTCTGCCTTAATGTTCTAGCAAGCTCGGGGTCGTAAGGTAATGTTGGTTCCCCTGAGTTTCGGGTACTTGGCATGCACAACTATGTACCCTGTCAAAGACAAAAACAACAAATAAACGTAAAGCAGGAAATTATGACTAAGAGTCAAATAAACACACCAGACTTAATTAACAACCGTATTCCCCGACAACGGCGCCACTTTTTGATAACGCCCAAACTACACCTTGAATTAACGAAGCGTAAGCGGTCGTAGTCAAATATAGAACCCAACTAGGTTGGGGTCGAATCCCACAGAGAATATGGTGAGAATTAAGTCTTTAGTGAATTAAGTGACTAGTCGTTAATAGTTTCCGGTAAATAAAGGGGGGGTTTTGTGTAAACAATGCGTAAACAAAACGAACAATTAACGTATGAATGATAATCAATAGGAGAATGAACTAGGGAAGTGTTTACCATGGCGTTAGTAACAATGTCGATTCTAGGCTTAATCGGGTTCTTTTTATATGCGTGTCACAATGTGATTGAAGTAATGGTATCGTCTAAACGTTTCTCAACCAAATAGACAAATTTCCTTTTCTATTCTCTCGACCTAGAAAAGATGTGCTTTTTAGATTTCAATCCTAAACATCAAGTAGATTAATCTAGTTACAACATTAATCATTAGACGAGAGTTAGTAGTCTCGAATCCTTGTTGTTAATCAAGTTTCCCGGTTTTAATCTCTTTACTCAAGCAAATTAAACCTAGGCATGTTCTAATGTTTGCAACCACTAGAAGACGTTAAATAATGAATGATTAACAACGTGACAATACATATATTGAACCCAACGCTACCTGGAATCTATATCGCTACGTTTGCCATGGCTCCCACAACCCTAGTTGTGGGAGGTTTAGTTAATCATGCTTGTAGAAGAATAGAAGAAAGTTATATTCATAATAAATAAAAGAGATCCTTACAATGTAGTGAAAACAATCTTTAATTATTCCAAGAACAAGAAACCAAAGATTCCAAGAACGAATCAAGAACAAGATTTAGGAGAAGGAAACCGGGTGTAGCGCGTTTCCTCTCTCAAAACTCGCTCAAAAACTCCTAAAACTATTGGGAGAACTATTGTATAGTGAATGAATAATTAAAATAAAACTAACATAGGGTATTTATAGGAGTCTAGGAAACCAATCCCAAAAACGCTCGGATTCCGCGTCGCGGACTGCCTATGTGTGACGGCCAGGCTGACGGACCGTCACAGGGTTGACGGACCGTCGCCTGGACCGTCACCCTTAGGCAGTGGACTGCCTCACTTGCTGCCTTGGTGTGACGGTTTGGGTGACGGACCGTCACACCCTTGACGGACCGTCATCTGAACCGTCACTCTTATCCAGAATGCTCTTTTTCGCGTATTTCCTTCCGTTTCCATGTTTGTCTCCATTTCCTACAAATATAACATAAAAACATCAAAAACGACGATGGTTGCTTGAAAACGTACGATTGTTCTTAGTTAAAAGGAGTCGAAAGTGCCGTAAAATGGCGGCACATCACTCACCACAAAAGAGAATCCTACTCAAAATCATGAAATTCACAAAACAAAGGGATTATAATGGAACCAAGAAAACTCTCACTCTCTCAAGGAAGTTCAAGTGCACGCATGTCGAACCATAGGCTTGCCCTTCATGTAGATCGCCACTAATGTAGGGTGATCAAGCTCAAAATCAGTACGTACTTGCGGGTTATGAAGTTTGCTAGGGCTAATGTGAGGATTTCATCTGGCTTGAGTGACTACGTCTCCCTAATGCTCTTTCTCATTACTTTGAACACCGCTCAAATTTTTGAATTTTGACTTCACCTTATTTCTCCCTCACATAACCCAAGCTTCTCCTTTTCAATCATGATCATTCAACACTCGTTGTATCGCCTTCATTTGGTAGCACCCATTCTCTCTTTTTATATTGATCATTGGATTGAACCTTTCAGAGTAATTTTAAGTTCAAACTTAAGGTGCTACCTTGCACTTGGAGTGCATCCTTTTTGTTCTCCTCATTGATTGCATACACCCCCAAACTTAGGCATTTGCCTATGTTTTCTTTTTATTCCCCCCCCCCAAACATAGGCTTTTAGCCTACTTTTCATTTTTAAGAAATTAGGTAGGACGAGTGCCGCGATAGAGTTCCAAAAAGGTCAAGATGTTTAGCAAGGTGCCAAAGAACGGTCACAAGCTAAAGATCGGTCAGGGCCTAGATGGGTGAAGTGACTATTAAAAAGGGCCTAAGATCATTTTCCAAGATCGGTCACACCTAGAATTTTGCCTTGAATAACATTCGGGGCAAGTTCTAGACAACACACATGCACAAGAAACAAAGTAAAGCCTCACTACACAAGGCATCATGCCACAAAACTTGATTCATTAGTTTCAAGATCAATTGGGACAAATGACTTTTGATAAGCTATTCCGAGATTGTTATACACTCGTTTATGAATCGATAAGGCCAAAACAAGAGTGTGCAAATCATGACAAGAGAATGCTTTCCTCAAAAATTCATTTTCCCTCCCTCCTTTCTTTTTCAAAAACATCTTTTCAAGATTTTTTTGGTGGGTCCATTTTGAGACTAGCACACTACGAACTCAATTTAAACTAAAACTTGGCATATTCGCTTAAAAAGTTGCCTCTCAATCTATCATTGGGAAACACCAACTCGGTTTGACACAAAACCAACAAAAGAAAAAAAAAGAAAATAAAGAAAACCCTCAGAGTTTATTACTAAATTACTATTAACAAGACGATTACCAATTGGCATTCTCATGAATCATTTTGAAAAACAAGCCTCGGCGAAGTCCCTTAGAACATTTGTAAGGCACGGGTATCAAGACAATGGAATCATATAAGACTAACCCAACACACAAAACTAAGAATTAAAAATCAAGACAAACGAGGGAACAATTAAGCATAAAACAAAATAAAAAGACCCAACAAGGGCAATATCATCACAATCATCCAACATACCCGACAAGGGCCAAAAAAAATCTACCAAGGAAAATAGAGTTAACAAGGCCCGACAAGGGCAATAAAATATCTAAAGCCCAACACGGCCACTAAAATCAAATAAAACCACCACCTTCATAAAAAGAAGAATTGCCTTCAATGCTTTAAGATCAAATAAGAGAGAAGCGGTGCAACTCCCTGGAGGACTATATCTCATCATCATTATCAACTGCTACCTCATCATCTGTAGCCTCTCTACTAGGACCTGCGCCACTCTTTCGAGAGTGTGCTATCACTGTGGAATCCCTGAGGGCCTACAAAAATAGTGGTTTCTCATCATCATCTAGCTCATCATACTCAGCACCAGAAATCTTAGGCTCATCCACTGCATAAGCTATAAACAAATCGTCCATGGGTCCATGAGTATAGTGGGGCTGGGGTAGGGTTCTCAAATCTACCTTATCAACTGGAGCTTTCCCTTTTGGTTTAGCCACATCCTTCTTGAGTTCCTTCAGCTCACCCTCAATAACGTCGACTCTTTTACAGAGTTTGCTTACACTTTCCACAACCCCTTGCATGGCCTTCTTGACAGCTCTTTGTATCATACCCGACAACTTATTAGCCAAGTTATTCAACTTCCTTTCATGGTTATATGTCTTGTCAACCATGTCCTGTAGGCTTCTCTTTGTCAAAGGCCTTCTAGGTGCAATGATTGTGGGTGCTTCTGAAGTATCTTAAAAGGATAGAAAGCATTTGCTTCGGCATCTGAGTCATCAACCTTAACCTCCACCGTTATATTAACCCTACACCTTTTGAAATAGGGGGCATCTCTGTTAGTTTTCTTATAAAAATCCAGTACATTAGTGGTGAGAGTAGGTGTTTCACAACTAAAATAAGGAATGCCAATGTTTGCATAAAGTTTACTTATAAGCACAGCAAAAGAGAATGCATCACCACCCCTATGAGCCTTCCTCATGATCACTAAGGCCATAATCTCACCAAAGTTAATATGGTCCCCCACTATGATTGAGGCTACTAGAATGTCCCCATCATGGGTGACCTTTTGGTCATTCTGAGAAAGTAGGAAGCAAGAGCAAACAAAATCATACCAGAGGTGGGCCTCAAAGTAAAAGGATAGTCATGGTATGCCACCCATTATAGTGTCCCAAAGATGTGTGTCGGGAGAAATAATAAGAGCAGCCCACTTAAATGGTTTGTGTTTGACAGTCAGCTTGGCCATGAGTTACGGTGCTGGCTCAATTGGGGTGCTCCAATAGGTGGTATTAATTGCAGCTGGAGTGATTCAGATTTTCTTTCCTCGAACTATTACTGATTCCAAAGCGGGGAAAGTTTTTGTCCCTCCTTTATAGCCCTTAGCATCTTATGTGGTTTAATATGAGGCAAAAATATCATGGCTTATCTCCTCGTAATAGTTCGGGCACCTCCTGAAATGGTTGCCACTGTCGATTGGAAACTGCTCGGGGATGTTAGGCAGGTTATCCCCCACTGCATCTAGATTGAAACTCTGCTCTGTGTTGAAGAACCTGCCACTGTCACGATCATAGATGGACCTCATACCTTTCACCCCAAACCAAATCCTCTCCTCCTCTAAAATTTGGGCATGAGAAGATGTTGTGGCTTTCTTATTTCCCTTTGAGGTTAGATTGGAGGAGGAGGGAACTATTATCCTTCTCGAACTCCTCTCAGCATTTACCCAGCTAGAAGACATGTTCTGTATGAGAAGATTGTGAGCCCAAAAACAAAAGCAATTTGTTTTTGTATTTTTGACATATGTGAAAGAAAAAGATCAAAAAGAAGTTAACAAACTAAAAAATATGGAATGCAAAGAAGTTGAAAAACAAAGTAGGTGACTGGTGGCTCATGCGGACCATGTGCAAACCATACTAGACTGAGTGTTTATTGCACGTGACTTCACACAAGCTAACAGAAACCTTCAGTGATTTCTGCTTCGAGGTGCGAAGTTGGTGCAGACCGCACCAACCAAGGTATGCGTCGCACCATACTTTGCCTCTCATAACAATGACTGGAAGCATTCTTTTTAATAGGGTGTGATGCCTTGTACATTTCTCATATCAAGATCTACGTGTCACATGAGAAATGCACAAAGAAACAATTGGAATTTTTGGTTCCTTATGTTCTTGTGAATTACGCATGTGATTCGTAGGGCAAGATTTGCTTTAGGCACTTGGACCCATGCAATAAACCAGTAGTTTAAATAAAAGAGGCAAACATGGTATGACCACTAATTCATTTCGGTACTCAGACTTCCTCGGAATGCATTATCATCCAACCTAACAAAAGAAGAGCTTAACGACTTCCCTTAAGAAGGACGTTACCCCGTCTATCATCGGGAATATCAAGCCTTCAATTGAAATAATTAAGCACCAATAATTAATCAACAATTTCTAACTCCCCGCACAAGATCATACACCCAACAAAGTATTCAACAAAGAACATGGGCACAACAATAGTAGCAAATTTTAGCCCCACACAATAATTTTCAACCAAAACATATGAAAAACAATGATTTACCCTTAAGAATGATGTCACTCAATTTATCATAGGGCCGAATCATGCATTAGTCACAAGTGTGTTACTCAGAATTCACCCTAAACACAGATTTTCAAGGCTAAAAACTACTATGATAAACATACATTATCACACTATCAAGTCCTACCAAGTTAATCCTAAGCAAAATCCACAATACAATTCAAAATTGGGCACCCAAAATTTTTGGATCTCACCTAAAAAACAACATGGCAGTTTTAACAAGCATGCTTCACAATATGAGTTTCTAATCAACATAAAAACATGTATTTAACATCGGGAAACTTACCAGAAGTGAATATTAAGCAAAGAAAAGCAAAGATTGGAGCTTTTGGAGAGAAACAATAGTGACCCAATAACCTTGCTTGAAGAAACAATGACAGCAACACTGGTGGAGTGGCGGTAGAGATTGGGTGAGAGAAGGAGAAGAGTTTGGGCAAGTTTGAGGGATTTATGGGAGGTTTTGGGAGAGAATTTGCAGAGTTGAGGAGAAAATATGGAGATAAAACTTTAGGGTGGCGGATATAAAGTTGAAAAGAAGATGTAAATTGAGCCGAGTCAGTCTCCGGGTTGAGTCGGTCAATGGGTTAGGTCAATTAAATTTTGAAATTTACCTTGGCGCGTCATGACGTGTAGTTCACATAAGCCCTTGTGCAGACCTCATGTCATTTTGCACCTTACCTTTTTATGCCCCAAACTTGGCCAGCTTTCTATTTCATCATGTGATGGAGGTGAGACGCGCACATGGGCATGTGCAAACCGCTCAACTTAGCACACGACTCCTCTAATTTTGACTTTTCTTGACAGTCTTCTATTAAGGCATGCATTGGGCCATGCAACACATACAATGGCTTGTGCAAACTGCACGCTCCTCTGTACGATCCTCTGCACGTACACTTGTTCATTTTTCTTCTCCATGCATTCCTAAAACAAACGAAAAACACCAAAAAGGTAAAGAAAATCAAAGTAAAAACACTTGGGTTGCCTCCCAAGAAGCGCTTGATTTTATGTCACAGCTCGACAATAGTACCTCAACCTTAGTCATTATCAGATAGCATGCCAATTTAGTTTGCATGGTCCCATCCCAATAAGGGGAATTGCTCCTTCAACGTCTTCAAAACATCATCATGTTGCCGACTTGGAAACTCTTCAATTTTAGGCATCTTTCCCATTTCACACTCCTCAAGGGCATGATCAAGCTTGCCCTCCAACTCTATCAGCGAGATTACCCTCAATTCATCTGGAGGTTTTGTGGGTTGGCATATGTTGATTGTCACTACCTCACTTCCAACTCAGAATTTGAGCTCACCGAGTTCAGCGGTAACAAGTGCTCTTCGCATGGATAATAGTGGTCTCCCTAAGATGATGGGCACCTCAACATATACTTCACAATCCAAAATCATCAAGTCCACTTGGAGAATGAATTTGTCGACCTCACTAATACGTTGAATAGGATTCCTACTGGACACTTAATAAACTGATCAACCATGAGTAGCCTCATAGATGTAGGTTTGGGTGTACCCAATTCCAGCTTGTTGAAGATTGCTAGGGAATTAAATTGATGCTCTCTCCTAGATTACACAAGGCTTTATGGAATACAAATAGCCCAATAGTACATGGTATGGTGAATGCACCCAAATCATCTCATTTTATAGAAACATTACTTGTCATCACAGCACTATAGATGTGTGATATCTCAACGGTTCTCACATTGACAACCTTTTTCTTTTTGAGAAACTCTTTCATAAACTTGGCATACCGTGGCATTTGCGTTAAGGCTTAAAGCCAAGGAATATTTATAGAAAGATTGTTGAACATGCCAACAAACTTATTGAATTTATGCTCCTCCTTCTTCTTTGTTAGACTTTGAGGGTATGGAGGAAGTCCCTTTGGTAGTGTGGCTGGCACACTTTGAGAAATATGAGGGTCTTCCACAATGTGCTCTTTCACTACCCCACTTGTTTTTCCACTTCTAGTAACAATCGCCATGACATAGGCATTATTTTTAGGATTTGCGGTGGTGTCACTAGGAAGTGTTCCATTCATTCTCGAGTTCATTTGGGCCTCAAGATGTTTAATTGAGGCTAAATGAGAGATCACAGTTTGATGGAGTGTTAAAACTTCACTTTTAAGCTCATTAACCCCGATGTTAGTATTATCTACCTTCTTCATAACCAAGGACAATATGTCCTCAATCTTTCAGTGCCCGAGATTGCTTGTGGTAGGTTGATATAGCGAGTACAACTTATTTGGAGGAACATATGGGTTAAAACTGTAGTGATTGTATCTATCACCATCCTTGTCATGGTCCCTCCAATATTCATCTCGTTCCTTGTCCCTAGTCCAACCTTGATTATCCTCCCTAGGGAGATACTACCCGGGATGAAAACCCATCGACAAATGGAAAAGTTTACCATCCACGATGGTCATTAGCTCGTCATCAACAACCTTGATCTCTGCTGTAGTCAAAATATTCATTGCCTTAGCACCACCTTCCCCCATTATATGCTTGGCAAGCAAGTCTATTTGCGTCATCATTTTTTCCATGGTATTATTCCTCTCTTTATCATCCCTTTGCATCTCATTTGATAAGATGAATGTGGTCACTCCTGAGGTTGGAATATCTGCCTCCCTTGTGATCCAAGCTTTGTTAGTCTTGGTCATTCTCTCTAGAAGGGCCGAGGCAACATGAAATTGCGGATCCATAAAGATGTCGCCTCCAAGATTGTTGTCCATGGGATTATTCATCGAGTTCAAGGATCTAAACAGCTTTGTAGCAAGACATGGTCCAGCAAATCATGGTTAGGACACAACATGAGCTTCTTCTTAAATCTCAACCATGCCTTGTGTAGAGGCTCATTGGGAAGTTGGAGGAAGTTGGTAATTTCATCCCTTAGCTGCATCATCTGCGATGGAGGGAAAAATCTAGTTGTAAAGGCATCTACCAACTCATCCCAAGAGGTGATTGACCCATCCGGTAATTCCTCCAACCAAGCCGTGAATTCCCCCGTTAGAGAGAAGGGGAAAAGGCGAAGTCGGACGTATTCTTGGAAGATAGTTTGGAATATGAATGGTTGACATATCTCCACAAAATTGTGGATGAGCCTGTTGGAATCTTCATAGGATGCTCCACCAAACATGCCCTTTATTTGTATCAAATGGAGCATTGTGCTAGTAATGTAAAATACTGCATTTCCCACATTGGGGTGTAGGTGGATTGCACCTACTCCCAATTAAGGCACGGGTTCATTGGTTGTGTCAATGAACCCGTTAATACTCTCTTTATTGCCTACCTTACTCATGGTCTACCTATAAAACAAGCAAAAACAACAAAGAAAATAAAAGAACAAACACTCTACAAAGTAATTTTAATTCATAATAAAAAAAGCTAATCACCTTAATTCCACGGCAACGATGCCATTTTTTATAATGCTCAAGTGTAATCTCCTAGAAGGAGGTATCAATGATCGTTAGAGCAAAACATATTTATAGTACCCGACGGGCATCAGGGTCGATCCCAAGGGAATTGGTGACTAGACAAGTCATTTATAAAGAAAAGACTTCACAATGAGATTAGTTTGTTCGCACGCAATAAAAAAATAAAGGAAGGGGGAATTGGGAAATCTGTCACAATTCAAAATTCAAAACAAAATAAAAAAGTAAAAGCACGTGTAAACAATGAGAGATGAAGACTAGGGATGTGTGTCAAATGGGACTCAATTATGGGATAGGGTGATTGCTCATTTATAAAAACTCTTGCTAAATGACATGGCTAGCATTGGTTTTAGGTATGATTGTTAATCTCTCGATCAAACAACTATATGTTCAATGGTTTTTATTCAATCACCATTTTTAAACATATAACCAACAAACATATGCTTGGGGAGGTCACACTATTTCTAGCTTAGACCCTTAAATGGGTGTTTCCGGTGAATTTAGTTATTTCTAGCCTCAATCTAGGTGGAATCCCAAGTACTCACTAGCAATTTCACATACAAAATTATAAGCTTCTTTCACAAGCAAGAATACAACCAAGTAAGGTAAATCAATAATTGCAACCATTAATTTTAAATTTAAAACATGGTGAAATCACTAGACCAAAATCACTAGACCAATGTCATATTAGCATTTATAAACACAAATTAGCATCACCCATACCAATTTATCAAGCACCCATTATCAACACAGCCCTAGACAAGGAAAGTTAGCCACTCATGCTGAAGGAAAAAGAAAGTATACCCATAGGGAAATTTGAATTCTTTTTCATTAATTGTAGCAAGAATCCAATATCCAAGCTCAAATTTACAAGCCCAAGGTTGAAGATTGAGATAATGGATTGAAATACTCTTTCTTGCCTTGGGAGAGAACTTTCCTCACTACTCAAAGCTATTTCAAAAACTATTCAATACTGTCTAAAATTATACCTGAATTGGATTAAAGAACATCCCCAAAACATCTTTCAAAATTGGACAAAAATTCCTTTTGGGGGCTGTACGACGCGACATATAGTTCGCACATTATGAAGTGTGCGTCGCACAGGACTCTTCATTAGTCTAGTGACTTAAGCCAACTTGGGAGCTATATGCAAAGTGGGGTGCGGTTCGCACCAGGAAGTGTGCGCGTCAGAGAGCGACCACATCTTTTAACAGATTCTTCAGCCAATTTTTGAGCCTTGTGCGATGGGAGGTGCGGACCTCACCTCGTATTGTGCGTGTCCCATAAGGTCCAAACCTCTTGGAATAATCTACATCTTGTTAAATCCTTCACACTTTAACTCTTTTTCATCTCTTTTGGGTCAAATTCCTTATTTTCCATCTTAGGATAAAAGTACATTCATTCATTTAAATAGAAGCCATGAGAACCTCTAAATTTTATCAAAACATAACAATAATTAATGATTAAAGGCTAAATGAGTTTGTATATTACCGACTCATCACCTTGGCTGGCCATGTGCATCCACCCCTGCACTCAAGCACCACACCTGTGGTGTAGGGTGATGTCAGTAGGGCGTCGCCCCTGCGCTGGTCTTTCCTCCTCTGCAATGCTTCCCCTGCGGCATGTGTGCCACACCTATGGAGCTGGAGGATCTGATTGACCTCCGCTCATGCAGTGGTCTAGACATTGCAGTGATGTCGCACCTGCTTCAATAATGACCGCAGGTGCATCGATCGCTGACAGTTTTAGATGAAGTTCTTCTTCATTTCCTTATTCCAACCAAATCATATTTCCTCCATTGTTAAGCTTGGTTAAAAGAGGGTAGCACCAATTCTGGGTGAATTGCTAAGCTATTGAGGTAAAACTCATTTCCCCCTGTTCTATCTTGCATCTAGCCCCTTGTTTTGCGTTTCATTCTTGAATTAGCATCCTAAATTTGCATGATCCTTCCCCATTATAGTGACATGTTTTGGACCATTTGAGGTTCTAATTTAGGGCTTTTTCTGCCTAGATATGGGGCATGCACCTCACACATTATTTGGAGCATGTTTATGAATTTTATTTTTCATTTTGTTAAGCGGGTACCGATGGTTATTTTTCGATCAAATTTTTGGCCCAGAATTTTGTATAGCAATATGGGTGTCATTCTTCCTTTCTTAACACCTATTTTATGTTTATGATAGCATGGAAACATTCTAGGGCTATCCGAAAGGAGAAGGCACATCATTGACGATTTGTTCTTACAGTTCAGCCCTGAGGTAGGTTACAATTTATTTCTTTTAGACCTGGATTAGCTAGATTTTATATGTTATAAGCAGCATTAACACTAGGGTAGGTCTTAGGTTAGAATTAGGCTTAAATACTATCTTTTGCTTATTTTGGCCATTTCCAGAACTGTTGAATAGTACTATCATACTTATCCTTAGTTTAGAAGCTTGTAGGTTTGTTGTGGCTAGCCTAGAATCCCCATAGTAATTTAAGAAGGTTTTAGAGGTAGAGTAGGTGCTTTGGTTTATTTTCGTATTACAGTTCTATTTTTCTGTATATATTTATTATTATTGTATAACTATGGGCCCTAGGCCTTAGCTTTGGACTGGACAGTGTTCCAAGTAAGTACCTTGTTTGGAGGGCTCCCTTGCCCAATCTTTGGTGTATACTTCTGCATTTACTTGGGTGTTGTACTGCATATATTAATTCTTGAAATCATGAACATGGCACATAACTATTTTTTTTTATAAAGAATGGTTGGTTTTCGAGCTAAAAAGAGGTTTTTACTGTTACCATGCATCTCAAACTTCTAATAGGATGTGTACTACTTTACTATTGATGTCGGTTTTTAATAACCAAAGTGCCTCCTTTTTTACTGATTTAAGTTGTGTGGAGGGAACTTTTAGTTATTGCATGTCCGATGTTGGGATTCCAGACTGATATTTACTTATTGCATGTTTGATGCTGGGATTTCAGACTCATATTTATTTATTGCATGTCCAATGCTGCGATTTTGGACTCATATTTACTTAGTGTTTTGTCTAATGCTGAGATTCCGGACTCATGTTGCATCACCCATACTACACTGCATTCATCTCATGTTGCACCTCATTGTTATGTTGGTTGATTTTTCTTTAAGTTCCTGGTTTCGTCATTATTATTATCTTTACCATCTGTTAGATTATAACTCTTTTTCAGTTGATAACTAGATTTAGGTGGACCCCAAAGCTAGTTTATTTTCCTATATCTTATAATATATATTATCTTTCTGAGCTCAATCGACCTATGATGCCTACTGACTACCTCGTGTTTTGGTACTCATACTACACTCCGCATATTTTTCTAATGCAGCACCTAGTATAAGCCACCCTCAGTGACGATCCACTCGTTCATGGCTAGCTGTTGTTTGGATTGTGGTGAGCTCCTGGCATTTATAGATCTTTACAGCTTTCCTTCTAGCCTTACTATCTGTATTTTGTATTTTGGATAGACAGTGTATGTTGTATAGCTTTATTTCGTACATTAAATTCTCTTGTACCGGTGACACTAGGTCTGGGGTTGGTTCTTGTATCCATGTTCATCTTTCCTAGTCACTTAAGGGTCATTTTTGTATATTTGGTACTGTTGGTATATATATAATCTATTGGCCCGTATCTTGTATTATTTCCTTTCCGCTTTTCTTATATGAATGTTTTATTGTACTTCCACAATCCCTTGGGTTGGCTTGCCTACTGATAGTTTTAATAGGCATCATCATGGCCTGATTTTGGGTTGTGACACTTGCGTGTCGCAAGTCTTAACCTACGACTGCAGGTGCCAGCGCACTTCAAACACAAGTTGCCCCAGGGGAAATTTCATCCAAATTTTCTTTAGCGTATTTGGGATTTTCCCCCAGATATTTTGGGATCTTTGCATAGGATTTTTTAGGTAGTAGTTTCCAAGGGATTGTAGAACAATATACCTTCTTCTACTTCTAAAATATTGAAAACTCCATTGTTGACATCGAAACCTTGGAATTGAATTTATTTTCTCATCATGAGAGGAATTGAGGAACACCCATATTGTATAATTTCTCTTTTCTTTAATATGAGTAGCTAAATTTTGTTCTAGGGGTGTGCGCCAATAATAGGTATTTACTATTAATTGGGTATTGACTATTTTCACTTTAAAAAAAAGGGTATTGACTATTTATTCTTAGAATTGATTATAATGTATTATTCTATTGATTTCATCATGTTTTAATCCTAAAATTAATGGTTGCGACTATAATTGAATTCTCTAATTTCACTTTTGCTTGATAAAGGAAAGTTGAATTGGGTATTTCTTCAATAGTGAGGATTTGAGATTTTACACCTTATCTAATGGCTAAATCTAGAAATAATCTAGCTTACTCAAGCATATTATTGAATTTGGTTTTGGGGTTCGAAAGAACCCAAAATAAACATACTCTTTGATTGAAAGACTTTGAGTGTAATTAGAACCAAAAGCTATCATGTAATGACCCTTCTAGTCATTCTCACATTTTTGCCTCTTTTGTACTATTAGAGCTTTCCTGTAGCGGCCACAAGTCATTTATGGATTGCTGGGACCAGTTGTTTAGTCCTCGGGCCATTTGTTTGGTCTTTATGGCCGCTTTCTTGTTTTAGAAATTTAACTTTGGAAATCATTGACTTCGGTCAATATTCTTGGCAATCAGGCTCAAAATCAAATTTTGATAGTTTCATTAGCTCTAGAGCATGTACTTTGGTCTAGTGGGACCTTTGGTCGGGATCTGGGATCTTTTCAGCTTAGAATTCTCTTTCGTTTTGTGTTTTCAGGCCAGTTGGTCTTGCTTTGTTGACTTTGGTAAACATTCAGAGAAGACGGCCTCGGATGAAAATTCCACTAGCGTTGTTAGCTTCGGAGTGTCGAGTTTAGGCTAGAGGGACTAGTGGTTCAGGTCTCAAGGCTTCCAGACTTGATTTTGGCCCTTGGGTTCCATTTTGGAATAGTTGGCATAAAAGTTAATTTTGGGTGCGGGGCCTACTTTTCGCTAAATCAAACTCTGATAGGATTTTCATTAATTCCGTTGGATATGGAATATCGTTTCAAGTTGAATAGCTAAATCATTTTAGTTCACGGGACCCCATATGTATTTCCAAGGATCCATCTGAGTTAATTCTAGCCTTGCCTAAGTGCTGGTTGTTGGTGGCTGTTGCAGCACTAGCATGGCCATCGCCTATGCATGGATGACCGCGTGCGTGGTGAGGTTTCAGCCAAGTGTCTTCCCGTTGGCATTCGCCAGCGTGTTGCCTGGGCTGCGTGCGCATGAGCCGCATATGCAGTGCCTAGCCTATGCGTAGGCCTGTGCCCAGCCGTGTGCACATGGCCACATAGGAAACACCATGACCGCGTGCGCATGGCATCCCTTGGCAGCTCTTTAAATTTCTTTCTTCTCCATTTTATTTCCCCTTTTTTCAACTCGTTTCTTCATGGTTTTTAAACCCAAAACCTCTATTTTCACCATTGTTCATTCCAATATCTTGGAGGTTCATATTTTCTGGTACTTAATCATTTATTAGCTTCAAAATATGGTGAGTTACTCTTCAAATTCTGATATCTTCCCATAATTTTCCCTTTTTTAAATTCTTGCATTATGGGCTGTTATGAGGCCCCATTCATGGTTCATTTCCATTTATTTTTGGAGCATGTTCTCCTGGGAATGAGGGGAACACTATGGTATTTTTCATTTTTGGTTTCAGGTTGTAGGGCCCGCAAGCCCGCTTGTGACCTGGATTATGACCCGATTATTATTCTAGCATTGTGGGTATTATTGGCTTCGTATTAATGCGTAGAACATTATTTTTATAGTGTGTTCACAATTTCGGATTTCTCAGAGCAGTTCGATCTTAGACGTCGCCGTTCCCACAACTAGCTGTCGGACGATAGGTAGGTTATGGTTTTCCCTACCTAGATTCTACGTATATAGGCTATAACTACATTAATTAGTATCCTTGGGTTGGTTTTCTAGGTTGGTACCCCAGACCTTGTCCGCCTCTTCTTTGTATTTATTTCATGTGTTATTTGTAGTATTCATTGTAGTATGGCAATATCACCTTTGTGGCCCGGTGTGGCCTTTGATTATGCCTCTGAACCATAGGCAGTGAGATATTTTGCAATGTCTGCGAGTCCCGAATGTCATGATATTTCTTTAGGCTGGATATCTGTGTTGTAGAACTGATTGTGCCTGTGCAGGGCCGATAGGAATGTTTGTGAGCCATTGGGCTAATGTGTTGTTTGCGAGCATATCATTAATGCAAAGGATTTTCTGTATATTTTACTATGGATTTGTCTTTGGGCCCACTATAAATGGTTTTCTAAACTTTTCATGGCCCCGAGGGCCCATTTTTGGTAAAATGATTATGAAAGGGTTTTGGAACTGATTCTTATGAAAACTCTTGGAGTAAAAAGGATATTACAATGATTTTATCACCAGTTTTCACACTGATACTAGATTCAGCTGTGCTAGATTGTTAGATATGTTTTTACTACATATTTAGACTCGAATACGCTCCGGGTACCCTTTATAAGGGTTATTGAGACATGATTTCTGATTTAAACATGGATATATTTTGGGCATCCATTGACGATGTTTTGAGATTACAACTACTTATATAGACCTAGTTTTGTTCTGGGCACGTACTATGTAGTTCTTATTGTTGATCTAGATCCAGATATACTCCGACGGTTATACTTTGAGATTTTCCAGCTTTGGTATGTGGTCTACGAGCAGACCTCCATGGACCTTGTCGATCCGGGCCAGGGGCTACATGCATCGAGTGTCGGAGGAGGGGTATACGGTGGAGTTGAGGTACTCGGGGCAATCCTTTCTATGTATCCTACCTCTATTAGGCCTTTTAGGTACTGGAGGGGGTAACATAGGGGTTGCTATCACATAGATTCCATCATATCGAATAGTCATGTATATTTCATTTGGATTCCACCCTTGTTTGCTGTGTGCTCAGCATACGCTCCAATAGTATGGGATGCCGAAGTGTTTATTTTCACTTGATTATGTTCCTCAGTTGTATGGGTGGCCATTGGGACTGTACATAGATTATATTTTACTTGTCATATTGTAGAGCTTGTTATTGCCTTCGGTTCATGGTGGTTTAGTGGGTTCTAGCCTGTTGAGGCTCTGATTATTTAATCTTTTGATTATTGATGGACTAGTGTTTCCTATATTGTTGAGGCACTATTTATGTGGCCTTCTTAGTATTTATGGGTTAGCAGACCCTACCCCTTTTTCTTGGTGTTGATTAGTGGTTTCGATTTTTGTGGCTTAGTTATTCCATCCTAGGATTGTAATTGTGAGATTGCTATCTGTTTCTCTGATTCTCAATTGGTGTTTAAGCATGTTTTTTTTTGACAAAAGAGCCAACATATTCTTATTCACAAACTCCCAGAATTACATCTAAAGAAAAACATAACAGTTATCAATGAAATAAACAGCCTAAGCAATAGAACCAGCATATTCTATCTACACCCACTATCGATCCCGCTATTCCCCTACTCTCTGCAGTATCACTTCTATCCATTGTCTATCTTTACAGTTCTGCTTCCTATTCAGTATCTCAATTGTCTTGTATTTGCATTCCAATTGAATTCGTTTGCAGACAGTCTCTGGTATCGGGACCTGTTGATGCCAGACAGCTTCATTCCTGGCCCTCCAGATGTGATTGAGAAGTGCAACTGTAATTGCCCATAGGAAAGTTCTGCTTACCTTCCCTTTCACCCTTCTAGCTATTCTGATCCACTAACCGTGTAAGTGTGGCTTACTAATTCTCAATTGTAGCCACTGCAATAGAGTTAGCAGACATGCTTGGGAGAATTCACATTGAAAGAATAAATGCTCTATGTCCGCATTGTTGCTTCAACACAGTTCACAGGTTACTTCATTGAGCAAACCAATCTTCTTCAACCTCACCTTAGTTAACAATTTGCCATGCATTGTTAACTAACATATAAATTGGTGCTTAGGTATGTTGTCGGGGTTCCAGACCCCTCTCCAGTGTGGCCATTCCTCTCCATTTCCCCTTCTCCATGCATAGCCACTTTTGATTGTATATTTACCAGTTGCCTTCAGCCAACCATTATTCACATATCCAGCTTTGAACATTGATTTGAGATGACATATTTTCTTCCAGTACCAGCAAGAATCTTTGGGTGCACTATACTGCCACCAATCCACATTTTTTAAATACACATGATTTACCCACCTTACCCACAAATTATCTGCTTTACTTGCTATATTGCATACATACATAGCAACTGCTGCCTCGTTCCAGGTGACTCCTTCTGTTATTCCCAAACCCCCATCCTTTTTTGGTCGACACACCAAGTCCCATGCTATTAATGGAGGTTTATTGGTAAAGACTTTTCCAGTCCATAAATTTTTTTGGCAAATGGTTGTTATCTGCTTCATTACACTCTTAGGTATTATGAACATAGAAGACCAGTGTGAGTGTATATGCAGGAGGACAGAGTTCACTAGCTGAGTCCTACCTACGTATGATAGATTTTTGGAGCCCCAAGTATTAATCATGCATGTCATCTTATCCACCAAGACCTCACAGTCAATTGCAAATAGTCTTTTAGCTGAGATGGGAATCCCCAGATATTTAAAAGGAAGCTTTCCTTTCTCATACCCTGTTACTTCACAGATATCCTCCAAGTCTATTCTATCCATATTAGCTGAGAATATATTCGATTTAGCAGCATTGGTCGTCAACCCTGAAGCCAAAGAGAAAGTCTTCAGTCCTCTCAACATTAGAAGTACTGAGCCAAGCTCACCCTTGCTAAAAATAAGCATGTCATCGGCAAAGCATAAGTGGTTTAATATCAGACTCTTGCACCTCGTATGAAATCCAAAGCTTGTCTGTCTAGCCACCCATTTCATAATCCGAGTAAAATATTCCATACAAATCACAACTATAAGGGTGAGATCGGATCCCCTTGTCGTAGCCCTCGTGCCCCCTTAAACCTGCCATACACTCCTCCATTCAAGGAAATGGAATAGTGTGGAGTCGAGACACACTCCATGATCCATTTATTGTATTTATAAGGGAAGTTTAGGCCATATAGCATTTCTTCGACAAACTCCCATTCTACAGAATCGTATGCCTTCTTGAGATCTACTTTGATCAAGCAACTCTTCGTAGTAGACTTCCTGTTGTACAACCTAACTAACTCTTGACAAATCAGAATGTTTTGGGCTATAGTCCTGCCTGCCACAAACACACTCTGATTTTCTGAGATGATATCCGGTAATACTAACTTCAGCCTAATACAAAACATTTTGGATATCACCTTGTAGATAGTATTGCAACAAGCAATAGGTCTATAATCACCCACAGAGTCGGCATGTGAACTCTTGGGGATTAGCGTGATTATCGTCGTGTCTATGTCTTTCAACATTTTACTTGTCTTGAAGAACACCAGTACTCCTTCAGTCAGATCAACCCCGAAAATTTCCCAAGCATCCTTGAAGAACTGGCTACCGCAGCCATCGAGCCTTGGTGCATTGTCCCTTTTTATCGCCCAGAGAGCCTGTTTAACTTCTTTCTCAGAAAAATCCAGTTGTAGCATTTCCCTTTGACTGTCAGATACAAGGGGTCCTTGCTTGATTATACTACGGTTAGCATGAGCTCGCTCCCCAATTTTAGTTCCCAGCAGATTAGCATAATATTCAGTGAAAGCTTCAACTATACCTTCCAAGGATTTCCTCTTATTGCCATATTTGTCTTTAATTGAAAAGATCCTATTGGTATTTATCCTTGCTTTCAAGTATCTTTGGTAGAACCTAGTATTAAGGTCTTCATCTTTTAACCATTGCAATTTACACTTCTGTTGGAGGAATTTATCACTTTCCCTTTTCCAGTCTGCATATTGTTGTTCAAGCCTTATTTCTTCAGCTATAAGCATTGAATTTCTGGGATATTTTTGTATCTTTTCTTGGCATTTAAAAAGGGTCACCCTTGCTGTTTCAGCTCGTGTCTCAACATCACTAAATCTTTCCCTATTCAACTATTTTAGAACCCCTTTTAGTCTATTTAATTTCCCCACAACTTGATACATCTTTCTACCTTCAATCCCTGGGCTCCTGCTGTTCTGTACTCTCACCTTGAACACTTGATCAAGACACCACATATTAAAGTATTTAAATTGCCTTGGGGGTTGATTAATCACCTCTCAATTTAGAATTTCTTGGCAATGGTTTGACAAACCTTCACTCAAGAAATAAACCTCAGAAGCAGGGAGCTCTGCCAACCAATCATAGTTGACTAACTCCCTATCAATTCGACTCAAAACTCTATCTTCCCCTTGTTGTTTTTTAGTCCACGTATAGTACACACCTGTGGATTTCAGTTCCTACAAATCACAGTGAGCAACACAAGCTTTGAATTCCCTAGTTTCAGCCACAATCACAGCTCTTCATAGAAACACGCAATTAAAGTCCCCCATGATTGCCCAGGGACCCTGAATCGTGATATGGAGCTGACATATGTCCTTCCACAGTGCTCTTCTCAATCCTTGGTCATTGAATCCATATACAAATGTGAAATACATCCTCCTTTGTGTCCCTCTATGTTGGACTTCCTGTGAATTATTTTCTCGGTAACCTTACTTACATTACCATAAAAAATATGTGGCTTCCATACCACACAAAACCTTCCATTAGGGTGTACAGACAAGTTTGTTGTGAAAGACCACCTCTCACAAAGACTAAAAGCTGCTCTAGGAGCTTTATTTCTCTTAATCCTTGTCTCCAAGAGGCCAAATAGGCTGACCTTAGAATTGTGCATAAATGCATTCACCTCTCTTTGTTTCATAGCCCAATTTAACCCCCTGGTATTCCAAAAATCCCATGTTATCCATTAGGGATGGGGATCTCCCCACCCCCTGCATTTCCAGGGCCTGTACTTGGTTGATCTCCTTTGGACCTTAAATGTTGGTAATACTCTGAGTCTCTACTCCCTCACCTTCTGGCAGCTTAGCAAAAGAGTTACTAGTTGCTATCTGAGTACTTGTAGTTGCCTGATTCTGCGCCCTTGTTGCTTGACCTCCATTGTTGTCATTAGTTCTCCTATATATGTATGGCCCCTTCGTTCTTCCCTGGTTAGCCCCCATCCATTGATTTTGCTTTATTTCAATAGTTTCCAGCTGGTTCTCCGCAACATTTCCCTTTTGTGGTGCTTTTGCTTTGTCATCCACTTCACATTGCTTCTTCTTACACTCACCGAGTTCATGGCCAAAGTTTTTGCATTGAGGACATAAAACAGGTTTCCACTCATAATCCACTCGTTGTTCCACGATTTTACCATGTTCATTCTCAAACATAATCCCATTTGGATATTCTTTGTTGATTGGGACATTAACTAGTATCCTCGCAAATGTCATCCACTCCTTGTTTATAGTAGCTCTGTCCGTCTTAAGAGAACTGCCTACCAAACTTTCTATCTTTGTCAATGCGTTTTGCCCCCAATACTTCACATCTAGACCAACCAGCCTTATCTAGATCAGAATTCTCTCTATTTTCTCCTTACTCACATCAATATCAGCCTTCCATGGTTTAACCACTATGGGTTTTCTATCAAACATTTGGACCCTTTCCTCCATAACTTTTTCCCTATCCTCCGTTTGGTGGAATCTTACAAGAAATACGCCATTGTTGATTTGCACATTTTTGTCAATTCCTCTTGCTTTCCATATTCTATTAAAATAGCCTTCCATGACTCTCTGGGTTGATTAGAGCCCATCACATAGCAAATTACAGCTGACGACCAGTATTGTATCTCCTCCTTAACATCATCTATGGTAATTTTTACAGTAGATCTCTGTTCTGCATACCTTGTGAGGTCAAAGCCCTCAGTTAATTTTGGTGTTCCGACAATGCTTCTCTATGATGGACTGGCATCGTGATGAGTGGTAGTATTGTGTAGGGTTTGTGATTTGTCTAGCACTTTACCTTTTTCCTCAACTATATCAACCCATTTTGCTTTCCCTGAGCTTGATAAACCACTAGGGGAGTTATTTCCACTTGAAATCGGAGTTTGTGACATCTCTAAGTGGAGAATCCCTTGGAGAATGTTAACATTCTTCTTCTTCTTCGAGTCCCCTGATTGGAGAATTCCCTTTTGTCCACCCGTTTGGTAATTCTCAACCCTATTCCCTTGCTGCCCTTTCCCTTCAGTTTTCATTTTCCTCGCTCTTTCCATGCTTTCCTTCATTACCTTTTCTACTTGAGGTTACCGATATACCATTATTTTCTCAACTCTTTCTTTATATATATTGTTGTTGCAAGGACTCCATGTGCGTTCTTCATTCCTTCACCCGTGTTTTGTGTTATATATATCTTTAGTGTCTAGCATAGCTTGTTTATAATTCTTGTTGACTTCTATCTGTGCTTGTTTCCATGTGCTTTCTCTATTATTTCTATGAACGCTTCCTTGTTTCTGCTTCTTACTATTTTTATATCTTATATGTGCTCAGTCGGTCGATGATGCCTACTGGGTACCCATTGCTTATAATTGGTGCTCATACTACACTTCTGCATTTTTTTGGTGCAGATATTAGTGTGAGTTTTTGTCATTGATTGCATAGAGACTCATGCAACTTTTTGTTATTCGAGACTAGGGTAAGTGAATGACGATCGGGGCTTGACCATATCTCATCTTTTGGCACTGTTACTCTTTGTATATTCGGAGACATATGTACTTATTATTTTGTTAACTCTAGCATTTGTATTCTATTAGAAGCTCCTGTACTTTTGTTATCAAGTCCTGGGGTTGATGTAGTTTCCTTGTGTATATACATTTTTTGGTTATTGCTTTTGTGTTGTTTATATCTTTTTTTTTCTTTGGCTTATTTCTTCTTATATTGTGCATATTGGTTAGGTGGTAGACTATTACTAACCGTTATGAGCTACAAGAAATTTTTCACCTACTACGAGGTTGAAGGTGCCATCATGAACTGAGAAATTAGATCGTGACAACTTAGTATCAGATCTCTAGGTTCACCGGTGTCATTGGTACAAGAGCAAGTGTCTAAGTATGGTCTCGCAAATTGGCACAATGACATTCGTATCCTTTATCTGGGAGGCTACATGGCATTATTAGGAAAAGTTCCATCTTTTTGGCTCCTTATCGTGCGTCCCTGGCTCTATTGACTCTTGAATTTCATTTGCTTCATTCCTTCTCAGATACCTAAGATGAGTACCATAATGGGTGGTGTCAAGACTATTATGCATGTTGCTTCAGTGCTTCCATTAGTGCCAGGAGTTAAAAGTGGGAGTTTACTACATCAGCTAGGGGGTTTGGGGCCAGCCCAGCCTCTGGTAGGGTTTCACGGTACCCCAACTCTTCAGGATACCATGGCTAGGATTCGGAGTCCTCTAGTGGGTGTTTTAGTACCTCAAGTAGGGGTAGTACCAGGTTCTTCGAGTGGTGCTTCAGCAGGATTTAGGGTCCCAGTTCTTTAGCAGGGTAGTATGTTGGTATTGGAGTATGAGGAAAGGTTTCATGAGATGGTTAGGTGTACTGCTAGGACTGCACCTTCAGAGTTTGAGAAAGTTAGGAGCTTTGTTGGAGGATTGATTTCAACGCTCCATTTGCAAATCGAGCACTTAGTTACAGTTGGGACTACCTTTCTCTAGGTAGTTGATCTGCTTGGGCTATTAAGGGTTTATGCTGTGAGACTTATGAAGGTAGTGCTAAGAGGCACCGTTGTCAGTGCAGTTTCCAAGGATATCAAACTCAAGGTAGGGGATTCTCTACTAGGGATCGGTTTCATTGCTTCTTGTCTATCAGGCCAGTTTTAGTGGCTCCATAGGTTCTAGAGAATGGTTGTACATGACATGTTGAGCAGAGTAGACATGGTGCAAGTCAGGGTTCTTGTGGTTTTCATTTAGGGTGTGAAGGCCATGGTAGCCGATCAGGTTCAACAAAATCTTCCTGACTGACTTTATTAATTAAAAATTTGTTTTCAGTGCGGTGAGCGTGGGCTATTTGTTAGGGATTGCCTTATGATCATATCTTCCAGACAGCAGGGTCAGCAGGTTTCATCCTCCAGGGTTCCAGTGCCACCGGCTAGAGGCAGTGTGCAAGGTATTATATGTGGTTCCCAGGCAACGAAAGGTAGTGTAGAGAGTGGTAGGGGTGGTCACCAGATGGTTAGAGGTAGTTGTCAGCCAGGTGGTTCAGTTATCTATCTAGAGTTGACGGGCACCGTGCATAAGAGTTAGGCTTTCTTCGGTTGTTATGGTTGTTGAGTGGTTGGTCATTATTTTAGAGACTGTCCTCGACGAGGGATTGTTTAGCCTTCAGCATCGACTACTCAGTCTAGAGGTACACACCGTCCATCCGATACCCCTCTTGGTGGGCTAGAGGTAGAGGTTCCTGATATTATTGAAACATGTATGACTTTATTTACCTTCGGCTAGTGCAAGTTTTATGTGCATTGCGAATCTATGCTTTTTTGTGTATCTGATTACTTGCCTACATGTATCCTTGTTTAAATGTTTTACTACTTAAGTTGTAGTGTTTATGTATTTAATTTCTCGGAAGATTATTCTTTAGTAGTGAATGGGGTGAGTTATCCTTGCGGGGTGATTACCTGGAGTTGTGACTCGTGTGTAGCTCTTGTTAGCCCCTTTTAAGTTTTGTTGTGGTTCTAGACTTGGGTTGAGTCTTTCTTTTCTGGTGGTACTAGATGGTTGTTGCCTAGGCTGTTGTCTATCATTTGCTAGGGATCTTTTTGATGGTTTGGTGTGATATCGGTGGTTATGTGCTGGAGATTGAGGTTATGTCTTAAGTCAAGTGGTGTTGGATATGCTAGTGAGCATTGGTTGGTTTTTCTTTTCTCGGGTGATTGATTTGACCCACTTTGTTTTGTTGGTTTAGAAGGTTAGCAGGTATTTGTTGCTTTTCATGTTTTCTTCTTCCTCAAGCTTTGTATGAGATGTTCTCATTTGTTTTCCCCAGCTCCAGTTGGGATGTGTTTTGAACGTATTATTCTGGTCGAGCTTTTTATTGTAGCGTGGTGGTTGAGGGTTCACTATGGCTTTATGGCTAAGTGTTGACTATAGCATCGTGGTTGTGTTGTAATTGTAGCATGTTTGGTAAGTTGGGCATTTGGCCTATTCCCCTCCTGCCTTATTGAGTATTGAAAATATCAAAGTGGAAGCTAAGGGAATAACTCTTGGTTTATCTGAAAAGGGGTCTGTTAGGTTGGTTGTATCTTTTGAAGAGATTGTAAGGTATAGTGTATGCTAAGAAAGGGTTCTGTTTAGTTGAAAAAAGAGCGAGATGACTCCTTATTTGTATGTGTGTTTTAGTAGCTGATTGAGGTGACGACTGAGGGTTTGCTTTGGTTTGTGTGTGGGTGACTTGTGTTGACCAAATACAGATTGCAGTGGCATTTCCTTTGATAGGTTCGAGGCCAGTCTTTCCTCTAATATGAGATCGGGGTAGTGGCCTTTTCCAATAATACCTTTGGGAGCTTGTTGCATTGACTGTGGTTTCCTTATCACACTCTTTGGAGGAACCAAGTCTCAGTAGCAATTACGAATTGGACAAATTGTAAACTCAAAGCTTAATAAGCTCTAATTTTTATAGTGTTCTTCAGTGGCTTATAGGTCTAATTATCGGTTTGACAGAGGCATTGATTGGAAATTGGATTTGGGTTTCAGAATCGTGGGCTAGCAGACTACGTTGGGTGGTTCATGGATGGTTCTCTTTTGTTGCAACTTCTTTAGGTTGGAAGGCATTGAGTTCGAACAACTTAGCTTCGCTATGTTAGTTTTGGAGTGGTAGTTGGCCTTCAACATCCAGTCCTTGGCTAACCATCTGATTATGCTAGGCCTTTCTAGCTCTCAGCGGTGTTCTTGTCAGTATGAGGTTCATTCTACTTCGATTGGACAGAATCAATGGTGGTCTATTATATGTGATCAGGTTGTGCAGGTTAAACTCGACAAGGCTATTTTAGGTCGTAATGGTACTGTGAGATTGGTGGTTGCCTTTGTATTTCGAGAGTCTACAAAGTTGATTAGTTAAATCCCTGAGGGTTGTTTATTGTATGTCCTTCTAATATTGGTTAGACTCAGCCAGTACAGACCAGAAGTTCTGTATGATGTATGCTTCAGAGTTAGTGGTTTGCATGTAGTAGAGCTTTTGTTTCAAGCCAAGGAGGTGAGTTGGTGGATTATGCAAACTTTCAATAACTAGGCGGTGACCTTGGACTTCAGGCATCCTTTCCTTAGCCTACAAGGTGTTTTGACGTGATATTCGTGACTTAGTGGATTTCTTCCTAAGTAGAAAGGCTAGTAAGGTGATCTTAAATCCAAATAGTGTACAAGTGTTTGGAGTAGAAACGGTATTTCTTAGAGTTTGGACCTTAGTGTATGGCTACAGACATCATGGCAAGCTTACCACACTCCTTGCAGAGGCTTGGTCTTGGTTTAGGCCTTTTGGGCAAGTTGCTCTTGTTCATTTACTTTCAGTTGATTTGGACGTGGCATGATACAACGAGGTTGGTTTCATTCTAGATTTGGGAGGTTCTCCATTGACATGGGGTGTTCATACATGCCTTTCCCAACCCTGGTGTGCAAGTTTAAGTTGAGTTCCAGTGGTTGGATTAGATGGGTTCAGGTAACGAGATTGGTCTTAGAAAAAGTGTTCATCCATTGGTTGATGGTTAGTCGAGGTAAAACTACTACAGGTTTTGAGGATGTGCTTTGGGTTAGTATTTTGGATGTCAAAGGATAGTAATCTACAACTTAGCTTTGATAGAGTTTGAGTATAAAGATGATTTCATTCGAAGTGGTGTACGAGCAGGAACTATGGGTCTCTGGTGGGTTCGTTGATGTTGCGAGGGTGGCTCGAGTGTTCGACTTGTGTGAAGCTTCATGGTCTTGGTACATGATAAGTCAGTAATCTACAAACTTATTGAGCCTTTACTCATGAATTATTGCTATGTTTTGATAAGATTTAGAGGTTCTTATGGCCTTTATTGATGTCTATGTAGGTACTTGTGATCAAAGATAGAAAACAAGGAAATGGACCCAAAAAGAGCCAAAAAGGAGTGAAGTGTGAAGTGAGAAAACAAGACGAAGATTCTGTTGAGAGATGCGGCCCTTGTCCGACACGCACATGCCTTGGTGTGGACCGCACCTCCCACCACATGGATCTTGAATATCAACTGAAGAATTTGCTAAGGGGAGAGGTCGCGGTGCGACACGCACAATGCCTGGTGCAAATTGCACCATACTTTGCATGAAGCTCCCAATTCGCCTGAGTCACTGGACCACTAAAGAAGGGTGTGTGATGTACACATGATGACGTGCGAGCTGCACTTCGCGACGCACAACACCTGAAGGGCATTTTTGTCTAAATTTATGTGACGTTTTAAAAATATTTATGAACCTATTTGAGGCACAATTGTAGATAGTTCTGAATAGTTTTTGAATAGTTCTTACCTTTGAAGCATGTCTCTCTCCTAAGGAAAGAAAGAGGGTTTCAATCCATTCTCTCAATCTTCAACCTTGGGCTTGTAAATTTGAGCTTGGATATTGGATTCTTGCTACAATTAATTAAAAGGAATTTGAATTTCCCTATGGGTATACTTTCTTTTTCCTTTAGCATGAGTGGCTAAGTTTCCTTGTCTAGGGATGTCTAGATGATGGGTATTTGTTAAAAGGGTATGGGTCTTGCTTATTTGTGTTTATAATTGCTAATGTGATATGGGTGTAGTGATTTCACCATATTTTAACTCTGAAATTAATGGTTGCAAATATTGATTTACCTTACTTGGTTGTATCCTTGCTTGAGAAAGAAGTTTATGATTTCGGAGGTGGAATTGCTAGTGTGTACTTGGGATTCCACCTAGATTGAGGCTAGAAATAGCTCAAATCACCTGAAACACCCATTTAAGGGTCTAAGCTAGAAATAGTGTGATCTCCCCAAGCATAAGTTGGTTGGTTATTTGCCTAAACAATTGTGTTTGAACAAAAACCATTAGATATATGTTTGTTTGATCGATAGATTAACTAGCATGCCTAAAACCAATGCTACCTATATCATTTTGTAGGAATTTATGCAATTAAGCAAGCACCTTAACCCGTACTCAAGACCCATCAGAAGCACATCCCTAGTCACCCTCTCTCAATTTTTTACACCTTGCACTTTTACTTATTACTTTGTTTGGAATTCGAATAATGACAGATTCCCAATTCCCCCTTTTACATTATTTGTTGTTGAGCAATATACTCTCGTGTGAAGTCTATTTACAATCACCTAGTCTAAGCTCTAAATTTTCTTTGGGATCGACCCCGACACCTATTAGGTAATATAAATTTTTATTGCTTAACGATCGTCGTTACGTCCACTTGGAGAGTACAGTTTGAGCATTTATCAAAAATGGCGCTGTTGCCGAGGAATTAAGTTAACTAGCCTTTTTGATTGTGAATTGAAATCACTTTGTAGAGTGTTTGTTCTTTTATTTTGTTTGTTGTTTTTGCTTTTTGTGTAGGTATCTCATGAGTGAGATGGGCGATAACGAGCGTACTGACGGGTTCATGGATGCATCCAATGAACCCATGCTTCAAATGGGAGTAGGTGCAATCCGCCTACCCTCCACAATGGGAAATACAGTATTTCACGTTACTAGCACAATGCTCCATTTGATTCAAATGAAGCGTATGTTTGGAGGAGCAGCCCACAAAGATGCCAATAGGCACATCCACAATTTTGTGGAGATATGTCAATAATTCATATTCCAAAATTGTCACACCCCGAGGTTACCCCCTAGACGTAACACGGGATTTGGGACCACAAGAATCCCAAGCTAACCCTTGGTAATAGCATTCTCAAGCATAACAAAAGGTAAGCGGAAGCATAGCACGGAAATCCCATCAAGGAAACATCAATAAAGGGTCTAAGGGCCCCATAACATACAATATCCAAAAAGGGAAGTCGAATACAAACTATGTCTGAAAGCCTCTAGTCATATCATAAAGAGTTGCTAGGATAAGAACCTAGCTAACTCAGAGTATAAAAGTAAAGCTAACACAAGGAAAAGCATTACTAGTCCTCGCACTATGAGGACTCGCCAAAGCTGGGCGTGAGTGGCTAGGAAATCTATCCACGAAGCTGTGAAAGGACACCTGAATCTGCATCATCAAAGGATGCAGTGCAATATGTGTTAGTACTATGGAATGTACTAAGTATGTGGGATATGCATAGGTCATGATAAAAATATACTTGAAAGCCTGTTCGAGGTATTTTTTGGACTGGTCTGACTCTAGGTTAGTGCAATTTCAGATGGCACATGGGATAAATATTGGGTTTCTTTACTTTATTCATATGATTTGAGCTCCGGCGGCCCAGTGGATCATTTCGGGTTTTACTTTTCTATATTGACAACATACTGCATTGCATCATCCCATATTGCACGACCTTCTTCATGTATACTTATATTGTGTGTATTATTATTATAAGTACCCTGTGTTTTGGTACTCATACTACACTTTTGCATCTTTTTTTGATGCAACGTCCAGTATGAGTCACCCTCATTGATCTCCTGCTCATTGGAAGACCGCTGTTATTCAGATCGTGGTGAGATCTTTTCTTTCGGAGGCTAACTTCTTTCCTTCTTGTACCTGTGTCCTTATTTTGTATTTTTCAGACAATTGTATATTGTATAGCTCTATTCTTGTACTTTTAGAGGTTGTTGTATTGGTGACACAAGTTCTAGGGTTGGCATCTTGTATATATTGTCTTTCTTTCGTTTACATAAGGCCCATTTTGTATATTTTGTACCTTTTATGTATGCATCAATACATGGTGGCCTATTTGTCTCATTTACATTTTTCGTATTATTTATCATAGTCTTTACCTTCAATATTTGTCTTGGGTTTTGTCTTACCTATTAAGGGGTTATAGTAGGTGCCATCATGGCCTGATTTTTGGATCGTTACACTATTCCATTGTCAATTTTCTTAATCTTCTAGACTAGAGACTCTTCAGTTTCTTCAAATTCTGGAGTTTAACTTCTTTTCATCTTCTCTTCGATAGAAATTCGACCTTCTTGAAAAGAGGAATGGGATTAAAAAAGGCTTGGAAAGGGATTTTGATATTTTCTAATAAATTTGGACAAGTCTCAAGGAAATTATTGAAGGAACTTTTGTTTTTGTGGACTTGTAAATAAGACTCAAAAAGAATATTTCTGTGAGAGTGGATTAATCCTTCTTCGAACAAAATAACACATAATCACACAAAAATAATTATATAAATTACCACAAAAATAGTTTATGTTGCATTCTAGTATACATGTGGCCTTTTAATTCTATGGTAGTCCTAACAAATTGAAGAATATGTATGCCATTTGTGAAACGTTCTATTTCTCCAAAAATATATTGAATACAAATTAAATAAATCGAATGGGGGAGGGAGTACAAGATTAAGGAAAGGGATATATAAATAAATATCAGTCCCACGTATGGATATAATTCTTAACTAAACCTCCACGGGAGATTCTTCCTTCTTGGACTTCTTGGTATTTCAAAACGCCTTACGAATAAAGTACTAGCTCATGAAGACCCTTATTCAACTAAAAAACTATTAAAATAAATTTTCAATCCCGAGGGACAATAGTTCGTATAATTCAACATATACATCTTTCAATTAAACACATAGTTGAATGAATTTTCTTTAGGTTGTGAGACATATTGACATAAAGTGGTCTATTAATGGACCCAATACACCATGACTATTGCACCAGCTTACGAAAATGTGCTAAAATTGAGATTTGGTTTAGCTCTATTTTAGGTGGACTAGAGTTGGCTTTTGAAAGACTGGGAGCCCACGTGGACAACTTAAGGTGGAACTATGACAATCATTGCATGCCCGTGAACCAATAAATTTTCATATATTCTGAAAAGGGTCCTTATGAAAATGGTTGTGCGATCGGAAAACCATCTTTTAAAATGATTAGCTAAATTAAAAAATGATATCGGTTGGCAAAAATATGCCATGAATGCATTGACAATAATATTTAAAATTTAAATACATATTGGCAAAAAGTAACGATTATTACAAATAAAGGTTAGATAAATAATAAAAATTCTTTTGCTTATAACCTAGATGAATCCCCAGCAAAGTCACCATTTCAGTTGCAAGAAATTTTGAACCAAGTCCAATTTTTTTCATTACATTGGAAAATTTGTTTTTGAATAATAGAGTTGCCACTTAAATTTTGGAAAATTAACAAAATCATTTAGTTAAAAGGAATTTTAGAAAAAACCTTTTATTGAAAACCAAAGTTTGGGTAAGGATTAAAATTTATATTCTTAAGAAAGTATTAGAAAATTAAGAATATCCAAAAAGGTAGTTTCCGACAGATTTTAATAAAATATTTGTTTGACTAACTTTTGAAATTTCTTTTATATTTAAATCTTGTTTGAAAACTTTTGATGTTTTCTCATTTATTATTTCTTATAAATGACTTAAGCAAACTAAAACAACTTTAGTGATTAGAAAACAAATTCTTGAAGGCATGTATAAAGAGAACTTGATAAAATAAACTGTAGTAACTCATGGAAATTCATCTAGATTAATATATTAGAATATTCATAATGAATAGTATATAACAATATGAAGGTAAAACAGGGAAAATAAAAATAGAAAAAATCTGAGTCTTTATCCCAGATTCGAGCATTTGATGCGGTTGTTGGGTTGAGGTCATTGGCCCAAATCATATTTTCTACTTCTGCCTTGATGCTATAGTTGTTATTGGGCTCATTCAGACCCGTATTTCTGTTTATGTTTGGCTGGAAGAACTAGCTAGAAGACGACATGTTGTTGGGCCTCGTCCAAAAAAAATGATGCAAGGAACATGAGGAGTCCAAGTGGACTCAATCGAAGGAATTTATGTGTAAAGAAAGAAAATAACATTATTATTAGTAAATAATCAAGAAGATATTTATATTAAATTAAACACCCTAAACAGATTTTGAAAAATCTTTTAGCATGCCTCAAGATCTGCATAAGGTAAAGAAGGAAAAAACAGAGACAAAGAGTATAACTTCTAATCGTAACCGATCTCCCTCACGTTCAAAAATAGGTAACAACATAATTATAAACTCAGTCACAAAATTTAGACAAAAAAAGTTGAAAAATCAGATTGAGAGAAAAAGGAATAACAAATTATGCTCATGATGATTCAGTTTTCACAATTTGGATAATTTTTTTTAGTATTACATAGCCTTTGAACTAAAGACAATAAACTAAAATGCCTATGATAAAAGACTCAAAGAATAAAACAAATTCATGAAAATTGATACTTAGGGAGATTTAAGCGTACAACTACTCACAATATTCAATTCCTTTGAAACTTTGAGCAAGAATTATAAAAACACATTGGTGTTGTAAAGAAAGCCCAAACAAATAATATCATGGCTAGACACATGATATTAAAAGTGTCACGACCCAAAATCGAGCCATGATAGCGTCTACTATAACCCTCCCAGTAGACAAGCCAAAACTCAAACAGGAAAAAAAGGCAAACATAAATAATACAAAAACAGAATAATGAGATGAACGGGCCACAAGTATAGATATATACATAATGGTATAAAATATCTATTGCGGGCATTATGGAATCAAAGAAACATAGTATATAAAGATACCAACCCCAGACTTGGTGTCACCGGTATAAGAGCCTCTAAAAGTACGAGAACAAGGCTATATAAAGATACAATTATCTATTAAAATACAAAAATAAAGATAATAAGTCCATGAAGGAAAGAAGTAAATCTCTGGATGTCAAGAGTTCTTCACGATTCGAACAATAATAAATCACGAATAACAGAGGAGCAACGAGAGTGATTCGTACTAGGCGCTACACCAAAAAAGATGCAGAAGTATAGTATGAGTACCAAAATATGAGGTACTCAGTAGACATCATAGGCCGACTGAGCTCAAAATATAGTATATGATATAAAGAACATGAATGTAAAATATAAGCTGGAAACTAACCTAGAAATGTCATATGCAATAGGAACAAAGTGAAGATAACAATAATAATACAAACGATATGAAACACAAAAAGAATGTCGTGCGATATGGGATGATGCAATGCAAGAAACTAAAACCTTGAATTATCCCTCGGGAAGCCTGAGCTCATTAACATATGCAATAAAGTAAATAACCCAGAATTTATCCCTCGGGCAGCTCAAAATCATACCTCAAACTCATCAACAGTAAAGTCAATAGAGAAAAAGTTTGGAAACGTCACTTTGACTGAGTATATAAAAAGTGATACAATTTTTCCAACTCCGAGATCAGTGGTAAATCAATGCAGTTCTCTCTGTAGTCTAAAATTCATAGTGAAAGTTGTACAATCCCTTTTTAAAACCGAAAAGCTAATATTTTCCTCAAAATTGTGCCATATTCCATGTATGTGTATGTATGAATATATGAGTGTTATCTCAAGGAAATATATGTATATAAATATATACCAAATAGGGTAAAATCACCCTTCAAACAACCCACATTGACCTGTGATTAGGACAGTCTAAAACCACAGCCTCGAGCCCACAGTCTCATAATATATATAAAATAATACAAAAAAAGAAAGAAGTTATAAGCGTAAACCAAATGATAACAATCTACTCTATCACAAATTCCTTCCCTAATCATATACTAAGGATTCCTAATCTAACAACCTAAACTATGGTTTACAAAGAAATACTAGTCTAAGATCCTGAAAATGGCCAATTATTTAGAAAACTATTATAGCCTAATTCTACCCTATAATTTACCCTAAAAATCATAAAACTTATCAAATATACTACCTAACCGAGCTAAGTCTAAAAAAGGAAAGTCGTAACCTACCTCAAAGATGAATGGTAACTTTGAGTCATCACTTGAGAGCTTTTCCCTTCTGCAGATCCTCGAATTGCTATCACACTATCACAAGCATAATCTACACTCCAATATAGAACTAACGACACCCATAACACTATTTTAAAGTTTGGGCTAGAAATTGGGTCAAAAATTGACCTTCGGGGCCCGTCAACAAAAATAGAAAAAAAATCACAAATATGTTCCCTTTTGGGTCATAAGCCCATGCCCAAAAGGTGGGTACAATTAGGAATTTACTCGGGGCTCAAAATAGCCCCAAAAGATACTTGATCACCGGAGAAATTTCAATGAATAATCTATGAATTAATGAAATTAAAGACAAATATACGCGTAATACTAATGGAAAATAGCACGGGGAAGTACAAAGAACTTACCAGGGACAAAGTGGATGAAAATCTTCCAAGAAATTAGCTCCTAAGCTCATAGGGGTTCAAAGATCATTTAAAAATGGAGAAGAAACCAAAGTTTGGAAAATAAATATTGCCAGGAGTCCCTTCCTCGCGAACGTGAGGACCTCATCATGATCGCAGGACGCACCTAGCTGGACCTTCACGATTGCGATTGCAAAGAAGGACCCAGATCGAGTCCCAGTGGGTTCTTTATTACAAACACAGAGGGCCTATCATGAACACGATGGTAAAAAATCTAGACCTTCACAAATGCGAGGCCCTCATTGCGAACTCGATGAAGGAAATAGAGCTGCACCAACACCTGAAACTATCTACTTCACCAATCCCAAAATGACTCTGAATGGACCCTCAGAATTTATTCAAAATCCAAAGAACATAAACCAAATATGCTAACAAACTAAAAACAACATTCCAGAGTCAAAGCAATCCTCGAAATGAAAAACGGAGGTCGTCTTGATGAAATATTAACCAAAGTCAACACTTTTCTTGTTTTGCATAAAAGCCACCTAAGTATCCAAAATGAGTTTGAAAGGTCCCACTAGCCTAAAATCCACATTCTAGAGCTAATGCCACTGATGGAATTCTCATTCGAGCCCATTTACTCAGAATATTGACCAAAGTCAAACATTTTAATTTTAAGAGTTCCAAAATAGGGAAACTTTTCTAAAACCCGACTGAATACCTCAAGAATCATACCACCCATTCCCGCAAGTCACACAAGCAGTGTAAAAGCTACAAGAAGGGTAAAAATGATAAATGTAGAAGACTGATATAGGTTTAGGAGAATTGTTTCTGTATATTGAATAAGTTATCAGTCGATACAATGCTCCATTTATAGAAGGGAACTTAGCTGTACAAGAGTTCTAGTCTAGTTAAACAATAACACTTAGACTTAGACTTATACAAGGACTATAATATTACAATAGTGAGTCCTATTCTGATTCTACCACATGATTAGTACCCTACTAGAACATGAAGTGGTACACGATTGATCTTGCTCTTGTCTTGATCTTCAACACTTCCCCTCAAGGTAGAGTGAGGTGAAGCAGTCACTCCAAGATTTCCTCTGAAGGCAACAAACATCTGTTTTGTAAAGGCCTTTGTATGTACGTCAGCCAACTGATATTTGGACCTCACAAACTGTGTGAGTAGTTGCCCTCTACCCACCTTTTCTCTAACAAAGTGATAGTCCATTTTCATATGCTTTGTCCTGCCATGTAAGACAGGGTTCACTGTGATATACAAAACACTCACATTGTCACAGAATAATTTAGGGACTGTCCTTAGATAAACTCCAATATCATTGAGAACATAGGTCATCCATGTCATTTATGCTGCAGTGGATGCTAATGCTCTATATTCAGCTTCAGCACTTGATCGGAACACTAGTCTACTTCTTAGTTGCCCAAGAAACACAGTTTGCACCTAAGTAGATGTTGTATCATGTAGTAGATCTCATTGTGGTTGAACATTCTCCTCAGTATTCATCTGAGAAGCCATACAACCTGCAAGGTCACTGTGAAACTATTCTGAGACCATACTGCAGGGTGCCCTTGATATACCTGAGTATTCTCTTAACACCTTGAAGGTGTTCACTATTTGGAGTTTCCATGAATTGACTGGCCTGGTTTACTAAATGAGTGATATCAGTTCTAGTGAGTGTCAAGTATTGTAGACTTCCTATAATGCTCCTGTATAGTGAGGCATCAACTGGACTTCATGTAGCTTCTTGAAGGCCATGCTTTTGTGCTAAAGGTGTACTTATAGCCTTTGCCAGTGACATATCAGTCTTACTAAGTGGCTCAGCAACATACTTGGCTTGACACAAATGAATCCCACCAGAGAAGTAGTTGACCTCAACACCTATGAAAAAGTGAAGAGGTCCAAGGTCCTTCATTGCAAATTCCTTTCCAAGCTTTGTAATATTTCTGAGACAAACTCAGAATTATTTCTTGTTACAACAATATCATCTACATATAATAAAAGGAGATTGTGCCCTTCTTGCAATGAAGTGTAAATATGGAGGGGTCTGCTTTTCTACATCTAAATCCCACATGAAGCAGATGCAAACTAAACCTGTCAAACCAAGCTCTAGGTGCCTGCTTAAGGCCATACAATGCTCTCTTTAGCAGACACACATGATTTGGATACCTTGGATTAGTGAATTCTGGAGGTTGGCTCGTGTATACTTCTTCTTGTAGATGTCCATGTAGAAAAGCATTTTTTACATCTAGCTGCCTGATTTCCCACTTAGAACTAACAGTTATGGATAAGACTATTTTGATTGTAGTAGCCTTAACCACAGGGATGAATGTCTTCTCAAAGTCAACTCCCTCAAGCTGGGAAAATCCTTTGGCTACAAGCGTTGCTTTGTATCTATGTATAGTCCCATCTGCCTTTAGTTTAGTCTTAAACACCCACTTTGAGCTAACTATGTTCATTCCTGGAGCTTTAGGGACCAGTGTACAAGTTTGATTACTGTGGAGAGCATCAACCTCCTCTTCCATAGCAGCAAGCCAGTGAGGAGACTTTAATGCTTCCTTGATAGTTGTTGGTTCTCTATATGGTGTCATTCTGCTAGCAGTAAGAGACATATGAGCCATGGAAGATGTTTTTTCCTTGTTTCTTGTGACCATATGTTACCTTATATAGAAGTAGCTGGTTGGTTCGTAGCCGTGTTTTCAATAATTGGTTGATCGACAACAGTAGTTCTAGTGTCACCCTTAGCGCTAGGACCTTTTTATGATTGATGATTATCAGTGGGAAACCATCTTGAGAGGTCAACCTTCTCATGTACATGGAAGGCATTTAACTGTGATGACTTGAATCGTGTATCATTTTTACTATCTGATTCATCCTCTGACTGGACCACTATGGGTTCACTGTTAAGTAGATGGCGATCTTCTATGACTTTCGGAGTGTCATTTTTAGCATAAGAGCCAGACACATGTCTTGAATCATCATCAACATCATCTAGGAAATGAGGCACAGTATGTTTAGGTTCAATATCACCTGGGTCATCTTTATTTGACAATACTTCCCCTGGAATAGAAGCATCTGCATTTTGTGCTTGCAACATAGAAAAAAATTCAACAAAAGTAGCTAGATAAGTTGACACTTCAGATTTCTCTTATGATTGAGTTGAGGACACATAAGGCAATGTATATTCATCAAAAACCACATGTCTGGACACATAGACTCTTCTTGTTGGAGGATGATAACATATATATCCTTTGTGGAGACTGCTATACCCTATGAACACACAAGGGCAGGATTTTGGACTGAACTTTGTACTGCCTTTCAAATAAGGGAAACACATTCATCCAAAACCTTTAGACTATTGTAGTCTGGTTGTGCACCATATAGCTTCACAAAAGGAATTTCCATTTGTAGGACTGAAGAGGTAAATCTATTGATAAGAAATACATTAGTCAAGAAAGCCTCTACTCATAGAAACAAGGGAAGTTTTGCATGAAACAGTAGTGTCAGACTAGTCTCAACTATATGCCTGTGCTTTATTTCAGCTATACTATTTTGTTCAGGAGTGTGAGGACAAGAGATATTCTGGATAATACCATAACTTTCCAAGTGTTTAGTGAATTCTATACTTATGAACTCACCACCCCCATCATATTAGAATATTTTAATAGCCTTTTAAAAATGTTTCTCTACCATTTTCTGAAATTTGAGAAAAACTTCAAAGAATTTTTATTTCCTTTTCAATGGATAGAGCCAAGTAAATCTTGTGTTATCATCGACAAACACTACATAATATCTCATATGTTAAGAGGATTCAATAGGAGTAGGACCCCAGAGATCACATTGAATTTTTAATAAAGGTTCTTTCTCAATTTTATTTCTCAAGCCAAATGGATGCTTAGAACTTTTTCCCAACTGACAACTAGAACAAACAGTAGGCATTTTATTCAAACTACTAACATCAATGCAACTATTTTTACTCAAAATCTTTAAATACTTCAAACTAGGATGTCCTAATCTAACATGCCAAATGTTGTTTGAGTTCTTCCAGTTTTGTGTGGCAGTCAAGTCATAAAGGTTGTTATCCTCCAAAGCATAGAGTCCACCTCTCCTAGATCCCTTGGCCAGTAGTGTTCTTGTCTTCTTGTCCTTAACAACCAAATCAAATTCATCAAATTCAAGAGTGCATGAGTTATCCTTTGCAATCTTACTAACAGAAAACAAGTTCTTAGTGATCTTATGTACCACAAGGACTTCTTGTAGTTTCAAACCTGATCTAACTGTATTTCCAACATGTGTAATATCCAATTGAGAACCATTTCCAATAATAATCTTATCAGATCCATTATAGTTTCTAAGATCAGATAGATTACCCGAGTTGTTTGTCATGTGACTGTTGGCCCCTGAGTTCATAGTAGCTAGTGCTTGTGGTATTCTTCTATAGAAGTATTCTACAAGTTTATAGCAGATAGTGCTTGTGCTAACTCATCTGCAGACTGGTATGAATAATCCCACCTGTAAAAACACTTTAGGGCAGTATGATTATTTCTACCACAAATTTGACATAACTCAGATGATGAAATCTGCAGATTTCCTTTAGTCTAATTTCCTCCTTGGAAATTCTAATTGTTGTTTCCTTGGCCAGCAGGCCTAAAACATCTACCCTTTGAGTTGAAGTTGTTTTCTCCTTTGCATTTTTTAGAATAGTTTCCTCTTCCTCTACCTCTTTGTTCAGAGAACGCCATATTGTGATTTGGTTGACGCACCTCTTCTGCATCCTCTCTCATTTCAAACCCCCTGAGTGCCTTGACAAACTGATTTAGAGTAGGATAAGGTGCCTTACCTAACATGACAATTTTGAATGTCTTTTATTTGAGACCTAAACCTCTGGCAAAATTGATTACTTTGCTATCTTCATCAACAGGCTTGTGTATGGCAGCAGGTCCATCACAGATGCCTTTGAAATCTTTGATATAGTCATCAATTGTCCTACATCCCAACCTAACATTCTGCAATTACTGTTTAAGTTGAAACACCTTGTCTTTAGTTGCTTGAAGATAGTCTTCTTCTATGCATTCCTACATTTCCTTAGCAGTAGAACATCCTACTATAAGGTACATGCTTTCCTCAGTTAGTGTGCCTAAAATCCAACTTCTAAGCAGAACATATTTCTCCTCCCACTCTTCATCACTTCTAGTGACGTCAATAGCCTTCCAAAAGGTAGTTTCAGCAGCCTTTTCAGATGTTGATACAAATACCATCTCCTTTATAGGATATGTCAGTTTCATAACTTGGATAAGTTGCAACATCTGTGTCCCCTAAATCAAGTAGTTACTTGGCTTGAGTTTTATAAAACATGAACTGATCATATGATGTAGTGAGGAAGTGGAAAGGGTATTGGTCGAGGTGGTTGTTGGTGCCATTTATTTTTGGATAGAGAAAACAGGTTCTTAGGTGTAAACTTAAGGAGCGAGAAGAGTCTCTCAATGCTCTGATACCATGTAGAAGACTGAGATAAGTTTAGGAGAACTGTTTCTGTATATTGAATGAGTTATCAGTCGATACAATGCTCTATTTATAGGAGGGAACTTAGTTGTACTAGAGTTCTAGTCTAGTTAAACAATAACACTTAAACTTAGACTCATACAAGGACTATAATATTACAATAGTGAGTCCTATTCTAATTCTACAACATGATTGGTCTCCTACTAGAACATGAAGTGGTACACGACTGATCTTGCTCTTGTCTTGATCTTCAATAATAAACACGCATGAAAAATGAGAAAATGACCATGGGGGTAATTACAATATCCACTACTAAAAGGACTTTCATCCTTGAAAGTTAATGAACAAAAGGTACCTAAAGACACGAAAAGGTGAGGATATCAAGCCCACATGTCAAGCTCGTACTCCCAAGTAACCTCCTTGACTAGACGATGCCTCTACAAAACCTTAACCAACTAAATCTCCTTAGACCTCAAATTTCTAACTTGCCTATCATAAATAGCAAGAGGCTCCTCCTCGAAAGCCAAAGACTCTTCTAACTAAATCGAATCCCACTGAAGCACTTGAAACTCATCCAGAACATACCATCTCCATATAAAAACATGGAAACAGAGTGAACACCAAAAATAACAAGAGGCAAGCTAACTCATTAGCTAACTCTCCAACCTATCGCAAAATCTCAAAAGGGCCAATATATCTAGGGCTAAGCTTGCCCTTCCCCCTAAACCTGATCACGCCCTTCATAGGTGACATATGAAGGAACACCCTATCACCAACCATGAACTGCAACTGTCGCACCCTTTGATCAGCATAGTTGTTCTACCTACTTTGAGTTGTATAGAGTCTCTTCTGAATGGCCCACACTCTGTCTATATAATAACACAACAAGTTAGTATCCCATGGCCTAACCTCGAAATCATCAAACTAACCTACCGAAGACATGTACCTCCGACAATACAGTGCCTTAAATTGAGCCATCTGAATACTCGAATGGTAGCTATTATTGTATGCGAACTCTGCCAAGGCTAAGAACTAGTCTCACTGACCTCTAAAATCAATAACACATTCCTATAGCATATCCTTGAGCCTTAATAGTATGCTAAGACTGACCATCAATCTGCCGGTGAAAAGTCATGCTAAGCTCAACTCGGGTACCAAAATCTCTCTGAATCGACCTCTAGAAACATGATTCAAACTAAGTACCATGGTTAGAAAGATAAAAACAGGCACCCTATGCAAATATACAACCTCCCGAATGTAGATCTGAGCCAACCTCTCCAAACTGTATAAAGTTTGAACCGATAGAAAGTGAGTAGACTTGGTCAACCTATCCATGATGATCCAAATAGCATCAAATATCTTATAGTATGTGGCAATCCTACCACGATGTCCGTAGCTATGTGCACCCACTTCTTCTTAGGTATAGGTAGCCTCTAGGTCAAACCATAAGGTCTCTGGTGCTCATACATTACCTGCTGACAATTAAAGCACCTAGATACCAAAACTGAGACATCCCACTTTATCCTACACCACCGATAGTTCTGCCTCAAGTCATGGTACATTTTTGCTTTCCCTAGATGAATAGAATATCTAGAACAATGGACCTCATAATCAATTTAACAAAGTCTCCAACTCTAGGAACATAGATATGACCCGTAATCCTTAAAACACCCTCCAGATCTAAGGTTGCCTTTCCTAGCCTCGCCACTCAACACCTTATCCCGAATCATCCTCAAATTTTCATCTTTAAAATGTTATGCCCAAATCTGCTCCATTAACATAGACCTAGCCTTCACTCAAGCAAGAATCTGCCCAGGCTCAGAAATATAAAGTCTAACTAACCTATTGGCTAAGGACTGAATTTTCGAAGCCAAAGGTTTCTCTTCTGCCACTATAAATACCAAACTCCCCATACTCACAACCTTCTGGCACAAGGCATCTGTCATAACATATGTCTTGATCGGGTGATAAAGAATTGAAATATCATAATCCTTCAGTAACTCCAACCATCTATGATGTCCCAAATTAAGGTCCATCTAGTTGAAAATGTACTGAAGACAATAATGGTCAGTGAAGATATCACAATGAACTCTATACAAATAGTGCCTCTAAATCATTAATGCAAAGACTACAACCGTAAGCTCTAAGTCATGAGTGGGGTAGTTCTGCTTCTGAATATTCAGTTGCCTAGAAGAATATGCAATAACTCTGCCCTACTGATAAGTTGGTAATCTACCAACTTATTGAGCTATTATTCATGAATTATTGATATGCTTAGATTAGAATTAAAGGTACTTATGAAAATGCAGGTACTCATGATCAAAAGAAGAAAACAATGGAATTAATCCCAAAGAGCTCAAAAAGGGTCAAAGTGTAAAGGTGATCGAAAATGAGGACGAATCTGAGAGAGGTGTGATCGATATATGAGCGGACAATGTGGTATGTGGTTTGAACCTCCCATCATATCTCACCATCGAGGCAACTGACATCATTGGTCTGAGGTAAAAGAGATATGTAACATGCAGAAAACATAGTGCAACCACATATCATGTCACACTTTGCGTTACACGTCACGTCGCACCACTCCCGAAGGGCTTTTTTATCCAAAGCCAAGTGTTGTTTTGGGAAGCCTCTAAAACCCATTTTGGGTTGTGCACCAGATATAGAATTTTAGTATTGGGTTTTCTCAAGGAAGATTGAGAGAGTACTCTTCTCTTTTCATCTTTTACACTTAGAATTCACCATTTTTGTACTGATTGATCTTGGATTTGGATATTTTCTAGAATATGAATAGAATTATGAGTTACCCAATTTGTATATGTTCTTTTTTTCTTACTATGAGCAGCTAATTTCCTTATCTAGGGGTATGTGCATGATGAGTATTTGAATTTAGGTATGAATCTTGTTTAATTATGCTTATAATTGATGAATTGCTATGGATCTGTTGAATTCCTAAAGGTTTAATCATAAAATTGATGGTTGCAAATGTTAATTGAGTTTTCTTAATTGTGTTCTTACTTGAGAGAGGGGTTCATAATTCATATAGGAATTTAATAGTGTAAAATTGAGATTTACACTTTAGATTGAGGCTAGAAATATCTTAATTGATGGAAACTCTCATCTAAGAGTCTAAGATAGAAATAGTATGACTTCCCCAAGCAATTGAATTGGTTGGTTTATGTTAAAACTATGGTGCTTGAGCAAATACCATAGGATATATATTTGGAGGATCAAAAGATTACCAAATATGACTAAAACCAATGCTACCCGTATCATTAATTGAGAATTTGCATAATTAATCAAGTACACTAACCTTTTGTACAATCCCATTAGAAGCATACCCCTATTCTCCTTCTCATTTATTACAAATCTTGTGTTACATTGCTCTCTTGTGTTGATATTGAAATTGATACGTAATTTTCCCCTTTCTAATTCCCCCAATCTTTACTTTTAAATTGTTTGAGCATTTATGCTCTTAGAGATTATTTATGAATGATCTCTTAGCGAATCATCACTCCACTCTCCGTGGATTCGACCCAGACCATCCGTTGGGTTACTTTTGTTTTGCTTGACGATCGCTACCACCTTCTTTGGGAGAGTACTTTTGAGCATCATCAATAATGGCACCATTGTTGGGGAGTTGTTTTTGAGTCACCAATTGATTGTCATTTAAGTTCACTTTGTTGAGTATTATGTTCTTTTACCTTGTTGTTATTTATGATGTTTTGCAGATTGTGTGAACCCTGCAAACATGGTTGCTAGTATGTAATTTTCACCCCACCATTTGCACTTCAAAAAGATGACTAACTAGGTTGTGATTTGAACATTTGGGGAGCTGGGGGGCAATGGGTGATACCTCCACTAAAACAATTGATTACTGGAAGAGGAATGACGCACGAAGGGATAGAAAGTTATCAATCATCAAAAGTCTCCTTGAATTCATGAGTATGAGTGTGGTAAATCTAAAATTTGAAAGTGTTAACATTATTGGTGTTGTTGGGGCTGTGAAGTTAGTCGAAGATGCACATTATTCTTATGAAAATTGTGAAGAGGCATTGGTTAAGAACCATGAGATGGGTTCCCATGCAAATCTCCAAAAACCAAGTTCAAGTTTTAGGAGACAAAAACATGGGAATCAAGGTTGGAACATAAAGAATGATGGCTCTAGAGTCAAAAGCATGCTTATGAAGGTACTAGAGAAGGTGGAGTCTGCTGACGAAGGCGTCAAAGAGTTGATATGCGAACTTGGGAGTTTTGATCAAATAGTACACTCACACTCTATCGCCATCAAATGTATCAAAGATAGAATCCTATAGCTTACCTCTAAATTTGAATCTGAAAAAATAAAAGAAGATGAGGGAGTCAAGGTCAAAAGAAACCAACCCAATCCTGTAGAAAATGCAAGTCTGGATACAAGCTAGCCTAGCACCAAAAGTGACATGAGAAGGGGTTTTATGGGACATCAAGATCATCAGAATAAGGTACCCAAAGTTTATAAGCCTTTTTCTAAATGTCCATCTCCGTTCCCTCAATAATTATTGCAAGAAAAAGAAAAAGATAAAACTAGAATGTTTGAATCTATGTTGAAGAATATCACTGTCAATGTTCCATCAAATGGTGCTATCACTCAAGTGGCCGAGTATGATAAATTTGTGAAAGAAATGTGCACTTTGAAAAACCTCAATGGGTATGGAGTTGTCCATATGTCTTCTAAAAGTAGTACTATAATCTCGAGAAAGTTTGTTAGTGAAGAGGATGTTCTGGGTGATTTCACCATTTGTGTTGCCAATGGGTTACATAAATTAACAGAAATTGCATTTGATGAATGTGCTAGTTAAATTTGATGTCTCTAGCTGCTTTCAAATGATTGGAACTTGGACAACCCAATATTGCAAAGATGAAATTACTCATGGATGATTGTTCAATGATATTTCCTGTTGGAATCTACTATGACATGCTAGTGAGAGTAGGTCGGCTTGTATATCTGGTGGATTTTGTGATACTTGATTGTACAGGTGGTTTTGAAATACCAATTGTGTTGGGGAAGCCAAGTTTGAAGACGGGGAGCACATCAAATGAGGTTAAATTAGGGGAGCTTAAATTCTCAATGAATGAGGAAAAGGCAACTTTTGATATTTGTAGATCTATGAAGTAGCCCAACAAACTCCAAATAGCCTTTGCAGTTAGTAAAAATGAGGAGAGTGTCGAGCTACATGTGAAAGAAGGGTTCGTGGATAAAGCATTTGAAGCCATTTGAATAATAGAAAGACTCCCCCATCCAAACCTTCCATTGTTGAACCCCTAGTGTTGGAGCTCAAACCCTTGCCATCACACTTGAGGTATGCCTATTTGGGGGCCAATGAGATATTACCGGTCATCATATCCAACAAATTGAATGATGAACAAGTGCAAGCACTACTCAAAGTATTAAAAAAGCATATTCGAGCTCTTGGATGGATCAATGCTGACATAATTGGCATACCTTTGGGGATATGTACACACAAGATCAACCTTCAAGAAGATTGCACACCCTCAATTGAGCATCAATGAAGGTTTAATCCTCTTATACAAGATGTAGTTAAGAAGGAAATTATGAAGTGGCTAGATGCAAGGGTTGTCTTCCTAATATCTGACAGTACATGGGTTAGTCCAGTTCAATGTGTAGCTAAGAAAGGTGGGATCATAGTGGTACCTAACGTAAAGGATGAAATGATATCTCTAAGGCCAGTAATTGGATGGAGAGTGTGCATGGACTACATGAAGTTAAATTCATGGACTGAAAAAGATCATTTCCCACTTCCATTTATGGATCAGATGCTCGATAGATTGGCATGGCGTGGTTTTACTTCTTACTTGAAGGATATTTAGGCTATAACCAAATATCTATTTCTCAAGAAGACCAAGAGAAAATAAACTTCACCTGTCCCTATGGGACTTTTGCATTTAAAAGAATGTCATTTGGATTATGAAATGCTCTAGCTACATTCCAAAGGTGCATGACGTCCATCTTTTCAATCATGGTAAAAGATACCATGACGATATTCATGGATGACTTCTCTGTTGTTGGGGATGCTTTTGATGATTGCTTATCACATTTGGAGGAGGTACTCAAAAGGTGTGAGAAAACAAACTTGGTCTTAAACTGGGAGAAATGTCATTTTATGGTAAAGGAGGGGATAGGGCTAGTTCACAAAATATCTGAGAAGGCATTGAAGTTGACCAAGAAAAAATCAAAGTTATTTCCAAGCTACCGCCCTCCAATGACTGTAAAAGGAATACAAAGCTTTTTGGGTCATGCTAGGTTCTATAGGCGCTTTATCAAGGACTTTTCAAAGATAGCCTATCCATTATGCAATCTGCTTGAAAAAAAGGCCAAATTCAATTTTGATGACAGTTGTATGACAACTTTTCTCAAATTGAAGGAGAAGTTAATATCCGCCCTCATCATCGTCGCACCCGACTGGTCAAAAGCATTAAAGCTTATGTGTGGTACTAGTGGGGTAGCCTTGGGGGCTATACTTGGTCAACAAAAATATAAACTCTTCTATCTAATCTATTAAGATAGAAAAACCCTAAGCGCATCCCAAATAAACCACACTATGACCGAACAAAAATTGCTTCCCGTAGTGTTTGCATTTGAGAAATTTAGGGCATACCTGTTAGGGACCAAAGTGGTTATGCACACAGATCACGCTTCAATCAGGTATTTGATGGGGAAAAAGGATGCCAAGCCGAGGCTTATTCGATGGTTCTTTTTATTACAAGAGTTTGATTTTGAGGTGAAAGACCGAATAGGTTGTGGAAACCAAGTGGCTGACCATTTGTCTAGATTTGAAGAATAAGGACAGCCTATTAGGAACTTGAAATAAATGATGTATTCCCCGACGAACATATCTTTGTTGCATCTCATGATTTGACACCTTGGTTCACCAGTTTTATCTAACTTTTTAGCAAGTGATATATTGTCGGAAGGTTTAACCTTCCATCAAAATAAAAAGTTCCTTCATGATACCCAGAAATTCTATTCGGATGAGACCTATCTCTTTTGGATTTGTGCGGATGGTATGATCCAAAGGCGCATCCCCGAAATTAAAATCATGCCCATTTTGAAAGCTTGCCATTCTTCACCGGTCGGTGGTCACTATGGTGGCATGAAAATAGACTCGAAGGTGATACAAAGTGGATTCTATTGGCCAACCCTCTACCAAGATACACATGATCTAGGGAAATAATGTGACCAATGCCAATGTGAAAGGGGAGTGTCTCATCACCATGAGCTTCCATTGACACCAATTTTAGAGTTTGAATTATTTGATATGCGGGCCATCGATTTCATGGGGCCATTTGAAGCTTCTTTGGAAACATTTACATCCTCGTGGTTGTGGACTACGTCTCTCAATGGGTAAAAGAAGTGGCTTTGCCTAACAATGAGGGAATGAGCATATGGGTGTTTCTCAAAAAGCACATATTCTCTCATTTTGGCACCCTCATGCCATTATTAGTGATAGAGGATCACACTTTTGTAATTGGTTGTTTAGTGCTTTACTTGAGAAATACTTAGGCTGGCATAAAGTCAACACCCCTTACCATCTACAAACGAGTGGCTAAGTAGAAGTATCCAATAGGCAGATCAAATCCATTCTCACAAAAATAGTGAATGCAAATAGGACAGATTGGGCATGAAAATTAGATGCTGCATTGTGGGCCTACAGGACAGAATACAAAACTCCTAATTGTATGTCTCCCTACAAAATGGTTTTTGGAAAGGCTTGCCATCTTCTGGTGGAACTAGAGCATAAAGCTATGTGGGCTTTGTAAAGGCAGAACTTGAATTAAGAAAAAGCTGTTCATGGCAGGGTTGAAGACCTTAATGAGAAAGATGAGTTTCGGATGTGGGCCTATGAGAATGCCTTACTCTACAAGGCCCGAATGAAACATTACCATGATCAACAAATCCTAAAGTGATAATTCTCTCCCGGTGATTGGGTGCTCTTGTTCAAGTCTAGACTCTGCCTTTCTCGGGTAAACTAAAGTCAAAATGGTCGTGCCCCTACAAGGTATTTCAAGTCTTTGCAAATTGAGTGATTGAGTTGGTAGCAAAGAAATGGTTCAACATTTAAAGACAACGGGCAATGAGTCAAGAAGTACTTGGTTATCCCAAAAGATGTCGCGCTCCTAGAAGTGACCTACCTTGATGATCCATGACTGAGAGGTACCATCATCGATCCATGAAGTTAAACCAAGCGCTTCTTAGGAGGCAACCCAAGCATCCACCTTTATTTTCAGTATTTTTCTCTTTGTGTTACTTTTTGTTGTTGTTTTTGTTGAAGTGTGAAGGTAAGAAACAAGCTATGGGAGTTGGAATTTTTATCGGGCATCAAGCCACTTCTGTGCATGTAACAGGTGAAACACACATGGTTAATTGCACATCGCACAACCATCGCCCATTGCAATAGATCCACAATCAAACTTCGAAGACCACGTGCACTGGGTCATATGAATTCACACCATATTGTGTGTGTCGCATCGCCTTCCATATGTGAAGAAACAAAAATCATGCAATCTCAACAAAGTTTTGGGATCAAATATGCTACCTAGAGGGAAAACTGCACCCTCCGTTATATGTGTCTCACTCAGGTTCGCACCTCCAAGCAGAACACTAGCAGTCCACCAATGATTCAATGAAATACGTGATTGCTAAGGCATTCCACCACAGCCCTTATACGCGTCACACATCACCTCATATGGCAGAAGGCAGATCACTGGTATCACACTCATTCTTATCCACATATGCAAAGGCTAGGGATTTTCTCCCCATCCCTTATGCGCATCGCGCGCTACTCCAGGGAGTAATCCTCATCTGCACTTTTATTTCATTGGGGATAATTTTTGTCTATGTTTGGCGGTGATGAAATGTGTTAATTGGAAAAGTGTTATCTTGCTTGGCTTTAATTTTGGTCACCTTGTTAATAGTATATTAGTGAATAAACTCCAAGGGTTTTCTTCATACCATGGTTCTTTCCCAAGGAGCAAATTGTTTTTTATTTTTGTTTGTGTTCTTTTCTTTGATTATTTTTGTGTCTAACGGGGTTGATATTTTGCTATGATAGATTGTAAGGTGACTTTATTAAGGGAAAATGCCAAGTTTTATTTTAAAATTGAGTCCGTGTTTTGCTTGTCACAAAATGGGCCCACCGAAAAACATTTTTCTTGGCAAGAAACTTTTGACAAATTGAAGGAAAGAGGGAAAATGATTTTGAGTAAAGCATTCTCTTGTCATGACTTGCACACTCCCCGTTTGGCTTGATTGATTCAAAAACAAGTGTGTGAAAGAACTCAGAATAGCATTGTGAAATTCTTGTGTTGTGATGCCTTGTGTGCTAAGGCTATACTTCATTCTTGTGTGTATGTGTTGTATAGAACTTTCCCCGAATGTGATTCAAGGTGAAATCCTAGATGTAACCAAGTTTGGAAGATGACCTTAGGCCCTTTTGAATAAGTCACTTCACCCAAATTGAGATCCCTTTACATTGATCCTAGTAAGCCCCTCTGAGCTTGTGACCTTTTTTTGGCACCTTGTTTGAAACCTTGACCCTTTTGGAACCTCAATTTTTTCACCCATTCTCCCTAATGGCTTAAAAGTGAAAATTAGGCTTAAAGCCTAAGTTTAGGGGGGAATTAAAATGACAACATAGGCAAAAACCTAAGTTTGGGGGTTCAGGTACTAATGTGGAGAAGAAACGCGTATGTTCAAACACAAGGTAGCACCATATGCCTAAATCAGAAATTTCTTTAAATTTTCTAATGAAATGAACAAAATCAAAAGAAAAAAAGGAATTGGTACTACCAAGTAAAGGAGAAAAAAGAAAGTTTAATGATCAAGTTGAAGGAAAACTTAGGGCTATGAGAGGGAGAAATAAGGTGAAGCTATTATTGAAAATGTGAGCGGTATTTTGAATGATCATAAAGAGCGTTACGGAGGTTTAATCACTTGAGCTAAATTCAATCCTCACCTTAACCCTAGCAAACATTATAACTCGCAAGTCCTTAGTGATTCCGAGCTTGGTAACTCTACATTAGTGGTGAATTACATAAAGGGAAAACCTATGGTTTAATGCGTGTGCACTCAACTTCTTTGAGAGAGTGAGAGCATTATTGGTTCTATTATAATCCCTTTTGATTATGAATGGCATGATTGTGAGTGGGATTTTCTCTTGGTGTGAGTGGCATCGCACACTTAAAATCAATGATGAAGTCTCTATTTCAATTGAGAGGAATGAATGAAACAAGTTGTGCGGTGAATCTTGAGGCTATCCTTTAAGGTCAATGCCAATGACTTGAGAAGCTTGAATATCTTATTTTGAATTACAAATTCCCTTGTTTTTGAATGACAAAAAAAGTCCTTTTGATAAACGTTTTGAAATGAGCAAATGCCTTGAGAATATGGTGGTCCAAATTTAGATGAGCATTGTAGTTGAGTCTTTTGTTCGAGTCTTTTTGTTCTCATTTTCTTAGTTTTTAGAGTTTAAATTAATTTTGTGCACCCTGTGTGTTTTAGAACATAATTCATTCCTAACTTTGTGAGTAGCTTGCTTGTGGACAAGCAATAGTTCAAGTTTAGGGAATCGATAAGTTGGTAATCTACCAACTTATTGAGGCTTTATTCATAAATTATTGCCATATTTTGATTTGAATTAGAGGTACTTATTGTGTTTATTAATGAAAATATAGGTACTCATGATCAAAAGTAGAAAACAAAGGAATTGATCCCAAAGATTGCAAAAAGAGTCAAAGTGTGATGGTGATTGAAAACAAAAAAATTTTGATGAGAGGTGTGGCCAACATGAGAGCCGCACAATGCAGTGTGCAGTCTGCACCTCCCTTCGCATCTCACTACCAAGGCAACTGACATCAGTAGTCTGAGGGAAAAGAGACATGCGATGCGCAATACAAGTGGTGTAACAACATGTCATTTCGAACATTGCATCGCACCACATTAAAGGGAACTTTTTTCAAAAGCCAAGTGACATTTTGGGAGGATCCTAAAACCCATTTTGGGTTGTGCACCAAATATAAAATTTTAGTATTGAGTTTTCACAAGGAAGATAGAGAGAGTACTCTTCTCTCTTCAACTTCTACACTTAGAATTCACGATTTTTTATTGATTGAGCTTGGATTTTGATATTGGCTTGAATATGAATGGAATTATGAGTTACCCAATTGGTATATCCTTTTTATTTCTAGTATGAGCATCTAATTTCCATATCTAGGATATGTGTATGATGGGTATTTGAATTTAGGTATGGGTCTTGTTTAACTATGATTATAATTGATGAATTGATATGGGTCTATTGAATTCCTCAAGGTTTAATCATAATATTAATGATTGCAAACATTAATTGAGTTTTCGTAATTGTGTTCTAGCTTGAGAGAGGGGTTCATAATTTAGATAAGAATTCCAAAGTTGGAATTTGAGATTTCCACCTTAGATTAAGGCTAGAAATAGCTTAATCGATGGAAACTCTCATCTAAGAGTATAAGCTAGAAATAGTATGACTTTCCCAAGCAACTGAATTAGTTGGTTTATGTTAAAACTATGGTGCTTGAGCAAAGACCATAGAATATATATTTCGAGGATTGAAAGATTACCAAATATGACTAAATCCAATGCTATACATCTCTTTAATTAAGAATTTGTATAATTAATCAAGTACCGTAACCCTTTATAGAATCCCATCAGAAGCATACTGATATGATATCGCCCAACAACATTCATGCTAGACTTATACTTCAAAGTCTAGACAAGAGGATCCAAGCCACACTCACCTTTAGAACACAAAAGGGAGATTAAAAAAGCCTCATTACACTCCAAATGAAGCAATTCCATATTTGGATGATTGCTTGAAAGCAAGTGAGAGAAGACAACACGAAGGATGGTTGCTGCAGGAGCTGTGCAAATCCATGTGTGACCAGCACAATGGATGGTGCAAAATGCACTAAGCTGCACACATGTTATGCGACCTATAAGTCTTTCTAGGTCACTTTTGGGCCTTATTTTAAATATCCACTTTAAGGCTCTGTTTGTAAGAGGCATACTATAAATAGATGCCTTAGCTATTTTCATTAGGATATTGAGATTATGTTGAGTTGAGATTGAAGAACTCTTTTGAGAGTGTAAGTTTTTAGCTTAGTGTAGTTTGGGTGAATTCCCATTAGTGTAGATTAGTTTAGTGATGGTTATTTCCCATTGTTGATCTAAAACTCGTTTACCTTGGTTTTCAATTGAGTTGCTTATTTGTAGATTCATTTGGGTTATTCATTTCTATGGAATTCAAGCTCTCATCCCCCCTGGTTTAGTTGTGGATTTAATTAAGACTTTCTTTTTTCACTTCTCATCTCATATTTCTCATCTATCTTTAATTTTTGCGTTATTGAAAGATTTCAATTGGTATCTCCAATTGGTATATTATCATATGATAATACGATATCGCCTGGCAATGTTCATGCAAGACTTATACTTCAAGGTCTAGACAAGAGGATACAAGCCACACTCACCCTTGAAGCACAAAAGGGAGCTTGGAAGACCCTCATTACACTCAAAATGAAGCAATTCCATATTTGGATAATTGCTTGGAAGCAAGAGGGAGAAGATAACATGCACATAGTTGCTTCCAGAGTTGTGCAAAACCATGTGCGACTAGCAGAATACATGGTGCAAAATTCACCAAGCTTCGCACATGATGTGCGACTTATTAGGCTTCCTAGGTCCCTTTTGGGCTATATTTTAAATAGCCACTTTTAAGTTATTTTTGTAAGATGCATACTATAAATAGATTCCTTAGATATTTTGATTAGGACGTTTACATTATATTGAATTGTGAAATTTGCCATCCCCTATCTTTTTCTTCAACCTCTGGGGTAAGGAGGAGGAGGTAGTGGCATGGGTTTCAGGATTGGTGCAACTTCTTTGCTCTTCTCCTTCTTTTCAAAAGGTTGTTTTTCAGACGACCTTTCACCACTATCTTTATCCTCAGACTCGGCTACAATTTCAGCATCATCCTTTTCAGCTTCGTTTGGCTCATCAACAACAATAGGCACAGGAGGATCAACAGTCTGCTTTCTGCTACGAGTGGTCACCGCCATAACATGTCGATCATTTTTTGGATTCTGAACTGTGTCAGTTGGGAGGGTACCTTTTTGGCGTGGATTCTGGTTGTTTGACAACTGATGCATCTGTGCCTCAAGCTGTTTGATGGAGACAGCGTGGGACTCTACTTTCTGATTTTTACTTGAGAGTTCAGCTTTTATCTCCTTCATACTCGCATCCGTGGAGTCAACCTTTTGGAACACTTTATTGATCAGCTCTCTTATGGTGGGTTATCCAGCCTGCTCTTTGCGAGTTATGGGCGGAACGTAGAGATTACTTCTATCGTTATTGTACCCATCCTTCTTCTGCCAGTCACCATCTTCTCTATCTCTTTAACCAGACTGATTGTAGTATTCATCCCTATATCTGTTCCGACCTTGATTTTCTTGGCCAGAGGCCTGGAAACCCACCCCTTGATCATTCAGATAACCAATTTCTTCTTCAGATGAGTACCCTTGTAACCTTGGTGCTTTGCCTTGAGAACCTACAGCTTTAACTTTTTTCTACTCCCTCAGCTAGGAATTTCTTTGCCAGCAACCCAAGTGTCGTGTTCATCTCAGCCTGTGTCTGCTTAATGTCTTCTATCTCATTAGGATCCACAGACTTGCCAACTGCATAAGTACCTACTGACGTTTCCGCATCTCTCATATGCCATGCTCGATTTGTCTTTGTGACCCTATCCAAAATCTCTGCAGCTTCAGGGTATATGTTTTCCATGAATGCACCTCCAGTCACAATAGCAGCTACAACTTTAGTATTTGCATTTAGGGCCTTATAGAATATCTCAATCAGATGCCTGAGATGGATTACGTGTCTCAGAACTTGCTTCATATTCTTCTTGAACCTCAGCCATGCCTCATATAGAGCTTCTATAGGTAGCTTCCTGAAATTATGTATCTCCTGCTTCAGCTGCAACATCCTTAATGGAGGAAAGAACCGCTCCAAAAACTGAGTCTTCAGCTCATACCATGAGTATATGGAACTATCAGGCAGTTTTGAGAGCTATGAAGTTGCCTCATCAATCAATGAAAATGGGAACAACCTTAGTCTGATAGCCTCTTGACCCACTCCTGGCATGTTATACGATTTGTTGACGCTCACAAAGTTATTCACATGTAGAATTGCATCTTTAGTGGGCTTTCCTAAATATAGTCCTTTCATGGTCAACAGTTGAATCATGGTACTAGTAATATCAAACATTGTCCCGTCAGCCAATGGTGGTAGCACTATGGGACCAGTTGAGCCATTTTCCTCATCATCATAATTTTCTACATCATCATACAGAGGAGCCTGCCTTTGCTGCTGCATTTGTCGACCCATATTATATCGGGCGCGGCGAGGTACAGCCTCATCCCTGACCTCTTGCTGCCTTCCATGTCTTGCTCACTCAGCTGCAGCATTTCGAGCTGCAAGATCTTGTGCAATTTTCTCATTTTTGGAAGCAAGGTCATCTTCGCCTTCCTTCTAGTATGCTGCTTCATCCTTTTTCTATTGCTCGGTTTCAACAATTAACAGAGCTGTAATCTACTCCGGAGCTTTGTGCTCTCCATCCTTAGCCATGTTTCTCAGTGTTTTGGAAAGCTCTGAATCGTAAGCGATCAAGGGATTGCCTTGACTCCTTGTGCTTGGCATGCACAAGTGTGCAACCTGTGATCAAAACAAAAACAACAGAAAAAGTAAAATCAGGAAATAAGGACTATAAGTGAAATAAACACAATCTCTCTTAGTCCTAAGCCGTATTCCCCGGCAACAACGCCAAAACTTGATGCCCCCAAATTACACCTCTAAAAGAAGTGCAAGCGGTCGATGTTCAAATGTAGAACCCAACTAAAAGTTGGGGTCGATCCCAGAGGGAATAAAGAAGGACTATGGTCGATTAGTGTTTACTCAGTCTTTTAGTCGTTTATTTCCCGCAAAAGGGGGGGTTTTAAAGTAACAAGTAAAGATAGTAATGTGAATTAATACAAGTAACATAGATCAATTTCAACATTTGCTATCTATAAGAGAAGTGAGTAGGGTCGTGTTCCCCATGAGATCATAACTTAGTAAGGCTTTTGTAATTGGTTAACTAGTTTAGTGCTTAGCATGTAGAATCGAAAAGTTAGGTTCACCTAATTCCTTGGTCCGGAAACTACGTTAATTTCCCCACATGCCTTGGTCCGGACGCGGGTGTCACTTTACTAACCCTTACCCTTGATCCCAGATTAGCTATTCCCGAACAAGGTCAAGCTATTAGACGAGGGTTGATAGCCTCGAATCTCGTTGTTTACAACCCTTTTCCCATCTATTACCTCCTTGTCCCGGCAAGTAAGGATAAGGTGAGTGCTAACGTTGTACACCGTTAAAAAGAAATCAAACCGAAGGGAAGAACAATACATGCATAAACACCTTCCTAGATTACCTAAGTACTTTGCCTACTTCGTTAATCCTTCATGGTTCCCACAACCCTAGTTGTGGATTTAGTTACTCATGCTCATAAGTAAACAATCAAGAATTATTTGTGTGATCATGATCATGTACTTAAAATAAGAGTTAAAGAAGTCCGGAATCTTGAATGGATGAAGATAGAAGTAAGAACAATGAACTATGAATGAAGTAAACTCTCAAAACCAATAATAAACCACTATCACAAGGTTATGAATCTGTTTCCTACACAATATCGTGCATAAAACGTAAAATAAAACATAGGGAAAGTATTTATAAGACAATGGAAATCCTGTCCCAACAAAACTAGGAAAACTTGAATTGGTAGCTTCCACGAGATCATTCCACGATTCGTGAAAGCTTCTATGGTTTGTCACATGTGCTCGTGAAACTCAGACAATTTTTCTCTTCTACATGTTCTTTTCCACAAAGCCAGTCTACGACTCATAACTTGCCTCACGACTCGTAGGGCTGAGTCGTAGAACTCAGGCTTTGTCTCCTTCTATGATCAGGTTCCACGGGTAAGGCCCATGACTCGTGAACACATCTACGACTCGTGGAAACCTTTCGTTGAACTCAGGCCCCAGTTGCATGTGCAGTAACCTTTCCACGACTGACTTCCACGACTCATAGAAGGGTCGACAACTCGTGATAATGAGTCGTAGAAGTCAGTTCAAGCTCCATCTGCAATATTCTTTTTGCGACTAACTTCCAGAACTCGTGAAATGATTGACGACTCGTGGTAATGAGTCATAGAAGTCAGTTTTAGTCCTGAATTGCTGTCCTTTTTTGCACTTAGTCTCTGAACCCTGTTTTCCTGCACAAGACTCCAAAACACATCAAATCTACTAAAAATCGCTAAAGAACATACTCGAATTCCAAGTTTTAAGCGTCGAAAGTGCCGCAAACTCACGGCACATCAACACCCTCAACTTAAAACTGTTGCTTGTCCTCAAGCGACAAAACAAAACTATCCTAGAACGATGCTTTAGCAAAAGAATCTTAGTAACTATGGCAGTCATATGATTTAGCAATTTAGTTCATAACAAGTATCCCCCTCATTTTTCAATGCAAAACCAGTGCATATGTTCCGTCTATCAAGAAAATACAAGAGGATACATGGATGACATTATACTATCAACAGACGACCTAGCATACACATCTGAGATTCACCCTAACAGTCAGCAGTCAAAGTTGCTCTAGTGCCCTCACCATAAAGAAGTACCAATCACACCATAATATAATCAAGAATTCGGGGACTGAACAAAGACACTCGCACTCACAATAGATATTCAAGCAATGCGTGCACAATACCATAGGCTTGCCCTTATTTTCTATGCCTCGGCTTTCGGACAATTGGATTAGGATCACTATAGGACTTCTCTTGGCTTGTAATGTAGGCTTGGGTACGCGTATGGTAGATATGGAAATCAGTGAATAAGCCCTCCTTGACACTACACCATTTTTTTTCTCCACTTATCAGACCAACTCTATTCTTTTCCTCCTTTTTTTCTCCCTTTTTATTTTTCAACAAGCGACAGGTGCTGCTTTTGGTTCAAATTCAACTATTTTTCACATTTTCTTTTTCTTTCTTTCTTTTCTTTTCTTTTTCTTTCTTTTTCTCTTTCTTTTCCTTTTATTTATCATGCCCGCCGCACCCGTTATTTCCCTTTTTCATTACTAACCTTCTATTTTCATACCCCTACTCCTCACTCACCTCTACAGTAGCAACCCTCAACTAAGGTGATTTGCCTGAGTTGAGGTACACGATGTCCAAGGAGGGACCAGGGTCAAACTAAAGGTTTTGCAAAAAGACGGGGAAGGTGATTAGGCTAAACAACAAAATGGGTCAATTTAGGCTCAAAATCAGGAATCAAAGGATATTTACTTCATTTGGTCGGTAATTTGGATAAAGTGGACTAATTCAAAAATGGCCTATGATCCTTTCCTAACCAACAATTCTAGAACCTAAGCAAGACTAACCGGGTAAGTTCTAGATTGGCACACAACGCAAGAACACGTCAAAATAAGCTCACACACTCATGGCACAGAGTCAAACAATTACATGCTAACTATAAGGTTCATGCTCTAGCTTAAGACATTCATGAAGTCGATTACATTACAATGTCATGCACAGATCCATAACGGTTAGTCTATCAAGAACAGATACTACGATGTCACATAAAATTTGGAGGGGTTCTCCATTTTTCAATCGAAAATACAGTTCCAAAAATCATATCACAGACTGCGCAAAGTTCCTTTTCTTCTTCTACTACATACAACCTATACTAAATGTGTCGGTTCAACAAAAATAAAAATCCTTAGGGAAAGAACGCAGGAAAGAAAACCCTAAGGAATTGGGTACCTTTTGAGTACCCTCATGGGTTGCCTCCCATGTAGCGCCTCATATAATGTCATGGCACGACGCGGGACTTTTGTCTACTCAGACTTCGCCAAAAGACCCATCAAAATATGGACAGCTGCTACCCCTACCCCACCAAAATGTAATGTGCATTGTCCTCAATGCATCAAGGAAAGTAGAATCATAGGGAGGCAGGAACATACCTGTGGAGCCTAAGCGCCGGCATCTGATGAAGTGTGCGAGGCTAGTGATGTGGTACCTGTCATAGTGCAAGTGGCGACGGTGGTGGCCATCACGCTCAATGTCTCAATGATAAGAGCGACATCAGTAGATGCCCTCTAAGTAGTGACCAAATCTGGACTCCCAATAACAGAGGGTACGACTCCTCTACCTCCGGGATTTGAACTAGATGATGAACCCCTATGCCTTTGCCGCTCTGTCTCCTCATGGAGACGCATATCCTCCAAGGAGATCCATGTGGCCATAGCGATGTCTCTCTTAAATCTCTTAGGGTCCTCCACAACCCCAAGGGTGCTTTCAGAATGCACTCGCTTGGCTCTCTCACCAGTGGGTGCCGGTGCAGCCTCAGCAAATAAATCAACTACACGGAGCATGGGCGCTAGAACCTCAATAGAAAAAGGATGGAATAGCCAGAGTTTGAATGGTGTCCACTGCTCTAATATCTTTTTGGAGGCAAGCTAACTCATCCTGAATATGACCCAAGTCTGGGATCTATATAGATAATAGCCGAGTATTCAGTCGGTGCTCAAAAGCATCAACCCATGCCGCCATTTCTCATGCAACCAAGTCGATCTCAGCTTTCATCCTCTCTTATGCGGCCGCTACAGTGGATCGTACCCATGGTTGGAGCTGGTCCAACAATTCATTCACCTGTTTCTGTGTCTCAGCCTGGCGAGAAACTAGCTTCTGGAGAAACTCAGTATTAATAGTAACCCTACCTGAAGAAGCTAAGCGCGGGGGCGCGGTAGGGATGTCTGATGGTGGCTGAGAGGTCGAAGGTGCTGAAGCTGGAGCGATGGCTATGGTACCCTTTGCCGCTACACTTACCCCTGTGTCATGCATATCAAGTGAGTCTCATGCAGTGGAGGACCCCTCAACTCGTAAAGTGCTGGCCAAAATAGAGGATGAAGCTCGTCGGTGTGCAACCGGGTTAGTCACATATCTAATCAACCCGGCTTCCTGAATGCGAGTCACCTCCTTAATGTGCTCAATGTAGGGCATCTGCAGGACTGTCGACTCCATACATAGACGTTGAATCATACAGGGGAAGGGTATGCTAGTGTGTGGTCTGAATGCCCGCTCATGTATCTCCTCCAGTATGCAGCACGGAAAATTAATCTCATACCCTGCCATAATGCTCCCCACTTATACCGCACGATTAGGTGTCAGGGAAATATTAGCATTAGTCGGATAGATGCGAGTCTGGATAATGGCCCAACAGAACTTTCCGGCAAAATTAAATGTTGCCCTCTTTATGTCACCGCTGAGAACCCATTTTTCATCTTCACCATTGTCACCTATGTAACCTGCAGCCCATCTCAACAAGTCTGCCCGCTGAACCGGGTCTCTCATTCTTGAATTATCTCGAACAATCTTCATCTTACTGTCAAACTCTGCTGTGTCGACCTGTAGCTCATGCTCTGGTCTAAACAAGAACTGTTGGATAGTCTGCTCAGAGATGTCCACAGGTGCAAACCGTACTAAAGTACTGGTGAGTGGAGGTAGATCCTAATATCGCTGTCTCGGTCCAAGTAGTCGAGTGGCTGTGGCCTTATAGGATGCATAAAACTCTCGACTATCTCGGGACAATAGCTAGCTAGAGCCTCAGCCATCCAACCGCACCGGTAGTGATTGAACGTGGACTGAATAGCACGCATGGATTCTAAGCCCTCAGTCCGGATCCGTGGCTCCTCGAAGATAACCTTTTTGGGCAGGCCCTTGTTGGACTAAGCAATTCCCTGTCTGTATATGGTCTGCATCTCCGTAAAATACCATCTCCGATTAGCATGTGCTTCCAGTCTCTGTGCTCTATCATCCTCTACCTATGTCGGTTGTGCAGCTGCCGAGACGGCCAGGCTAGAAGATCTCTTATCACCGGACACTGACTCCCCATCATCATATCCATTTTTGTCGTCAGTACCGGCCCCTCTGTTACTCTCCCGGCTCCCATCACCCTCCTCGCACGAACCCTCTCCCTCTTCAGACTGGGGAGGAGTGGTCGCTGTTAGTTGTATAGTGGTGATGGCTAGCTGAAGTGCAGCCTCCTCAGCTGCCTGTGTTTGGGCCCTCTGTCTCGTGGTCCATCGCTCTACATCCGGGTCAGGCTAGATCTCATATATTTCTTCTGACCCGCTTGACTCAGGTTCATGTGCGGCGGAATCGTCCAGTTCATCATAGAGTCTAGATTGGAATTGATGAGCTGCCATCTTGAATGCCTTTGTGTTCTTTGACCACATATTACCTGTGGATGGCAACATCAGTACAACCAAACTAAGAAAACCCAAAAAAAAATCTTGAAATTTAACTAAACTTGGGTCCACGAGTGGGTTACATGAACTGTGAAATGAATCACGACTCGTGAAAACCCCTCGTGTAATCTGGGAGGCATCATTGGGTTGCAAGGTCTAAGTTTCACGAGTTTCTTCTATGACTCGTGATTTAAACCACGAATAGTAGAAGCCTACGTGGAAATCAGACTTCCTTTACTGCCTGCAGGTCCATTATCTACGAGTGCCATCCACGACTCGTGGAATGAACAACGATTCGTGGACGACCCTCGTGAAACTCAGGCCCGAGAACAGGTATTTGTTCCAGTTCCTACGGTTACCTTCCACAATTTGTGGAATGAACCACAACTCATAGAAGACACTCGTGACCACTGGATAACAGAAAACCAACTTGAAAATATCGTTTGTGATTTTCTTTTACCCTGAACACATTCACACATAATTTCAAACTCATTTTACTTACCCATTCCACAACCATCGTCCCTTAGGGTGTTTACACAATTAAATCTACAAAATTCATAACCTAGGTCAAGTTGTTTTCCCCAAAATTTCAAACAAGGTTTAGAAGTAGTTTCATACCTTTGAAATTTCGGAGGAATGGAACTAGTTGCTGAAGATTAAGAGCAACGACCTTGACCCACGACCACCTATGTAGTTCACAAACCCTCTACGTGAAGAAAGAGCAGCACGGCTTGTAGGGAAGAAGTTGGGACTGATTTTGTGGAATTTTTGGGATTTGAGTGGCGGATTTGGTGTGATTTGGTGTTCGAATGGAAATAGGAGGGAGTTGATGTCGGTTTGGTTGAAGAAAATGGGGGAAACATTTATTTTTTTGGGTGTTTTAAACCATTTAGGTCGTGGGTCGGGTCGGGTGAACAGTAAAAAATAATATTTCAAAACTTACCTGGGTTCCACGAGTCCTGTTCATGAATCGTGGAACTAACCACGACTCGTATAATGGTCTCGTGGAACAAGTCCTGCCACCAAATTTCCTCTAATTTCCACAACTGGCAATCACGATTCTTTATTGGGTTCACGACTCGTGGAACTAGTTCATGGAATCTGTTCTGCACTTGGCCATTATCACCTGAGTTCCACGAGTTGGTTCGACGACTCGTGGAATGGTCCATGATCCGTGAACCATACTCGTGGAGCCTGACTTACCCATTTTCTGGGTTTGATTTTCTCCAGCACTTTTCTTCCACGTGTTTCTCCACATATAGCAAACATTAGCCTTGGGTTGCCTCTGAAGCAGCGCTTGATTTAACGTCGCGGCACGACGCAAGGGTTTTGGTTACTCTGACTTCACCAAAACACTCCCCAGTCTTTACACTACAACTAACATAAAGTAAAATACAAAATCATGGGTTTCCTCCCATGCAGCGCCTGATTTAATGTCGCATCACGACGCAGGTTGCTTGATTACTCAGACTTCATCAAGCTCCTTGGGTGGGACGAACTCATCTATGCTCCAAGCCTTAATAGTCTTGATCTCCTCTGTTGTGCCGAAATAAGCTTTTATCTGCTGCCCATTTGCTTTGAATCTCTTTCCATCAAGGTTTTCAAGTTCAATAGCCCCGTGAGGGAAAACTTGCACCACTTTGAAGGGTCCAATCCACTTGGACTTCAACTTGCTAGGAAACAAGAGAAATCTAGAATTGAAAAGTAGGACCAAGTCACCTGGCTGAAAATCTCTCTTCTCTATCTTCCGGTCATGGTAAAACTTCATTCTCCCCTTGTACAAAGCTGAACTTTCGTATGCATTCAGCCAGAACTCATCCTACTCATTCAGCTGCCCTAGCCTTTGCAATGATGTTGTACCCCACTCCATGTTTAGCTTCTTTAAGGCCCACATGGCCTTGTGCTCTAGTTCAACCAGAAGATGGCACTCCTTACCAAACACAAGCTGGTATGGAGACATGCCTATTGGAGTCTTGTACGCAGTCTGGTATGCCCACAATGCATCTTCAAACTTCCGCGACCAATACTTTCTATTTGCATTAACGGTCTTGGACATGAGTGACTTGATTTATCTATTGGAGACCTCCACTTGCCCACTCGTCTGCGGATGATAAGGGGTTGCAACTCTTTGTCTTACTCCATATTTCTCAACCAAAGCACGAAACAACTTATTGCAGAAGTGAGAGATGGCCCTTGGCGTACCGAATCTGGAGAAGATGTTCTTTTTCAAGAATGCTGTGACACATTTACCCTCATTTCTTGGAAGCGCAACCGATTCCACCCACTTAGACACATAGTCAACAACTACCAATATATCTCGGTTCCCGTTAGATAGCACAAACGGCCCCATGAATTCAATGCCCTACACATCAAATAACTCAATCACAAGGATGGGATTCATAGGAAGCTCATGCCTCCTTGATATGCCTCCTTCCCTCTGACACATGCTACAAGCCTTTGCAAACTCATGGGCATCTTTATGAATAGTCGGCCAATAATAGCCGCACTGTAAAATCTTATGGGCCATCCGGATACCACTATGATGATCTCCAACAGGGGATAAATGGCATGCTTCAAATATCTCCATCATCTCAGCTTCCGACACACATATCTGTTTCATGGTAGCACTGACACGAAATAAGAATGGCTCTTCCCAAAAGTATTTCTTCACGTCATACATGAACTTTCTCTTTTGGTGAGCGGACATATCATCAGGCACTAAATCACTTGCCAAATAGTTGGCAATATCCGTGAACCATGGCATCAAGTCTTGAGAAGCAGCCAATACCTGTTCGTCAGGAAACCAATCATCAATCTTGAGCTCATCATTCAGTTTCAGCATAGCTTCTTCCTCCAACCTAGACAAATGGTCTGCCACCTGATTTTCTGTACCCTTGCGGTCTTTAACCTCAAAGTCAAACTCTTGTAGCAGCAACACCCATCTAATCAACCTTTGTTTTGCATCCTTCTTCTCCATGAGATAACAAAGAGCTGAATGGTCAGTATGCATCAACACCTTGGTGCCAAGCAAATAATATCTGAATTTCTCGAAGGCAAAGACCACAACAAAGAGTTCCTGTTCAGTCACTGTATAGTTCTTCTGAGCTGGGTTAATTGCCTTTCTAGCATAGTAAATAGGATGAAGAATCTTCTCGTGCCTTTGGCTTAGGACTGCTCCTAGCGCCACCCCACTAGCATCACACATAACCTTAAATGGTTGCGACCAATCAGGGGCAATTATGATAGGAGCTGTAACCAACTTCTCTTTGAGGCACTCGAATGCCTTGAGACAAGCATCGTCAAATAAAAATTTTACCCCTTTCTCCAACAACTTGCACAACGTATTTACTATTTTGGAGAAGTCTTTGATAAACCTCCGATAGAAACCTGCATGACCCAAGAAACTCCGAATACCCTTCACAGAATCTGGTGGAGGCAATTTTTCAATCACCTCAATCTTCGCTCTATCTACTTCTATGCCCTTCTTTGAAATTCAGTGACTAAGTACGATGCCTTCTTTGACCATGAAGTGACACTTTTCCTAATTCAGCACTAGGTTACACTCTTCACACCATTTCAACACACAGCCCAGATGATCTAGACAGTCTTCAAATGAGTCTCCTACCACCGAAAAGTCATCCATAAAGACCTCTATAGTGTCCTCCACCATAAATGAAAATATAGACATCATACATCACTGAAAAGTTGTTGGCACATTGCAAAGACCGAATGACATCCTATTGAAGGCAAACGTCCCATATGGGTATATGAATGTGGTTTTCTCTTGGTCTTCGGGGGAAATAGAGATCTGATTATACCGTAAATAACCATCAAGAAAATAGTACCAACCTCTACCTGCAAGACAGTCTATCATCTGATCCATGAATGGCATTGGAAAATGGTCCTTCTCAGTCCACACTTTCAATTTTCTGTGTTCCATGCATATGCGCCAACCTGTCACTGGCCTCATCAGAATCATCTCATTTTTAGCATTAGGAACCACAATAATCCCTCCTTTCTTTGGTACGCACTGAATCGGGCTCACCCATTTGCTGTCAAAAATCGGGTAAACCACACCTGCATCCAACCATTTTATGATCTCTTTCTTGACGACTTCTTGCATAGGCTGATTCAACTTACGCTGATGTTCAATAGATGGAACAAAATCAAGCTTGAGATGGAATTTGTGAGTACAGATTCCAAGCAGAATCCCAATAATGTCTGCGATGGTCCACCCAATAGCTCTCTTAAACTTCCTAAATACTGCAACCAGAGCCTCAACCTGCGCTTCACCCAATTTTGCAGCAATGATTACCGGCAAAGTCTCATTATCTCCCAAAAATACATACCGAAGATAAGTTGGCAGTGCTTTGAGCTCCAAAACTGGCGGCTCCTCAATAGATGGATGAGCCGGTGGTGTCGTCTTATTCTTTAAATCTAAATCTAGCTTCTTTGGTGCATAAGTGTAAGATCCCAAACCTGTAAGTGTTGCAACCATCTCGTCATATTCATCAATGTCATCACCCTCAAAATTCATGATGACTACTGCAAGGGCTTCTACACCAAGTTGCTCCTCAACAGGTACAACTAGCTTGTCCTCGTCAACTAGATCAATCACTGACACTACTCTCATATCATCATGGTGCTTCATCGACTTGCACACATTGAAGGTCACCTCTTCATCATTTAGCCTGAATTTCATCTGACCCATTTCCAAGTCAACCAAAGCATGACCAGTAGCCAATAATGGTCACCCCAAGATAATCGGCACCTCAAAGTGAACCTTGCAATCTAGGATAACAAAATATGCAGGAAAGATGAAAGTTTCAACCTTTACCAATACGTCGTACAGAATTCCCACAGGCCTTTTCACCATCCGGTCAGCGATAAGTAGCCGCATTGTAGTCGGAGAGGGGGCTCCCAAGCCTAACTTATTATAGACTGCAAGCGGCATCAGATTTATACTAGCACCCAGATCACACAAAGCTTTGGAAAAATAGAATGCTCTAATAGTGCACGGGATGGTGAAGTCTCCAGGATCTTCCTTCTTCTGTACCATAGAATGGGATGCTATTACACTGTAATGGTGCAAACTATTTTTTGGCTCAAAACTGATTGTTCTCTTCCTCATCACCAGATCCTTCATAAATATTGCATAACCAGGCATCTGTTCCAATGCTTTGACCAAGGGAATATTGACTGACAACTACTTCAACATGGAGATGAACTTGTGAAATTTTCCATCCTCAATGTTTTTTTTCAACCTATGGGGGTAAGGAGGAGGAGGTAGTGGAATGGGTTTCAGGATTGGTGCAACTTCTTTGCTCTTCTCCTTCTTTTCAGAAGGCTATTTTTCAGATGACCTTTCACTACTATCCTTATCCTCAGACTCGGCTATAATTTCAGCATCATCCTTTTCAGCTTCGGCTGGCTCATCAATAACAATAGGCACATGAGAATCAACAGTCTGCTTTCCGCTCCGAGTGGTCATCTCCATAACATGTCGATCATTTTTCAGATTCTGAACCGTGTCACTTGGAAGGGTACTTTTTTGGCGTGGATTCTAGTTGGTTGACAACTGATACATTTGTGCCTCAAGTTTTTTGATGGAGACAGCATGGGACTCTACTTTCTAATTTATACTTGAGAGTTCAGCTTTTATCTCCTTCATACTCGCATCCGTAGAGTCAACCTTTTGGAACACTTTATTGATCAATTCTCTCATGGTGGGTTGTCCAGCCCACTCTTCATGAGTTGCAGGCAGAACATAGAGATTACTTATATTATTCTTGTACCCATCCTTCTTCTGCCAGTCACCATCTGCTCTATCTCTATAACTAGACCGATTATAGTAGTCATCCCTATCTCTGTTTCGACCTTGATTTCCTTGGCTAAAGGCCCGAAAACTCGCCCCTTGATCATTCAGATAACCAATTTCATCTTCAGATGAGTACCCGTATGACCTTGGTGCTTTGCCTTTAGAACCTACTGCTTTAACTTTTTCTACTCCCTCAGCCAGGAATTTCTTTGCCAGTAACCCAAGTGTCGTGTTCATCTCAGCCTATGTCAGTTTAATGTCTTCTATCTCATTAGGATCCACATACTTGCCAACTGCATAAGTACCTACTGATGTTTCTGCATCTCTCGTATGCCATGCTTAATTTGTCTTTGCGACCCTATCCAAACTCTCTACAGCTTCAAGGTATGTGTTTTCCATGAATGCGCCTCCAGTCACAGTATCAGCTACAACTTTAGTATTTGCATAGGGCCTTATAGAATATCTCCATCAGATGCCTAGGAAGGATTCTGTGTCTCGGAACTTGCTTCATCTTCTTCTTAAACCTCAGCCATGCCTCATATAGACCTTCTGTAGGTAGCTGCCTGAAATTATATATCTCCTGCTTCAGCTGCAACATCCTTGATGGAGGAAAGAACCACTCCAAAAACTGAGTCTTCAGCTCATACCCTGAGTATATGGAACTATCAGGCAGTTCTGAGAGCCATGCAGTAGCCTCATCAGTCAATGAAAATGGGAACATCCTCAGTCTGATAGCCTTTTGACCCACTCCTGGCATGTTACACGATTTGCTGATGCTCACAAAGTTATTCACATATAGAATTACATCTTCAATGGGCTTTCTTGAATAGAGTACTTTCATGGTCAACAGTTGAATCATGGCACTAGTAATATCAAAATTTATCCCGTCAGCCAATGGTGGTAGCACTATGGGCCCAGTGGATCCATATTCCTCCTCATCATAATCATGTACATCATAATACAGAGGAGCCTGCCTTTGCTGCTGCATTTGTCGACCCCTATTATATGGGGCGCGGTGAGGTACTTCCTTATCCCGAACTGCTTGTTGTATTCCATGTCTTCCTCGCTCAGCTGCAGTATTTCGATCTGCAAGATCTTGTGCAATTTTCTCATCTTTGACACCAAGGGCATCTTTTCCTTCCTTCTAGCGTGCTGCTTCATCCTTTTTCTGTTGCTCGGTTTTAGCAATTAACCAAGCTGTAATCTGCTCTAGAGCTTTGTGCTCTCCATACTTAGCCATGTTTCTCAGTGTTTTGGAAAGCTCTGAATCATAAGGGATCAAGGGATTGCCTTGACTTTTTGTGCTTGGCATGCACAAGTGTGTAACCTGTGATCAAAACAAAAACAACAGAAAAAGTAAAATAAGGAAATAAGGACTATAAGTGAAATAACACAATCTCTCTTAGTCCTAAGCCGTATTTCTCGGCAACGGCGCCAAAATTTGATGCGCCTAAATTACACCTCTAAAAGAAGCGCAAACGGTCGTTGTTCAAATATAGAACCCAACTAAAGGTTGGGGTCAATCCCACAGGGAATAGAGAAGGACTATGGTCGATTAGTGTTTATTATGTCTTTTAGTGGTTTATTTACCGCAAAAGGGGGGGTTTTAAAGTAACAAGTAAAGATTGTAATGTGAATTAGTACAAGTAACAGAGATCAATTTCAACAATTGCTATCAATAAGAGAAGTGACTAGGGTTGTGTTCCCCATGACATCATAACTTAGTAAGGCTTTTGTACTGGGTTAACTAGTTTAGTGCTTAGCATGCAAAATTGGTAAGTTAGGTTTACCTAATTCCTTCGTCTGGCAACTAGGTGAAATTCACCACAGGCCTTGGTCCGACCGCGGGTCTCACTTTACTAACCCTTACCCTTGATCCCAGATTAGTTATTCCTGGACAAGGTCAAGCTATTAGACAAGGGTTGATAGCCTCGAATCTCATTGTTTATAACCCTTTTCCCATCGTTACCTCCTTGGTCCGGCAAGAAAGGATAACGCGAGTTCTAACATTGTACACTGTTAAAAAGCAATCAAAGCGAAGGGAAGAACAATACATGCATAAACACCTTTCTAGATTACCTATGTACTTTGCCTACTTCGTTAATCCTTCATGGTTCCCACAACCCTAGTTGTGGATTTAGTTACTCATGCTCATAAGTAAACAATCAAGAATTATTTGTGTGATCATGATCATGTATTTACAATAAGAGTTAAAGAAGTCCGGAATCTTGAATGGATGAAGATGGAAGTAAGAACAATGAACTATGAATAAATTAAACTCTCAAAACCAATAATAAACCAATATCACAAGGTTACGAATTTGTTTCCTACAAAATATCGTGCATAAAACATAAAAGAAAACCTAGGGAAAGTATTTATAGACAATGGAAATCATGTCCTAATAAAACTAGGAAAACTGGAATCGGCAGCTTCCACGAGATCATTCCACAAATTATGGAATCTTCTACGGTTCGTCATATATGCTCGTGAAACTTAGACAATTTTGCTCTTCTGCAGGTCCTTTTCCACGAAGGCAGTCTATGACTCTTAACTTGCCGCATGACTCATAGGGCTGAGTCATAGAACTCAGGATTTGTCTCCTTCTCTGATCAGGTTCCACGGGTAAGGCCAACGACTCGTGAACACATCTACGACTCATGGAAACCTTTCGTTGAACTCAGGCCCCAGTTGCATCTGCAGTAAAATTTCCATGACTGACTTCCACGACTCGTGGAAGGGTCGATAACTAATGGTAATGAGTCGTAGAAGTTAGTTCAAGCTCCACCTGCAGCATTCTTTTCACGACTGACTTCCACAACTCGTGAAATGATTGACGACTCATCGTAATGAGTCATAGAAGTTAGTTTCAATCCTGAATTACTGTCCTTTTCTGCACTTAGTCTCTGAACCCTGTTTTCCTGCACAAGACTCCAAAACACATCAAATCTACTAAAAATAGCTAAAGAACATAATCCAATTCCAAGTTTTAAGCGTCGAAAGTGCCGCAAACTCATGGCACATCAAAGACCCTCATTACACTTCAAATGAAGAAATTCCACATTTGAATGATTACTTGGAAGCAAGAGGAAGAAAACAACACAAAGATAGTTGCTGCCAGAGTTGTGCAAAGCCATGTGCGACCAGCATAATAGATGGCGCAAAGCACACCAAGCTTCACACATGATGTGCGACCAGCATAATAGATGTCTTAGCTATATTCATTAAGATGTTGAGATTATCTTGAATTGAGATTGAAGAACTCTTTTGAGAGTGTAGCTTTATAGCTTAGTGTAGTTTTGGTGGATTCCCATTAGTGTAGCTTAGGTTAGTGATGGTGGATTCCCGTTGTCGATCTAAAACTTATTTACATTGATTTTCACTTGAGTTGCTCTTTTATGGATTCATTTGGGTTATTCATTTCTATGAAATTCAAGCTCTGTTCCCCCTTGGTTTAGTTGTGGATTTAATTAAGGCTTTCTTTCTTCACTTGTCATCTCATATTTATCATCTATCTTTAATTTATGCGTTATTAAAATATTTCAATTGGTCTCCCCAATTGGAATCTTATCATATGGTATCAGAGAATAGGCTAAAGGTTTTTTCTCATAATTCTTAATACTAGGTTATAAATTTGAAAACCAAAAAAAAAAAATTGGTTGAAAAACATTTTTGAGAAAATTCAAAAAAAATATTTTGATTGTAAGTTTTGTTTTTGTTTTTTACACTAGATTTGTGTTGTCTAGTATTTGTTGAGTCTAGATATGAGATTTCAGCTTGTTTAGAGTTGATTTGAGATTTTCACCATTTTTGGGTTGATGAACTTAAAGAACAAGCAAGATGGTTTGGAAAATCCGAGGTTATTTGACCATTCAAAAGTATTGGGCTTTGATCTCTTCATCATAAGGAGTTTGAGTATCAAATTTGGAAGAAAACTGAAATAAACTGAAGTTTCTACCATTTTTTTGTTTGAAGCTTTTGAAGAACTTGAAGAACATGAAAATTGTTCTCTTTGATTTTATTGGTAATCGATTCTAATTTGTACTGGGCATTGTTCTCTGCATCGGGGAGATACTACTTTTCAAATTTGGGTTCAATCTGAGCTAAATTGAAGAAGTTCCAGAAATTTGAAGTTCATAGTGTTCTTGGTGTTCTTCAAGTCTTTAAGAAGAAGAATCTCAAAAAGGTCTGTTTGATCCAAAGGGAAAAGGAAAAGAAAGATTACTTGTGTTAGTACAAAAGGAAAATTACCAAAAAGGGAAAGTACTTGAAGAAAAGAAGTACAAAAATAAGAAAAATGTATAAAATCGGAAGCTTCAGCTTTTTGTTTTGGGGCTGTAAAAAGTTTTGTGCGATGAGCACAGTGCCTGGTGCTACCAGCACATGAATTTCGCACCTCAAGTGCTGAACTACTGGTTTTATGTGTGAAATGATGTGCTAGAAGCACAATGGAAGGTGCGAAACGCACCATCTCATGCTGAAATTTTTGCAACTTCAATTTTCTCCAACGAATCTCAAATTCTAACTTCTTAGTTCCAATTGCTTGATTCTAATTCACCTCTCTTGAATTATTAAAGCTAATTATAAACAAGTACTTGGTCTACTTTGTTGTGGTTAGTTCTTGTCTCCGCATTTAATTTCATGCTAATTCCTTCTAGTTTTTCTAATTTTAAAAAGTCGTTGATCATTTCATGGATCCATCCATTTGAATTTGAGTCATCTATTCTTTCACAAAGAATTAGTAACCTTGTGAATTGATTGGACAAAGGTAGTTCACTATCAACTTTGGGAATGACACTCTAGGAAGGTGAGTTGTGAGTCTAAATATGAGAGACGTGAGGAATTTTGATACTAACTTAATTGTTGAGTTTTGCAGGTATACAAGGAGCTTTAAGACTTCATGTCATCCATACCCTCGGATACTTGTGATGATGACATGGAAAGGTATGCTTGTAGCAATGGAGGGTACGATTCTAATGTTGAGGCCTTTGAGGGCTATGATGGAGCCAACGAGGGCTATGTCTTTGAACATGATGGTGAAGCCTATGAGGGCTATGATGGTCCATATGACCATAAAGAAGATGGTGTTGTAAGCTACTACTCCAAAGGCAAATATGAAGCAAGTGATCATAGATCGTATGATGAGGATGAAGGAGTAGAAGAACCTTATTATGAGTCCTATGATGATGGTGAAGGTTCTCATACTACACCCCATGAGTATGAAGGTGATATGCAGTACAATGCTTCCTTCCGTATGTCTTGTGAATCCTTTGAGAGAAATCTTGATGAAGATGGAAGTTGTGAGGTTGACTATCCTTTCTCGTCTTGTGCGATTTCCTATCCTAAAAGAGAAGGAATGGATGTATGGTTGGTAAAAATTTGGAGGAATCGTGTGGACCATAAAACAGGTACATTTCCTACTTCCCAAAATACAATGATGTGTGATTTTGGTCCTAATACCAATGTGTCTTACACTCATTATAAAAATGGTGTTATAGGAAGTAGCGTGAATTCAAGGTTCCAAGATAGGCATGACCAGGAGAGGCGAACTCTTGGAACAAAAGTAAATGTAAATAGGGTCGCAAGATTTGATCTTGTACTTATTGATCAAAGTTTTACTAATGTCATACCGCGTGAGGTAATGGAATATCTTGGGCTACCTTTACATCAAACTCGAAGCCCTAACCTTGATGAAAGGGGAGTTTGGGTTAACCAACAAGTAAAGGTACCAATTTTTCTTGGGAACTACCAAGAGGAGGTTTGGTGTGATATATGCTTGATGGATACTTGTAACATACACTTGGAACGTGCTTGGATTAAAGAACATAGGATCCCATATATGAAGGATTGGTACAAGTATATCATGGACTACAATGGGGTACTTCTCCTTCCACCAACATCTCTTATAGAAGTAAAATCGAATGAGCCTCTTTCGGTAAGGGATCCTGAATCCTTAAGTAATAAAGAATTATGGGCTTCCATACAAAGAGAATTTGACCAGCTTTGTCGATGGGTTGCCGATCTTACGTCCTGGGAGTTACAAAAGAACATGAAGAAAGCCACTCCTCGTGAAGATAAACCTAAGGACTTGCCTTTGAAAATAAGGCAAGCTGCTCCTTGTGAGGTCGGCACTAAGGAGTAAAACATGGAAGTCAAATTATCTACTCCTTTTTCTCCAAAGTGGAAACTTGACTTAAAGGGATCTTCTAACCCTTCTCAAGGAATACTTGGCAGTTGTCCCAACACCCTTGAAATTGAGAGACAAAAGATTTAGAGAAGTAAGGGTGCGATAAGTGACAACTCTAGAGAGGAAAAAGGAGAGGTTGTTTGGAGTGGTGTGAGCTTGGGATGTCACAACCTTATACTAATTCTTGTAACTTCTCTTCTTTGTTTAGTTGTCTTGATACTTCTGCATGTATTCTTTGAAGCAAACCCAATGAGGAACCTCAAAATGTTGAGCATCATGAGGTGGTTGAAAGCTTCCAAGGGGAGCAAATGTGCTCCAATGATGATGACCAAGGTTAATTATTCATATGAGCTACAAGGTAACAAAGCTTATTTCAACACTTTCATTAATGAAGATGATCATGATAGTGACTTAAGTGTGAGTGATAGCTTACCTTTACATGAGCTTAATAAGTCTTTACCATGTGTTGAGCTTACAAGCTCCATCTTGTTTGAGGATAATATCTTTTTTGTAGATAAAAAGGCCACACCTAATGAAGAACCTAGTGGTGTTAATCTTGATTGTGAGGTAGCTTCTCTTGAGGGCTATATCTTATTTGATAACCCACTTTGGTGAGACAACACAGTTTCCAAAGATGGAAATCTCTTCTTGGAAGATGAGAGTACGTCTAGTGGGAAGGATTGTGTCAAAAGAAATGTCATTTGGGTGATAACATTGATTTACTGAAACGACCCGATTTCTCAGGTCATGATGGCACCTATAACCCCCAGTACATGAACCAATCCCCGTAGACTGGAATGATTAGTAATGAGCTACTACCTAACCAATACGCACCATTAAGAGAAATAAGCGGAAGCAGAATGTAAAGATAGACAAAGCAGAAGCAATAACCTGAATATAAATGATTGAAACTACACAAACCATAAGACTTGTTATCGACAATACAAAAGCTTCTAATAGAATACAAGTGCTAGAAGTAACAAAATGATAAGTACAACTATCTCCGAATATACAAAGAGTAACAATACAAAAGATGAGATGTGGTCAAGCCCCGACCGTCAGGCTCTCACCCTAGTTTCGAATATCCAAAAGTTGCATGACTCTCCAACGTGATCAACGGCGAAAGCTCAACTAATATCTGCACCAGAAAGATGTAGAAATGTAGTATGAGCACCAATTGCTAAAAAACGGTTACCCAGTAGGCATCATCGACTAACTGAGCACATATATGGTATAAAAATAGTAATAAGCAGAGAACAAGGAAATAGTCACGGAAAACAAATAAGAAGCACAAGGAACTAGCACAAAGAGTGGTCAACCAAGGGTTACAAGTATATATGCTAGCACAGAAGGTATACCTACACATAAACACAGGTGAAACAAGTAAGAAGGACACACCTTGTATCCTTGAAACAACACTTCATATAAAAAGAGAGTTTAAAGAGATGGGCGATATACTAGTAACCTCAAAATAAAAGGGGAAGCAGGAGAGCAATTCAACAATCAAAATAGAAGCCATAAACTAACAAAAACATGCTTAAGACATAAATATCAAGACTAGAATAGACGAACAACAGTCCATCAAGTATAACCCTAGGATGGAATAACTAAACCACAAGCACCCAGATCCGTTAATGAAAACCGCGACAAGGAATAGATCTCAATACCCAACAACTGCTAGCAAGGCTACACAATAAGAGCCTCAATAATATAGGACTCACTAGCCCTACAATACTCAAAGTCCAAAAACTCAGAGCCTGAACAGGCTAAAACTCACTAATCCAACAAGAACCAAAAGCCATAACAATCTCTGTAAACTAACAGGAATAATATAATCTACCTACAGTCACAATGGCCGCCCATACAATCGAGGAACGCAATCAAGTGAAAACAAACTCTCTGGCCGCCCATACAACCGGAGCGTACACTGAACACATAGCAAACTAGGGTGGAATCCGAGTGAAATATGCATGATGATATGATATGATGAATTTAGAACCAAGTGTGATCACAGTGCTGTATATTACCCCCTCTAGTGCCCCAAAGTCCCAATAGAGGCAGGATCCAAAGAAGGACCTTTCCCGAGTACCTCTCCTACGCTGTACACCCCTCCCACCGGTCATCGTTGGCCAGTAGCACTTGGTCCAGAATTGTAGGGTCCATGGAGGACTATTCGTAGACAACATACAAACATAAAACTCAAATATATCAACAATCAAGATCTCATAGTACGTGCCCGGATTAGATTCGAGTCTAAATCAATAATAAAAATCTCAAAAACCCCCGTAATAAGGGGCCCAAAGTATATCTGGGTCTGAATCACTAATCATGTATCAATAACCCTCATCAAGGGTGCCCAGAGCGTATCTGGGTCTAAAATAGTAGTCAAATCTCAATAACCCTTATAAAAGGGTGCCTAGAGTGTTTCTGGGTCTAAGTAAGAAATCAAGTGTCAAAATCCCTAAATAGGGTGCCCGACTCGTATCTGGGTCTAAATCCATACAAAATAATGTCTAGCTCTATGGCCCAGCCGAGCCTAGTGTCCAAATGAAAACCAGTAATCAAATCATCATAATATCCTCGCTACTCTGAGAGGTTTCATAAAAGTTAGTTTTAAAACCCCTTCGAATTCATATTACCAAATATGGGCCCTCGGGGCCATGCAAAGTTTAGAAAATCATTTTTTGTGGGCCCAAAGACAAATAAGTAGCAAAACATGCAAGGAAAACCTTTTTCATGTATGATATGCTCACAAACATTAGAGTAGCCCAAAATGGCTCACACACATTCCTATCGGCCCTGCACAGGCTAAACAACTCTACAACAGACATAACCAGCATAGAATAATATCTCTATGTCCGGGACTCGTGGAAATTCACAAATAAACCACCATCTATATTCCAGTGTCAATACAAGGCCACAAAGGATCATAAGGGTAATATAAAATACTACACGAATACTACAAGCAATGTTTGAAAAAAATGGACAAAAAAGACGGGCAAAGTCTGGGGTACCAACCTATAACAACCCACCCAAGGATACTAACTAATGCAGTTATAGCCTATATACGCAGAGTCTAGGTAGGGAAAGCCATAACCTACCTGTTGTCCGATGACTAGTTGCGGGTATGGCGTCCAAGCTTGAACTGCTCCGGGAAGCTCTGAATGATAATCACACTATCACCGTCATAAACTACACATTAAAATGAGTCTATCGATACCTATAATGCTATAAAAACAATAGGGTTGAAATTCAGGCTACCGACAGGCCCGTGGGCCTCTCAACCCAAAATCAGAAATGACGGAGCGCACAACGATCACCAGTCTCCTAAGTGTTCATACTCATATTACAGAAGGAACATAATCAAAGGAAATGGCTCAAACCAGCAAGCTAGTAACAATAGAAATTGAAGAATCAAATGAGAGAATTTAACAGAATAAAGCAGATAAAACTTATAATTTTTGATGGAGGAACGATCACAAGCAAGGAATTTACACCCCAACACCAAGAAATGAGTCAATACAGAGTGTAGGTGAGTTTGGAGCTCAAAACAATGGTGGAATCATATTTTGGAGTGAAGAAGACGAACTGTGGAGTTTATATACTGCCCAGGTCTTTCATCGCGATTGCAAAGGGACCCCTTGCGGTCGCGAGGACCACACTGGCTAGACCATCGCGATTGTGAGGACTAGCCATGCAGTCGCGAAGAACAAAGGGAATGGAGCTTCATCGCGGTCGCGACCAGGGACGTCGCGATTGCAAAGAACAAGAGACCAGGTGCCTCATCGCGGTCACAAGGAAGGAGGCTCACGATCGCGATTAAGGCCTGAGGCCTGCATCTACAACATCAAAAACTTGCATTATTTCTAAAACTCTACGAGGCTTTCTGGACACAATAGGAAACCGATATTCAAAAACCAATAATGCTGACAGAGTGGAAACGATGTTCCGGAGTTAACGAAATCGATGAAACTTCCATACGATGTCGTCTTGAATGAATGTTGACTCAAGTAAACACTAGTTAATGCCAACCAAACATACGAAATGAGCCTGGCTAACCCGGGACCCGAACCAACCAACTAACTAACACAAACTCGGCATTTTAAAGTTAACATCCTGACATAATTCCCATCTGATGCCGTCTTCTCTGAATGTTGACCAAAGTCAATCAAACAAGCCTAACTGGCCTGAAAACATCGAATGAGGGAGAATTCAAAGCTGAAAAGCTCCTGGATCTTGACCAAAGGTCCTACTAGACCAAATTCCACCCTACGGAGCTAACGAAATTGTCAGAATTTTATTCCAAGCACGTTCACAAGAATGTTGACCGAAGTCAATGATTTCAAAAGCCTAAAGCTCTAAAATAAGGAACGGCAAAAAAACCAAACAGATGGCCTGGGCACCGGACTACCGGTCCCAGCAAGCCATAAATTACTTGGGCCCGCTATAGGCAAGCTCTAACAGTACAAGAAAGGTGAAAATGCATAAATAGCCCGAAGGTTCATTACATTATCCACTACTAAAAAGACTTTCATCTTCGAAAGTCGGGAAGTAAAGAAGGACGGGAGATTAAACAAACATCGGATACAAAGCCCGCACTACTCTCTCAGACAACCCAGGTAGCCTCCTCGATTGGATGGCACCCAACAGAATGGAACCATAGAAGATAACCAAGAGTAAACTTCTTATTAGCCAAGTTAGATTCCAAACTTTAAATATAAACTCCAAGGTTCTGCCAACCCAAACTAAACCTCGAGAAACACTGCCGGAAAGCACCGCCCCAACATCAGAACTAGATAACCATGGCGATCCACTCGCTATACTCGAATCCTCAAAACCTACAACCAAGTAAACCAGAAAAGCCAACAACCAAAACTCTAACTCATGAACCTGATGATTTAAAAAACCCTTTTATTCTGAATCGAACCCTTTTGCACCATAAACAGGAATCTGTATTCTAGTCGAACACTCAAACAACACTCGAAGCATCAACTGACACACAGGAGATCCATAGTTCTCGCTTATACTTTACCACGAATGAATTCACCCCTTTCACTCAAACTCTCTCAAAGCCAATCTACAGTCTACTAGCCCTTGCCGTCCAAGATAACAACTCAAAGCATATCCTTGAAAACTTGAGTTACCTATCCCAACTGGCCATAAACCAATGAACGAAAACTTTTGCTAAAATCAAACTCGCTAATAGGACTAAACTTAACAACACATCTGAACACAACTAAAGTTTGAACACTATGATTAGGAAAAGCATGCATGAACACCCTATGTTGACGGAGAAACTTCCAAACTATAGGACGAACCCAACCTCGCCAAACCATGCCAAGTATGAATTGACTGGAAGAGAATGAACCAGGGAAACCTGTCCATCAGACCCAAACCAAAACCAAGACCCTGCAAGGAGTGTGGTAAGCATACCACGAAGTCTGTAATCATCAACTAAGCTCTAATCTCTAAGAATAATCAAACACCATTCGGAATTGAAATCGCCTTACAACTCTTACCCTAGAAAGAAGTCCACCATGCCACAAACATCAAGTCAAATCACCCTGAAGGCAAAGGAAAAAGGTTCCTGGTGTTCAAGGTTCCCATCTAGCCATAGAAGTTTTTTGCATACACCTTCAACTCATCCCTTTGGCTCGAATCAACTGCTCTATTGTATCAGAACACAAAACCACAATCTCTGAAGCACATAACACACCAAACTTCTAGTCCACAATGGTCGAGTCTAACCAACACTAGAACCCCACATAAAAGACAACCCTGGAAGAATCAACCAAACAAGCTTCCAAACTCTCGCAAAAAAATTGGAGACCACCAGTCTCTAAGTATCAATAGAACTCAACTAGCCTTGCTAGCCTCAACCCGCACAACCTGAGCACTTAAAGCATACCCCACCACAGAATCTGTCCAACCATCATATAAGGAACTTTGTACTATCTCGAATACCGCTAAAATCTTGAATTTCCAGCCTAACTAAAAGGTTAGACAAGGACTAGGTGTCCAAGACTAACTACCACTCCAAAACAGAAATAGAGAAGCTAAGTTACCCGCACCCACTTCCTTTCATCACAAGGATGCTGAAACTAACAGGAAACTTCCATGAACCACTGAACATAGTCTGCTAAGCTACATTCCTGAAACCCATCACTGATTTACCAATCAATGCTCCTGTAGAACCCACGAGTAGACTCATCCACCATTGAAGAACACTACTGGAGTTGAAGCCAACTAGGTCATGAATACATAATTTGCCCAATCCATAGATGTTACTGAAACTTGGTTTCCCCAAAAGCAGATAACAAGGAAGCCAAGGTCGATGTAAAAAGCCCCCAAAGGTAGTAGTACTGGGAATGACTATTACCTCAATCTCAGACTGGAAGGACTTCTAACCTCGAATCTATCAAAGGAAATGACACCACAACTTGAACTCGGTCGATGCAAATCACCAACATACAAACCAAAGAAAAATCTCGGTCTCCACTTCAGTCAGCTACTAGAAAACATACATACACAGAAGGAGTCATCACCCTCCTACGCAAACCAAATGAAACCTTTTCCAAGGATACACTAAATTCCACAAATTCTTTCCTAGAAGACTTTGGAGTTGTTACCTTTGATCCTACAACTTTTATTGTCAACACATAGCCACAATTCCATAGTCAAAACTCTACCACAATGCCATAATCAAACACTCAACCACAGAGCTACGATCAAAATTCACTCCATCTGGAACTAGGGAAATAATAACACAACCCAACAAGACAAGAAACTAAGGAAAACTATGGGAACAACCCATATACCTGCCAACCTTCTAAACGAACCAAGAAAAAAGGGTTGACTCTAAACACTCGAGAAAACCAAACCAAACCAACACAATAACTCCTAAAAAATGCTAGGTAACAACCTAGGCAACAACAATCTACGACCATTCAACAAAGAAGACTCAACATAAGTCTAGAGCCACAACGGAACTGGAAGCAAAACCAACCAGAAAAGAGGCTAACAAGAACTACTAATGAGACACAACTCCGACTAAAACACTTCAAAAGGATAACTCACCCCCATCCACTACTAAGGAATAAACTACCAAAAAAACAATGCATAAACACTACAGCTCAGGTAGTCACATAACTAAAGAAGTAGAAGGTAGGCATATAAGCAAATAAATGGTTGAAGAGATAGAATCACAACGCGAGCATTACTATCACAAGCCGAAGGTAATATGAGCCTTACCTGGAGTAACAATACCAGGAACCTCTACATCGGGCCCACCAAGAGGGGCATCGGACTGACGAGATCTAGCTCTGGACTGAGTAGTCAAAGCTGAAGGCTCAATCATCCCTTGCTGAGGACAAGCTCTATTATGGTGACCAATCTCTCCACAATCATAACAACAAGGCTGACTGGGATACACAATCGTGGGGTAATTTCTAGCAAAGTGCCCACGTTCACCGCACTGACAACAAACTTTACCTATACCACTAGCCCAAAAGCCACCTCTAACTACCTGGGGACCACTCCTACTACCCTGCACTCCACCTCTAGCCGATAGTATTGAAGCCCTGGGAGATAACAGTTGTTGACCCTACTGAATGGAAGGTGGGATCGTGGTACAATCCCTAGCAAAGTGCCCATGACCACCGCACTAAAAATAACTACCACTAGGTACATACAAGCGAGAAGATCTCACTAAACCTGATCGGACACCGCAACCTACATAACCTAAAAGTGAACCTCAAAGAATCTGACCTGTACCATGTTCGCTAAGCTCAACATGCCCTGTACCACTATTATCTGAAACCAGTGGAGCAACTGAAACTGGCCTGGTAGTTAAGAAGTAATGGAACCTATATCTGGTGAAGAATAACCTACCTCGAGTCTGAGAACCTCGGGAACTATCCTGGTGATGACATTTCTTAGCACTATCTCCAAAAACCTCACGGTATAAACTGTGAATAGCCTAAGCATAATCCACTACCTGAAGGAAGGTCATCCTAACTATATCTAAATACTCAGTGGCCAAACGGAGCGGTGAAATCAAACCTCCAACAAAGCTGTAAACTCTATCAAACTTTGAAGGTACATCCCTAGCAGTACGTCTAACCATTTCATGAAATCTCGCCTGATACTCTAATACTAACATACCACTCTGCTGGAGAACTAGAAGCTCAAAACTAACTGAAGCACCGCTTATAGAACCAGGTACTGAAATACCCAGCAGAGGACTTAGATTCCTAACCACGGTATCTTGAAGAACTGGGGTAGCTATAAATCCAATCAGAGGTTGGGATGGCCCCATACCCCTTATCTGATGCAGTAAACTCTCACTCTGAAGTCCTGGCGCTGACGGAAGCACTGAAGCAATAGGCATAAAAGCCTCGATATCACCCGTTGTCAAACTTATCTTATGTATCTGAGAAGGAATGAAACAACCAAAGTTTATAAGTCAATAAAGCCAGGTGCACTATAAGAAGCCAAAAAGATGAAACTTTTCCTAACAATTCCCTGTAACCTCTTGCAGATAGGGTACGGCCATCATCGTACCAATCTGCGAGACTTGACTTAGACACTTGCTTCTGTACCACGACACCGATGAACTTAGAGCTCTAATACCAAGCTGAAATAACCCAATTTCTCAGGTCATGATGGCACCTATAACCCCCAGTAAGCGAACCAATCCCCATGCCTGAAACGATTAGTAATGGTCTATTACCTAACCAATACACACCATAAGTAGAAATAAGTAGAAGCAGAATGTAAATATAGACAAAGTGGAAACAATAACGTGAATATACATGAATTAAACTACACCAACCCCAAGACTTGGTATTGATAGTACAAAAGCTTCTCATTGAATACAAGTGCAAGAAGTAACAAAATTATAAGTACAACTGTCTCCGAAAATACAAAGAGTAAAAATACAAAAGATGAGATATTGTCAAGCCCCGGCCGTCAAGCGCTCACCCTAGTCTCGAATATTCAAAAGATGCACGAGTCTCTAACACGATCAACGGTGAAAGCTCAACCAATATCTGCACCACAAAGATGCGAAAGTGTAGTATAAGCACCAATTACTAAGCAACGGGTACGCAGTAGGCATCATTGGCCGACTAAATGCATATAAGATATACAAACAATATTAAGCAGATAATATTGAAATAGTCACGGAAAACAAGGAAGAAGCATAAGGAACTAGCATAAAGATTAGTAAACCAAGGGTTACAAGTATACATGCTAGCACTAGAACAAAAGGTATACATACACAGAAACACAGGTTAAAGAAGGAACAACGACGCACCTGGGAGCCTTGCAACAACAAAACAAATAAAAAGAGAGTTTAAAGAGATGGGCAGTATACTGGTAACCTCAAAATAAAATGGGAAGTAGGAGAGAAATTCAACAATCAAAATAGAAGCCATAAACAATCAAAAACATGCTTAAGACATCAATATAAAGAGAAGAATAGACGAACAACAGTCCCTCAAGTATAACCTTAGGATGGAATAACTAAAACACAAGCACCTAGATACTGTAATGAAAACCACGACAAGGAATAGAACTTAATACCCCATAACTACTTAGAAGGATACACAATCAGAGCCTCAATAATATAGGACTCACTAGCCCCACAATACTCAAAGTCTAAAAACTTAGAGCCTCAACATGATAAAACTCACTAATCCACCAAGAAATGAAAGCCATAACAATATCTATAAATTGACAAGAATAATATAATCTAACTACAGTCCCAGTGACCTCCCATAAATCTGAGGAACGCAATGAAGTGAAAACAAACCCTCCGGTCGATCATACAATCGGAGCGTACACTGAACACCCAGCAAACAAAAGTGGAATCTCAGTGAAATATGCATGATGATATGATATGATAAATCTGGAACCAAGTGTGACCACAGTGCTGTATATTACCCCCTTCGTTGCCCCAAAGGCCCAATAGAGACAGGATCTATGGAAGGACCTTTCTCGAGTACCTCTCATATGTCGTACACCCCTCCCTCCAGTCATGATCGGCCTATAACATTTGCTCCCGAATAATAGGGTCCATGGAGATCTACTCGTACACCACATAGAAACACGAAACTCAAATATCTCAATAATTGAGATCTTGTAGTATGTGCCCGGATTTGATCCGAGTCTAAATCTGTAGTAGAAATCTCAAAAACCCTGTCAAAGGGTGCCCAAAGTGTATCCGGGACTAAATCAATAATCATGTATCAATAACCCTTATCAAGGGTGCTCAGAGTGTATCCGGGTCTAAAACAGTAGTCAAATCTCAATAACCCTTAGAAAAGGGTGCCCGGAGTATTGTCGAGTCTATGTAAGAAATCAAGTGTCAAAATCCCTAAACTGGTTGCCCGGCTCGTATCTAGGTCTAAATCCGTAGAAAATAATTTCTAGTGCTACGAGCCTAGTATCCGAATTAAAACCAGTAATCAATTCATCATAATATCCTCTCTTCTCCGAGAGGTTTAATAAAAGTTAGTTTAAAACCCCTTAGAAGTCATATTACCAAAAAGGGCCCTCGAGGCCATGCAAAGTTTAAAAAATCATTTATAGTAGGCCTGAAGCAAAATCAGTAGTAAAACATGCAAGTAAAACCTTTTTCATGTATTATATGCTCGCAAACAATAGAGTATCCCAAAATGGCTCACACACATTCCTATCGGCCTTGCACAAGCTCAACAGCTCTATATCAGACATACCAGCCTAGAATAATATCTTTATGTCCAGGACTGGCAGACATTCCCAAATAACCAACAATCTATGTTCTAGAGTCAATACAAGGCCACACAGGACCACAAGGGTAATATACAATACTACACAAATTCTACAAGCAATGTATGAAATAAACGGACAGAAAAGACGGGCAAGGTCTGGGGTACCAACATATAACAACCCAACCAAGGATACTAATTAACGCAGTTATAGCCTATATACGCAGAGTCTAGGTAGGGAAAGCCACAACCTACCTATCATCCGATGACTAGCTGTGGGGATGGCATCGTCCAAGCTTGAACTGCTCTGGGAAGCTTTGAATGATAATCACACTATCACATTCATAAACTACACATTAAAATGAGTCTATCAATACCAATATTGCTATAAAAATAGCTGGGTCGAAATTTAGGGTACCAGCATGCCCATGGGCCTCGCAACCCAAAATTTGATACGAAGGAGCACACAATGATCACCAGACTCCTAAGTGTGCATGCTCTGATTATTGAAGGAATTTAATCAAAGGAGATGGCTCAAACTAGCCAGCCATTAACAAGAGCAATTGAAGAATCAAATGAGAGAATTTAATGGAATAAAGTGGATAAAACTTAAAATTTGTGATGGAGGAACAATTACAAGCAAGGGTAAATACAGAGTGTAGGTGAGCTTAGATCTAAAAAAAATGGTGGAATCATATTTTGGAGTGAAGAATACAAAGTGCAGAGTTTATATACTGCCCAGGGGTCATTCATCACGATTGCAAAGGGACCCTTTGTGGTCGCGAGGACCACGCTGGGTAGACCATCGCGATTGTGAGCACTAGCCACGCAGTCGCGAAGAACAAAGGGAAGAGAGCTTCATCGCGGTCGTGACAAGGGACGTCGTGACTACGAAGAACAAGGGACCAGGTGCCTTATCACGATCGCAAGGAAAGAGGCTCATGATTGTGATTAAGGCCTGAGGGCTTCACGTGCAACAACGAAAACCTGTAATATTTCTCAAACACTACGGGGCATTCCGGGCACAATCGAAAATCGATATTCAAAAACCAATAATGCTGGCAGAGTGAAAATGACGTTCTGAACTCAACGGAATCAATGAAACTTCCATATGAGGTCATCTCAGAGGAATGTTAACCCAAGTCAACACTAGCTAACACCAACCAAACATTCGAAATGAGCCCGGCTAACATGGGACTCAAACCAACCAACTAACTAACACAAACTAGGCATTCCGGAGCTAACAGCACTGATGTAATTCCTATCTGAGGTCGTTGATATAAGGTCAAACATACGTATATTTTGCCATTATTTGCCTCACATTTTAGTACTTTTAATCATCTTTTTAGTGTTGATTATATTATTTTATTCTTAATATGATTGTTTATGTGTAGGATTAAAATGATGGAAAGATGTTAAGATTTGGAGCAAAAACGAATTAAATACGAGAAATCATATAAGGAAATCAAGCAGGCAGTTTAATGGAAGGATTGTAATATAATATTATTATTTATATATAAATTGCAATCAACAATTTTTGAAAAGGAAAGATTGGGCAGCAGTAAATCAACGTGGAAAAAGTGCAAAAGAAGATAGAAGCTGTTGCGCCATTCAAAACAGCAATTGTGGCACGGGAATTTCACGCCCTCTGAATCTCGCTTACCACTAGCGCCACAGCCTTGCTGCGCAAGCATGGCGCGAGCGTGACAGAATTTTATCCCAGTCCAATTTGGATTTAGTTTTTAAAAGTCCAGATTTTTCCCATACTCTATAAATACATCCTAAACACAATTCTTATATAACTTTTGACCTAAGTAGAGCTAGGAGCCGTCGTGGAGGCCGGAGAAAATTGATTCTATCTTTTCTTCTCTATTATTTGCTTATTTTTACGTTTTTCTATGGATGATTTGTTGTAATTTCTCCATGTTTATGTGGAGTTAAACTTCTCATCTAGGGTTATGGTAGCTTCATGATTGTTGTGGTATAAACTTTAATTGATTTGTTAAGATATTTATCGTCGTGGTACGGCTCCTGTGGTTACTTACTTTTTCTTAGGCTTAATTATTTATTTGCTTGATCACCACACAAATACTATTTGTGGCACGTAAATTGGACTAGGAATAGAGAATTTGCATGCGTAATAAGAAAAAGTAGAGCTTGGTTGTGAACCTTATAGGGAAAGGGGAACTATTCGCTAACGTGGATAGGAATATTTCTGTTAGCCTTGCTTAGTTGATATGGAAGAGAAATCACACGCCCTTCACTATCCACCAATGATCATAGGAATATAGGCGTTAGGAATAGTCAAGGAGACCTAGAGTGCCTGACAAAATGCTCAATATGGTTAAAATCAACCCACAATTAGTAACCCGATAGAAAATCAGAATCAGTTCAAGTGATTACTCAACATTATTGCTAGCAAATCCATAACCCTAGATCTATTTCATCTCATTGGTTACGTGAAAATATACTCTTCGTCAGGTTAATTGGTCATTAATTAGTTAGCTTATTTTTCTTTTTAATTTAGTTAATTCATAATATAATTTGGATTTTTCTACTTGAATAAATAATTAGAATTCATTCAATTTAGTAAATAGTTAATCGACAAGTCTCTGTGGGTACGATATCTGGACTTAAAATGCTATATTACTGGTACGACCACGTACACTTGCGTGTGCATAAGGACGCAACAAGTTTTTGGCGCCGTTGCCGGGGACTTAGAAATTAATTGTTTGTCTAGATTAAATTTTTTCTTTTAATTTACTTAAGTTTTATTTTTAATTTTTTTCCTTATCTTTTTTTTTTTACTTTTTTTAATAAGAAAAAAAATTCTACACTTCTTGACATGGCATCTTGGAATAGAAATTAGTTGAATGATGAGTATTTATTTATCGATAATTCTTGTATTTATTGTGGAGGACCCCACTTTAATATATTGTCATAATATTCCGGGGAGAGGGTTGTGTGCACCTACCCAATCCTTTTTAGAGAATTCGTGTGGTATATGTGATCGTCTGAATGGGCATTGGAATGATTGTCCTAACTCTTATTTCCCTTCCCCGAGCCCCTATTACTATTCTTCTGTTGTTTATGATGTTGATAGGGATAATGCAGTGGAGGATGCAGAACGTAATGCTCAGATGAGTGATTTGATAAGATAAATACAAGAGCACACCACACTAATGCGAAAGAAGACTGAGGAAAGCATGAAATCCCTAGAAAGGTTTAAAGCTGAACTTTCAGATATAAAGGTTGTATATGGAATTTGTATTGATACTGGCCAACTTGTGGAACAAAAAGAGGAATCCATATCATTCAACTATTCTCATTCGATTAATACTAATGTTAAGGAGGTGTGTGAAAGTGAGAATGTCACACAAAATGATGTTTTGGAGTTGAAGCGTGTTGGACCTCATTCTAAGCATTTTTCGACATTGTGTTTGGTTGGTGAGATGAAAATTGAGCCTTCTAAACCAATGAAAAATTGTACGGATGATGAACAAGACCCTTATATTCTAAAATTTGTCATGCCAAAGAAAAAATGACATTCCTCACTTAAGGGCCAAGAAGTGCAAGATGCGCTATTTATTGCTTGGTTCTTTTATATTTATACCACCGCCCCTTACGTGCAGCAAAAAAATTAATTCAAAGTTAGGGGTGCAATTTATAAGTTCAAAATGGAGGGAAAAATTATGAACTCTATGGGGTCGTGCCGCAACGTTAAATCAGGCGCTTATTGGGAGGCAACCCAATTTTGTTATAGTTTAGTTTTTTTTTTATAGTGTCACTTTTTATTTTGGTTTTGTTTTGCAGGTTTGGGGAAGTCAGAGTACCCAAATTTTAAATATAAGGAGCATTGTTTAAGAATAAGTGTGGGGTCGTTCGTCCCTTTGATTCATTGTGAAGAATCATGCTGCTAGCTAGGCCCTAGAGAGCCTCAGGGAGTATCTCTAACATGATTTTTATCTTATTTATTACTTTGGAGATAAAGCATGACTTTAAGAGTGGGGTGGGATATCTTTCAATATTTGTTAAGGGTGATGTATGCCATAGAATTTTGAGTTTTTTTTATTGCTAAGTTACATAAAAATAGAAGAAGCTTAAAACACAAAAAGATTTTTCTTTTATTCTTTAGTTATGATAGTTTTTTTTATTCTTTAATTCTTAGAGGCATACTTCATCCACCCATTGGTTTTTTTCGGTTCTTTTCCGAGGGGGAGCCCTTTGAACTGAGTAGTTTTTTTATTTTTTAGGAGTAATTTTTAATTTATTTATTTATTTTTGGAGAGAAAAGAATAGACCTTTTGACTTGTTTGGTACTAGCAATTAGGGCTTAATTTTGAGTAGTACTTTCATGTGAATGCTTGAGTATAAAATAAAATAGCAAATATTTTGACACCTAGACTCAGGGTAGTGACTCTGTATGTAGCTTATTATTATTTCGTAGTTCGCTATGACCCTGTCTGTCTTAGAAGTGAAATTGATCCATCTTGATTGAAACTTGTGCCATGAGTGGTGAGGTTTTTTGCATATTCTATTTTTTCTATTTTAGTCTAGAATTTGCCCTGCATGTTATTGAAGTGAAATAAAAGTGTTGCTCTCTTTAGAAGATGATAATAGGTTTTCTTTGATTTGTCTTGTAAATTTTATCATGTTCAGATATTGTTACCACTAGTTAGACCCTTTGAGCTTATAACCTTTCGTTTGGTAGCCGCATTTTTGCCTTGATCCATTTTGTTGAATCCCAAATTTTTGCACTCTGCTTCCTTGAGCACAGTAGCATGGACTGTAATAACATTGTTCTGAAGAAAAGGGAAGGTCAAGTGTAAAAGGTGACCACTGAAAGTACTTGTGATGAAAAGGCCCTCTTTGAAAGAATGTGACATGAAAAAAAGAGAAAGAAAAATTGCTTGAAAAAAAAATTAATTGAAGCGTTCTTGATAGGATGAAAATACTAGTGAAAATAAATTGAAGAGAGGGTTGAAAAAAAGTGCTAAAAATAATGGGTGATGAAGTCTATAAAAGTGCAAAATGCTTAGGGAAGTGTAAGTCAGTATTATATAGTTTTCCTACCCGTCCCCTAGCCAACATTACAACCCGTTAAAGTCCTATTTGATTTTATTCGAGCATGCTTAATTAGTGGAGATGTACATAATGGGCAATCCTATGGTTCTTTCTGCATACATGTGAATTCTTTTGTGAGTGCGAGAGTTGTTCTTGAATGCTAAGTCCGTAATTTATATTCGATTCCTTGATTTGAGTGTATGGACTATTTCTTCTTGTGTGGGCACTTGTTTCATGATAGATAGGTGATGTTTTAGCTTTCTTTGGTGGAGTAGGTGAGTGAGCTTAAATTTGATGAGTTAGAGTCCGTCTTTGAGGTTAGGAGGTTAGAAGTTTGTTATTTGTTTGTATACCTTGTATAATGATCGGGAGTGTACTTGATGTTTTGAGTATTTGTACGGCCTAATTGTTTGTATCGATCCAAGTGGTGGTGTTCCTAGCTTGATTTATTGAGATGAGCTTTAATTCTTGCTCGAGGACGAGCAAGAGTCTAAGTGTGAGGTGTTGATGTGAGGTAAAAAATATGTATATTTTGCCATTATTTGCCTCACATTTTAGTACTTTTAATCGTCTTTTGAGTATTGATTATATTATGTTATGCTTAATATGATTTTTTATGTGTAGGATTAAAATGATGGAAAGATGAGAAGATTTGGAGCAAAAACGAATTAAATACGAGAAATCATATAAGGAAATCAAGCAGGCAGCTTAATGGAAGGATTGTAATATAATATTATTATTTATATATAAATTGCAATCAACAATTTTTGAAAAGGGGAGATTGGTCAGCAGCAAATCAACGTGGAAGAAGTGAAAAAGAAGATAGCAGTAGTTGCGCCATTCAAAACAGCAGTTGTGGCACAGGAATTTCACGCCCTCTGAATCTCGCTTACAACTTGCGCCTCTGCCTTGCTGCGCAAGTATGGCGCGAGCGTGACATAATTTTCTCCCAGTCCAATTTGGATTTAGTTTTTAAAAGTCCAAATTTTCCCCATACTCTATAAATACATCTTAAACACAATTCTTATATAACTTTTGACCTAAGGAGAGCTAGGAGCCGCCGTGGAGGCCGGAGAAAATTGGTTCTATCTTTTCATCTCTATTGTTTGTTTATTTTTACATTTTTCTTTGGATGATTTGTTGTAATTTCTCCATGTCTTTGTGGAGTTAAACTTATCATCTAGGGTTATGGTAGCTTCATGATTGTTGTGGTATAAACTTTAATTGAATTGTTAAGATATTTATCGTCGTGCTATGACTCGTGTGGTTACTTACTTTTTCTTGGGCTTAATTATTGTTTGCTTGATCACCACACAAATACTATTTGTGGCACGTAAATTGGACTAGGAATAGATATTTTGTGTGCATAATAAGAAAAAGTAGAGCTTGGTTGTGAACCTTATAGGGAAAGGGGAACATTCACTAACGTGGATAGGAATATACCCGTTAGCCTTGCTTAGTTGATATGAAAGAGGAATCACATGCCCTTCACTATCCACCGACGACCATAGGAATATAGGCATTACGAATAGTCAAGGAGACCTAGAGTTGTTGGCAAAACGCTCAATATGGTTAAAATCAACCAACAACTAGTAACCCGATAGAAAATCATAATCAGTTCAAGTGATTACTTAACATGATTGCTATAAAATCTATAACCCTAGATCGATTTCATCTCATTAATTACGTGAAAATATACTCTTCGTCTGGTTAATTGTTCATTAATTAGTTAGCTTATTTTTCTTTTTAATTTCGTTAATTCATAAAATAATTTAGATTTTTCTGCTTGAATAAATAATTAGAATTAATTTAATTTAGTAAATAGTTAATCAACAAGTCTCTGTGGGTATGATATCTGGACTTAAAATCCTATATTACTTGTACGACAGTGTACATTTACGTGTGCATAAGGACGCAACATCCGTCTTCTCTGAATGTTGACAAAAGTCAACCAAACATGCTCAACTAGCCTAAAAACATAGAATGAGAGAATTCCAAGCTGAAAAGCTCCCCGAATCCCTACCAAGGTCCTACTAGAACAAAGTCCACGAGGAGCTAACGGAAATGTCCGAATTTAATTCCAAGCATGTTCACCAAGAATGTTGATCGAAGTCAATAATTTCAAAAGCCTAAAGCTCTAAAACAAATAATGGCCAAAAAGACCAAGCAGACGGCTCAGGAACAAGATTACCGGTCCCAGCAAGCCATAAATTGGTTGTTTAGTGCTTTACTTGAGAAATACTTAGTCTGGAATTAAGTCGCCACCCCTTACCATCCACAAATGAGTGGCCAAGTTGAAGTATCCAGTAGGCAGATCAAACACATTCTCACAAAAATAGTGAATGCCAATAGAACGGATTGGGCACGAAAATTAGATGATGCATTGTGGGCCTACATGATAGCATACAAAACTCCTAATTGTATGTCTCCCTAACAAATGGTTTTTGGAAAGGCTTGCCATCTTCTGGTGGAACTAGAGCATAAGGCCATATGGGCTTTGTAAAGGCAGAACTTGAATTAAGAAAAAGCTGCGCATGCCAGGGTTGAAGACCTTAATGAGACAGATGAGTTTTAGATACAGGCCTATGAAAATGCCTCACTCTACAAGGCCCGAATGAAACATTAACATGATCAACAAATCCTAAAGTGAGAATTCTCTCCCGATGATTGGGTGCTCTTGTTCAAGTCTAGACTCTGACTTTCCCGGGTAAACTAAAGTCAAAATGGTCGTGCCCCTTCAAGGTATTTCAAGTCTTTGCAAATGGAGTGATTAAGTTTGTAGCAAAGAAATTGTTCAATATTTAAAGACAATGGGCAACGAGTCAAGAAGTACTTGGTCATCCCAAAAGATGTCGCGCACCTAGAAGTGACCTACCTCGATGATCCATGAGTGAGAGGTACCATCATCGATCCATGAAGTTAAACCAAGCGCTTCTTGGGAGGAAACCCAAGCATCCACCTTAATTTTCAGTATTTTTGTCTTTGTGTTACTTTTGTTTTTGTTTTTGTTGAAGTTTGAAGGTAATAAACAAGATATGAGATTTAGATTTTTTATCAAGCATCAAGCCACTTCTGTGCATGTAACAGGTAAAACACACATGGTGAATTTCACTTCGCACAACCATCGCCCATCGCAATAGATCCATAATCAAACTTACAAGACCACATGTACTGGGTCATGTGAATGTATACCACATTGCGCACATCGATCGCCTTCCGCATGTGAAGAAACAAAAATCTTGCAATCTCATCAAAGTTTTGGGATCAAACATGCGACCTAGAGGGCAAATCGCACCCTCTGTTATGCGTGTCTCACTCAGGTTCGCACCTCCAAGCAGAACACTATCAGTCCACTGTTGATTCAATGAAACACGCGATTGCTAAGGTATTCCACTCCAAACCTTAGGCGCATCGCACGTCACCTTATATGGTTGAAGGCAGATCACTGTTATCATACTCGTTCTCATCCACATATGCAAAGGCTAGGGCGTTTCTCCCCATCCCTTATGCGCATCACACGCTACTCCGGGAGTACTCCTCATCTATACTTTTATTTCATTAGGGTTAATTTTTGTCTATGTTCGGGATGCTAAAATGTGTTAATTGGCATTAATTGGCAAAGTGTTATCTGGCATGACTTTAATTTTGGTCGCCTTGTTAATAGTAGATTAGTGAATAAACTCCAAGGGTTTTCTTCATACCATGGTTCTTTCCCAAGGAGCAAATTATTTCTTTTATTTTTGTTTGTGTTTGTTTTCTTTGATTATTTTGTGTCGAACCGGGTTGATGTTTCCCTATGATAGATTGAAAAGTGACTTTCTTAAGGGAAAATGCCAAGTTTTATTTTAAAATTGAGTCTGTGTTTTGTTTGTCTCAAAATGGGCCCACCGAAAAACATTTTTCTTGGCAAGAAGTTTTTGATAAATTGAAGGAAAGAGGGAAAATGATTTTGAGTAAAGCATTCTCTTGTCATGACTTGCACACTCCACGTTTGGCTTGATTGATTCACAAACAATTGTGTGAAAGAACTCGGAATAGCATTGTGAAATTCTTGTGTTGTGATGCCTTCTGTGCTAAGGCTATACTTCGTTCTTGTGTATGTATTGTCTATAATTTGCCCCGAAGGTGGTTCAAGGTGAAATACTAGATGTAATCAAGTTTGGAAGATGACCTTAGGCCCTTTTTGAATAAGTCACTTCACCCAAATTGGGATCCCTTTACATTGATCCTAGTAAGCCCCTTTGAGCTTGTGACCTTTTTTTGGCACCTTGTTTGAATCCTTGAACATTTTGGAACCTCAATTTTGGCACCCATCCTCCTTAATGGCTCAAAAGTGAAATGTAGGCTAAAAGCCTAAGTTTAGGGGGGAAGTAAAATGACAACATAGGCAAAAGCCTAAGTTTGGGGGTTCAGGTACTAATGTGAAGAAGAAAGGGATATGTTCAAACACAAGGTAGCACCATATGCCTAAATCAAAAATTGCTTCAAATTGTCCAATGAAATGAATAAAATCAAAAGAAAAAAAGGAATTAGTGCTACCAAGTAAAGTAGAAAAAAGAAAGTTTAATGATCAAGTTGAAGGAAAACTTAGGGCTATGAGAGGGATAAATAAGGTGAAGCTATTATTGAAAATGTGAGCGGTGTTTGGAATGATTATAAAGAGATTTAGGGAGGTTTAGTCACTTGAACTAAATTCAATCCTCACCTTAACCCTAGCAAACATTATAACTTGCAAGTCCTTAGTGATTCCGAGCTTGGTAACTCTACATTAGTGGTGAAATACATAAAGGGAAAGCCTATGGTTTAATGCGTGTGCACTCGAACTTCTTTGAGAAAATGAGAGTCTTCTTGGTTCTATAATAATCCATTTTTATTGTGAATGGCATGATTATGAGTGGAATTTTCTCTTGGTGTGAGTGGCATCGCACACTTAAAATCAATGATGAAGTCTCTTATTCAATTGAGAGGAATGAATGAAACAAGTAGTGTGGAGAATCTCGAGGCTATCCTTGAAGGTCAGTGCCAATGAATTGAGAAGCTTGAATATCTTGTTTTGAATTATAAATTCCCATGTTTTTTAATGAGAAAAGAAGTCCTTTTGATAAACGTTTTGAAATGAGCAAATGCCTTGAGAATATGGTGATCCAAATTTAGATGAGCATTGTAGTTGAGTCTTTTGTTTGAGTCTTTTTGTTCTCATTTTCTTAGTTTTTAGAGTTTAGATTAATTTTGTGCACCCTGTGTGTTTTAGAACATAATTCATTCCTAACTTTGTGAGTAGCTTTCTTGAGGACAAGCAATAGTTCAAGTTTGGGGAATCGATAAGTTGGTAATCTACCAACTTATTGAGGCTTTATTCATCAATTATTGCCATGTTTTGATGTGAATTAGAGGTACTTATTGCATTTATTGACAAAAATGTAGGTACTCATGATCAAAAGTAGAAAACAAAGGAATTGATCCCAAAGATTGCAAAAAGAGTCAAAGTGTAATGGTGATTGAAAACAAAATAATCTGATGAGAGGTGTGGCCAACATGCGAGCCGCACAATGTAGTGTGCGGTCTGCACCTCCCTTCACATCTCACTACCAAGGCAACTGACATCACTAGTCTAAGGGAAAAGAGACATGCGATGCGCAGAACAGGTGGTGCAACTGCACGTCATTTCACACATTGCATCGCACCACACCGAAGGGCACTTTTGTCAAAAGCCAAGTGACATTTTAGGAAGCTTCTAAAACCCATTTTGGGTTGTGCACCAGATATAAAATTTTAGTATTGAGTTTTCACAAGGAAGATAGAGAGAGTACTCTCCTCTATTCATCTTCTACACATAGAATTCATGATTTTTGTATTGATTTAACTTCGATTTGGATATTGGCTTGAATATGAATGAAATTATGAGTTAGCCAATTGGTATATCCTCTTTATTTCCTTAGTATGAGCAGCTAATTTCCATGTCTAGGATATGTGCATGATAGGTATTTGAATTTGGGTATAGGTCTTATTTAATTATGCTTATAAATGATGAATTGATATGGGTCTATTGAATTCCTCAAGGTTTAATCATAAAATTGATGGTTGCAAATATTAATTGAGTTTTCTTAATTGTGTTCTAGCTTGAGAGAGGGATTCATAATTTGGATAGAAATTCAAAAGTGGGAATTTGAGATTTCCACCTTAGATTAAGGCTAGAAATAGCTTAATCTACGGAAACTCTCATCTAAGAGTATAAGCTAGAAATAGTATGACTTCTCCAAGAAACTGAATTGGTTGGTTTATGTTAAAACTACGGTGCTTGAGCAAAGACCATAGAATATATATTTGGAGGATTGAAAGATTAACAAATATGACTAAAACCAATGCTTTACGTCTCTTTAATCAAGAATTTGCATAATTAATCAAGTACCCTAACCCTTTGTAGAATCCCATCGAAAGCATACTGATATGATATCGCTAGGCAACTTTCATGCTAGACTTATACTTCAAAGTCTAGACAAGAGGATCCAAGCCACACTCACCCTTGTAACATAAAAGAGAGCTTAGAAAAGCCTCATTACACTCCAAATGAAGCAATTCAATATTGGGATGATTGCTTGAAAGCAAGTGAGAGAAGACAACATGAAGATGCTTGTTGCAGGAGCTGTGCAAAGCCATGTGTGACCAGCACAATGGATGGTGCGAAATGCATTAAGCTTCACACATGTTATGTGACCTATTAGTCTTTTTAGGTCACTTTTGGGCCTTATTTTAAAAATCCATTTTTGGGCTATGTTTGTAAGAGGCATACTATAAATAGATGTCTTAGCTATTTTCATTAGGATATTCACATTATGTTGAATTGAGATTGAAGAACTCTTTTGAGAGTGTAGGTTATTAGCATAGTGTAGTTTGGGTGAATTCCCATTAGTGTAGATTAGGTTAGCGATGGATATTTCCCATTGTTGATCTAAAACTCCTTTACCTTGATTTTTACTTGAATTGCTTATTTGTGGATTCATTTGGGTTTATTCATTTCTATGGAATTCAAGCTCTCATCCCCCCTGGTTTAGTTGTGGATTTAATTAACACTTTCTTTCCTCACTTCTCATCTCACATTTCTCATCTATTTTTAATTTTTCCGTTATTGAAAGATTTCAATTGGTTTCCCCAATTGGTATCTTATCATATGATAATACGATATCACCTGGAAATGTTCATGCAAGAATTTTACTTCAAGGTCTAGACAAGAGGATACAAGCCACACTCACCCTTGGAGCACGAAAGGGAACTTGGAAGACCCTCATTACACTCCAAATGAAGCAATTCCATATTTGGATAATTGCTTGGAAGCAAGAGGGAGAAGATAACACGAACATATTTGCTGCCAGAGCTGTGCGAAACCATGTGTGTCCAGCATAATAGATGGTGCAAAATTCACCAAGCTTCGCACATGATGTGTGACATATTAGTCTTCCTAGGTCTCTTTTGGGCCTTATTTTAAATAGATTCTTTTGGTCTATGTTTGTAAGACGCATACTATAAATAGATGCCTTAGCTATTTTCAATAGGATGTATAGATTATGTTGAATTTAGATTGAAGAACTGTTTTGAGAGTGTAGCTTTTTAGCTTAATGTAGTTTGGGTGGATTCCCAATAGAGTAGCTTAGGTTACTGATTGGTGGATTTTCATTATTGAACTAAAACTCCTTTACCTTGATTTTCACTTAAATTGCTCATTTGTGGATTCATTTAGGTTATTCATTTTTATGGAATTCAAGCTCTCTTCCCCCTTGGTTTAGTTATGGATTTAGTTAAGCCTTTCTTTCTTCACTTCTCATCTCCTATTTCTCATCTATCTTTAATTTATGTATTATTGAAAGATTTTAATTGATATCCCCAATTTGGACCTTATCATATGATGATACGATATTACCCGATAATGTTTATGCTAGACTTATACTTTAAGGTCTAGACAAGAGGATCCAAGCCACACTCACCCTTGGAGCACAAAAGAGAGCTTGCAAGACCCTCATTACATTTCAAATGAAGCAATTCCACATTTGAATGATTTCTTGGAAGCAAGAGGGAGAAGACAACACAAAGATAGTTGCTGCCAGAGTTGTGCGAAGCCATGTGCAACAAGCATAATGGATGGTGCAAAGCACACCAAGCTTCACACATGATGTGCGACTATTAGTCTTCCTAGGTCACTTTTGGGCCTTATTTTAAATAGCCCCTTTTGGGTTATGTTTGTAAGAGACATACTATAAATACATGCCTTAGCTATTTTCATTAGGATGTTGAGATTATGTTTGGAATGACACTCTAGGAAGGTGAGTTGTGAGTCTAATTATGAGAGACATGAGGAATTTTGCTACTAACTTAATTATTGAGTTTTGCATGTATACAAGGAGCTATAAGACATCATGTCATCCATAGCCTTGCATACTTGTGATGATGACATGGAAAGCTATGCTTGTAGCAATGGAGGGTACGATTCTAATGGTGAGGACTATGAAGTCTATGATGGAGCCAGCGAGGGCTATGGATTTGAACATGATGGTGAAGCCTATGAGGGCTATGATGGTCCATATGACCATGAAAAAGATAGTGTTGTGAGCTAGTACTCTGAAGGCGAATATGAAGCAAGTGATCATAGATCGTATGATGAGGATGAAGGAGTAGAAGAACCTTATTATGAGTCCTATGATGATGGTGAAGGTTCTCATACTACACACCATGAGTATGAAGGCGATGTGTGTTACAATGCTTCCTTCCGTATGTCTTGTGAATCCTTTGAGAGAAATCTTGACGAAGATGGAAGTTGTGAGGTTAACTATCCTTCCTCGTCTTGTGCGATTTCCTATCCTAAAAGAGAAGGAATGGATGTATGGTTGGTACAAATTTGAAGGCATCATGTGGACCATAGAAGAAATACATTTCCTACTTCCCAAAATACAATGATGTGTGATTTTTGTCCTAATACCAATGTGTCTTACACTCATTATAAAAAAAATGGTGTTAGAGGAAGTAGCATGGATTCAAGATTCCAAGATAGGCATGACCCGAAGAGGCAAACTCTTGGAACAAAAGTAAATGTAAATAGAGTCGCAGGATTTGATCTTGTACTTATTGATCAAAGTTTTGCTAATGTCATATCGCGTGAGGTAATGGAATATCTTGGGCTACCTTTACATCAAACTCGAAGCCCTATCCTTGATGAGAGGGAGTTTGGGTTAACCAACAAGAAAAGGTACCCATTTTGCTTGGGAACTACCAAGAGGAGGTTTGGTGTGATATATGCTTGATGGATACTTGTAACATACACTTGGGACGTGCTTGGTTTAAAGAACATAGGATCCCATATGTGAAGTATTGGTACAAGTATATCATGGACTACAATGGGGAACTTCTCTTTCCACCAACACCTTCTATAGAAGTAAAATCGAATGAGCCTCTTCTGGTAAGGGATCCCGAATCCTTAAGCAATAAAGAATTATGGGCTTCCATACAAAGAGAATTTGACCAGCTTGGTCGATGGGTTTCCAATCTTAAGCCCGAGGAGTTACAAAATAACATGAAGAAATCCACTACTCTTGAAGATGAACCTAAGGAGTTACCTTTGAAAGCAAGGCAAGCTACTCCTTGTGAGGTCGGCACTAATGAGTAAAACATGGAAGTCAAATTATCTACTCCTTTTGCTCCAAAGTGGAAACTTGAGTTAAAGGGATCTTCTAACCCTTCTCAAGGAATACTTGGTAGTTGTCCCAACTCCCTTGAAATTGAGAGATAAAGGATTTAGAGGAGTAAGGGTGCGATAAGTGACAACTCTATAGTGAAAAAAGGAAAGGTTATTTGGAGTGGTGTGAGAGGGTTGTCACAACCTTATACTAATTCTTGTAACTTCTGTTCTTTGTTTTGTTGTCTTGATACTTCTGCAGGTATTCTTTGAGGCAAACTCAATGAGGAACCTCAAAATATGGAGCATCATGAGGTGGTTGAAAGCTTCGAAGGAGAGCAAATGTGCTCCAATGATGATGAGCAGGGTTAATTCTTTATATGAGATACAAGGTAACAAAACTTATCTCAACACTTTGATTAATGAAGATGAGCATGATAGTGACTTAAGTGTGAGTGATAGCTTACCTTTACATAAGCTTAATGAGTCTTTACCATGTGTTGAGCTTAGAAGCTCCATCTTGTTTGAGGATAATGTATTTTTTGTAGATGAGAAGGCCACACCTAATGAAGAACCTAGTGGTGTGAATTGTTATTGTGAGGTAGCTCCTCTTGAGGGCTATATCTTATTTGATAACCCACTTTGGTGTGACAACACAGTTTCCAAATATAGAAATCTCTTCTTGGAAGATGAGAGTACGTCTAGTGGGAAGGATTGTGTCAAAAGAAATGACCATTTGGGTGATAACATTGATTTATTGAAACGACCCAATTTCTCAGGTCATGATGACACCTATAACCCCCTTAGTAGGCTAACCAATCCCTGTAGCCCAGAACGATTAGTAATGGGCTACTACCTAACCAATACACACCATAAGAAGAAATAAACGGAAGCAGAATGTAAGGATGGACAAAGCAGAAGCAATAACCTGAATATATACGAATGAAACTATACAAACCTTAAGACTTGGTATCGACAGTACATAAGTTTCTAATAGAATAAAAGTGCTAGAAATAACAAAATGATAAGTACAACTGTCTTTGAATATACAAAGAGTAACAATACAAAAGACGAGATGTGAAGCCCCGACCGTCAGGCGCTCACCCTAGTCTCGAATATGCAAAAGTTGCACGACTCTCCACCGTCAGGCGCTCACCCTAGCCGGAGGGTTTGTTTTCACTAGGGTGGAATCTGAGTTAAATATGCATGATGATATGATATGATGAATTTAGAACCAAGTGTGATCGCACTGATGTATGTTACCCCCTCTAGTGCCCCAAAGGCCCAATAGAGGCAGGATCCAAGGAAGGACCTTTCCCGAGTACCTCTCCTATGTTGTACACCCCACCCACCGGGCACCGTCGGCCCGTAACACTTGGTACAGAATGGTAGGGTCCATGGAGGTCTATTCATAGACCACACAAAAATACAAAACTCAAATATATCAATAATCAAGATCTCATAGTAAGTGCCCAGATTCAATTCGAGTCTAAATCAATAGTAGAAATCTCAAAAACCCCGTAATAAGGGAACCAAAGTATATCTGGGTCTAGATCAGTAATCATGTATCAATAACCCTCATAAAGGGTGCCCAGAGCATATCTGGGTCTAAAATAGTAGTCTAATCTCAATAACACTTATAAAAGGATGCCTGGAGTGTTTCTGGGTCTAAGTCAGAAATCAAGTGTAAAAATCCCTAACGAGGGTGCCCGACTCGTATCTGGGTCTAAATCCATAGAAAATAATATCTAGCGCTATGGCCCAGCTGAGCCTAGTATCCAAATGAAAACCAGTAATCAAATCATCATAATATCCTCTCTACTCTTATAGTTTTCATAAAAGTCAGTTTCAAAACCCCTTTGAAATCATATTACCAAACTGACAGAGTTGATAGGAAACTGATATTCAAAAACCAATAATGCTGACATAGTTGAAACGATGTTTTGGACTTAACGGAATTAATAAAACTTCCATACGAGGTTGTCTTGAATGAATGTTGACTCAAGTCAACACTAGCTAACGCAAACCAAACATACAAAATGAGCGTGGCTAACCCGGGACCCAAACAAACACATAACTAACACAAACTCTGAATTTTTGAGCTAACAACGCTGACAAAATTCGCATCCGAGGGCGTCTTCTCTGAATGTTGACAAAAGTAAATCAAATAAGCCCAACTGGCCTGAACACACAGAATGAGAGAGTATTCTGAGCTGAAAAGCTCCTGGATCCCAACCAAAGGTCCTACTAGACAAAAGTGCATGCTCCGGAGCTAACGAAACTATCAAAATTTGATTCCGAGCATGTTCAACAAGAATGTTGACCAAAGTCAACGATTTCAAAAGACTTAAGCTCTAAAATAAGGAACGTCCAAAAAGACCAAACAGATGGTTTGGGCACCAGTCTACTGGTCCCAGCAAGCCATAAATGAGTTGGGGCCGCTATAGGCTTAGCACTACCTCTATAAGCCTCACGGCCTAAACATTTAATAGCCTAAGTATGATCCACTACCTGAAGGAAGGTCGTCCCAACTATAACTAAATGCTCAGTCGCAAAATAGAGCGATGAAATCAAACCTCCAACAAAGATCTGAACTCTATCAAACTCTGAAAGTACAGCCCTAGCAGTACGCCTAACCATGTCATGAAATCTTGCCTCATACTCCAATACTAACATACCTCTCTGCTGGAGATTTCGAAGCTCAACACTAACTGAAGCACCGCTAATAGAACCGGGTACTGAAATACCTAGCGGAGGACTTAGAGTCCTAACCATGGTATCTTGAAGAACTAGGGTAGCTATGAATCCAATCAGAAGCTGGGATGGCCCCACACCCCTTATCTGATGTGGTAAACTCGCACACTGAAGTCCTGGCGCTAACAGAAGTACTGAAGCAATAGGCATAAAAGCCTCGACAACACCCATTGTCAAATTCATCTTATGTATTTGAGAAGGTATGAAACAACCAAAGTTTATAAGTCAATAGAGTCAGGAACGCACGATAAAGAGCTAAGAAGATGAAACTTTTCCTAACAATTCCCTGTAACTTCTTGCAGATAAGGTACGTCTGTCATCGTACTTATCTACAAGACTTTACTTAGACACTTGCTTATGTACCACGACACCGGTGAACTTAGACCTCTGATACCAAGCTGAAACTACCCGATTTCTCAGGTTATGATGGCACCTACAACCCCCAATAAGCGAACCAATCCTCATAGCCCAGAACGATTAGTAATGGTCTATTACCTAACCAATACACACCATAAGTAGAAATAAGTAGAAGAAAAATGTAAATATAGACAAAGCGAAAACAATAAGGTGAATATATACGAATGAAACTACACCAACCCCAAGACTTGGTATCTATAGTACAGAAGATTTTCATAGAATACATGTACAAGAAGTAATAATATGATAAATACAACTATCTCCAAAAATACAAAGAGTAACAGTACAAAAGATGAGATATTGTCAAGCCCCCACCGTCAGGCGCTCACCCTAGACTCGAATATCCAAAATATGCACGAGTCTCCAACGCGATCAGCAGCGAAAGCTCAACTAATATCTGCACCAGAAAGATGCAGAAATGTAGTAAAAGCACCAATTTCTAAGCAACGGGTACCAAGTAGGCATCATCGGGCGACTGAGCACATATAAGGTATAAAAACAATAATAAACAGATAATATGGAAATAGTCACAAAAAACAAAGGAAGAAGCACAAGGAACTAGCACAAAGATTAGTAAACCAAGGGTTACAAGTATACATGCTAGCACAGAAGGTATGCATACACAGAAACATAGGTGATAGACGGAAGAAGGACGCACCTGGGAGCCTTGCAATAACAGAACATATAAAAAGAGAATTTAAAGAGATGGGCGATATACTGGTAACCTTAAAATAAAAGAGGAAGCATGAGAGAAATTCAACAATCAAAATAGAAGCCATAAACTAACAAAAACATGCTTGAGACATCAATATAAAGACAAGAATAGACGAATAACAGTCCCTCAAGTATAACCTTAGGATGGAATAACTAAAACACAAGCACCTAGATATTCTAATGAAAACCATGAAAAAGAATAGAACTTAATACCCCATAACTGCTTAGAAGGCTACACAATCAGAGACTCAATAATATAGGACTCACTAGCCCCACAATACTCAAAGTCTAAAAACTCGGAGCCTCAACAGGCTAAAACTCGCTAATCCACCATGAATTAAAAGCCATAACAATCTCTATAAATTGCCAGGAATAATATAATCTAATTACAGTCCCAATGACCTCCCATACAACCGAGGAACACAATCAAGTGAAAACAAACTGTTCGGCCACCCATACAACCAGAGCGTACATTGAACACAAAGCAAACAAGGGTGGAATCTGCATGAAATATGCATGATGATATGATATGATAAATCTGGAACCAAGTGTGATTGCAGTGCTGTATATTACCCACTCTGTTGCCCCAAAGGCCTAATAGAGACAGGATCTATGGAAGGACCTTTATCAAGTACCTCTCATATGCCTTACACCCCTCCCTCCGGTCATCATCAACCTGTAACACTTGGTCCAAAATAATAGGGTCCATGGAGGTCTACTCATAGACCACATACAAACACAAAACTCATATATCTCAATAATTGGGATCTTGTAGTATGTGCCCGGATTCGATCCGAGTCTAAATCAGTAGTAGAAATCTCAAAAACCCTATGAAAGGGTGCCCGAAGTATATCCAAGACTAAATTAGTAATCATGTATCAATAACCCCCATCAAGAGTGCTCGGAGTGTATCCGGGTCTAAAACAGTAGTCAAATCTCAATAACCCTTAGAAAAGGGTTCCCAAAGTATTTTCGGGTCCATGTCAGAATCAAGTGTCAAAATCCCTAAACAGGGTCCCCGGGTCATATCCAAGTCTTAATCCGTAGAAAATAATTTCTAGCGCAATGACCCAGCCGAGCCTAGTATCCAAATGAAAACCAGTAATCAAATCATCATACTATCCTCTCTTCTATTCGAGGTTTCATAAAAAGTTAGTTTAAAACCCCTTCGAAGTCATATTACTGAAAACAGGCCCTCGGGGCCATGCAAAGTTTAAAAAATCATTTATAGTAGGCCCGAAGCCAAATTAGTAGTAAACCATGCAAGGAAAACCTTTTTCATGTATTATATGCTCGAAAATAATAGAGTATCCCAAAATGGCTCACACACATTCTTATCGGCCTTGCACAGGCTCAACAGCTCTACAGTAGACATAACAAGCCTAGAATAATATCTTTATGTCCGGGACTCGCAGAAATTCCCAAATAACCAACCATCTATATTCCAGAGTCAATGCAAGGACACACATGACCACATGGGTAATATACAATACTACACGAATTCTACAAGCAACATATGAAATAAACAGACAGAAAAGATGGGCAAGGTCTGGGGTACCAACATATAACAACCCACCCAAGGATACTAATTAATGCAGTTATAGCGTATATGCGTAGAGTCTAACCTGTCGTCCTATGAATAGCTGCGGGGATGGAATCGTCTAAGCTCGAACTGCTCTGGGAAGCTCTGAATGATAATCACACTATCACATTTATAAACTACATATTAAAATGATTCTATCAATACCCATAATGCTATAAAAATTGCTGGGTAAAAATTTGGTCTACCAGCATGCCCGTGGGCCTTGCAATTCAAAACTAGATACGAAGGAGCACACAATGATCACCACACTCTTAAGTTTGCATTGTTAGATTATAGAAGGAATTGAATCAAAGTAATGGCTCAAACTAGCCAGCCATCAACAAGTTCAATTGAAGAATCAATTGAGAGAATTTAATGGAATAAAGTGGATAAAACTTACAATTTGTGATGGAGGAACAATCACAAGCAAGGAATTTACACCCCAACACCAATAATTGAGTCAATACGGAGTGTAGGTGAGCTTGGAGCTAAAAACAATGGTGGAATCATATTTTGGAGTGAAGAAGACAAATTGGGGAGTTTATATACTGCCCAGGGGTCCTTCAACACGATTGCAAAGGGACCCCTTGTGGTCGCGAGGAGCACGCTGGGAAGACCATCACGATCACAAGGACTATCCATATAGTCATGAGGAACAAAGAGAAGGGAGCTTTATTGCGTTCGTGAAAAGGGACGTTGTGATTGCGAAGAACAAGGCCCAAGGTGCCTTATCGCGGTCGCAAGGAAGGAGGCTCATGATCGCGATTAAGGCCTGAGGTCTTCACCTGCAACAACAAAAACCTGCAATATTTCTTAAACACTATGGGGCATTCTAGGCACAATCAAAAATTGATATTCAAAAACCAATAATGCTGACAGAGTGAAAATGATGTTCCGTACTCAACGTAATCGATGAAACTTCCATATGAGGTCATCTCAGAGGAATGTTAACCCAAGTCAACACTATATAACACCAACCAAACATTTGAAATGAGCTCGTCTAACCTGGGAATTGAACCAATTAACTAACTAACACAAACTCGGCATTCCAAAGCTAACAGCACTGACGGAATTCCTATCCGAGGTCGTCTTCTCTGAATGTTGACAAAAGTCAACCAAACAAGCCCAACTGGCCTAAAAACATAGAATGAGAGAGAATTCAAGCTAAAAAGCTCTTGGATCCTTACCAAAGGTCCTACAAGACCAAAGTCCATGCTCTGAAGCTAACGGAAATGTCGGAATTTGATTCCAAGCACGTTCACAAAGAATGTTGACTGAAGTCATTTATTTTAAAAGCCTAAAGCTTTAAAACAAAGAATGGCCAAAAAGACCAAACAGATGGCTCAGGCACCAGACTACTAGTCCCAGCAATCCATAAATGACTTGGGGCCACTACAGGCAAACTCTAACAGTACAAGAAAGGCAAAAACATGTAAATGACAGGAAGGGCGATTACATTTACTTGGTTATTTTAAAACACAAATTAGTGATTATCCTTATGAATTTGGTGATAAATGTGATACCTTGTATGACACCCCACCTTTGATTGATAAATATTAGGATGAGTTAGATGACTTGAATTCTAGTCTCTTTGATCCTAGTGGTGGTGAAGGTCAATTTAGGAATTCTCATTTGGAAGAGAAAAGTGATAATTATTTAAATTTTGATACTTATCCCTTGGATTGTCCTAACATTATTGGTCTACTTGATTGTGTTCTTGAATCCAATAGTGAACTTACAAGTCAGGACACCATGGATGAGGTTATTTTTTGGTACACCTTTCTTTACCACCTCTTTATACTTGATGAAGTTCATACTTGTGTTCATAATACATTGTGTAGAGGTAGACAACTACTCGGAGTGCGTGATTGTTTGAGAAATCAAGAGATGTGGTCTCCTATCCTTTTGACCTCGGAGATCCTTTGCTAGTGTGTGATCTCATGCTACTAACTCTTATGGACCTTAAGGAAAATTAGTCATTGCTTATTGTGGATGCCATTTATTTACTTGTATCCTTGTTTGACACACTCGTGCTTCAATTGTGTGAGCTACAACTTTTGAATTCCATGTCAATAAATTGTTTGTAGGAGAGTCAATGGGTTACACTAGGTACCAAGATTGTATTGTCAACTTCTTGGCACCCTCTTGGGGATTGACAATTTGAAGTAGTGACTAGGACTCTTGGGAGCATGCTTAGGCTCATGATTGGAGGGAACCCAACTTCTTAGGAGGACCATTTTATTTTGATTAAATTGGTTGCTAATAGAGTCCTCAATCGCTCTAGTAGCATGACTTTATTGATGATCTTAGTTCCATTGGGAAGTTGCTTGAGAAAGAGAGGCATGACATGGTTAGAACATCTTATCTCATCTTCTTGTGATCTTACTTGTGAGAACACCTTAGATGAGGTTAGTATCCTTAGCACCTTTCTTTACTACCTCTTTTCATATGATGATGTCCATGTTTGTATTAGAATTATTTCTTATAGTGGTAGGGATTTCTTGGATTGGTCCAATTGTTATTGTGACCAAGTTAAGTGGGTCTTATATTTTTTTACCCCAGATACCCTCCAAAGGTACCTATTTGGCATGCTACTACTTGTTCTAACCCATGTACTAATCCTCATACTATGAGGAATTTGTGGTTGTTTGTCCTTCCTATGTTTTTACAAGGTTTGGATTCGAGGATGAATCATTTTCAAGAAGGGGAGGATGATACGATATCGCCTGATAATGTTCATGCTAGACTTATACTTTAAGGCCTAGACAAGAGGATCCAAGCAACACTCACCCTTGGAGCATAAATGGGAGCTTGGAAGAGAATCATTACACTCCAAATGAAGTAATTCCACATTTGGATGACTTCTTGGAAGCAAGAGGGAGAAGACAACACGAAGATAGTTGCTGCCAGAGATTTGTGAAGCCATATGCGATCAGCATAATGGATGGTGTGAAATACACCAAGCTTCGTACATGATGTGCGACCTATTAGTTATCCTAGGTCACTTTTGGGCCTTATTTTAAATATCCACTTTTGGGCTATGTTTGTAAGAGGCATACTATAAATAGATGCCTTAGCTATTTTCATTAGAATGTTGAGATTATGTTGAATTGAGATAGAAGAACTCTTTTGAGTGTGTAGCTTTTTATCTTAGTGTGGTTTGGGTGGATTCCCATTAGTGTACCTTATGTTAGTAATGGGTGAATTTCCATTGTTGATCTAAAACTTCCTTACCTTGATTTTCACTTGAGTTGCTCATTTGTGGATTCATTTGGGTTGTTCATTTCTATGGAATTCAATCTCTCTCCCCCTTGGTTTAGTTGGGGATTCAATTAAGCCTTTCTTTCTTCACTTCTCATCTCCTATTTGTCACATATATTTATTTTCCGTATAATTGAAAGATTTCAATTGGTATCCCCAATTGGGATCTTATCACATACCCCTAGTCTCCTTCTCATTACTTACAAATCTTATGTTATATTACTCTCTTGTGTTGAAATCAAAATTAATATGTAAATTTTCCCTTTCCACTTCCCCTAATTTTTACTTTTTAATTGTTTGAGCATTTACACTCTTAGTGATTATTTCTCGACGATCTCTTAGTAAATCATCACTCTCATCTCCTTGGATTTGACCTCGACCATCCATTTGGTTACTTTTGTTTTGCTTGATGATAACTACTACCTCTTTCAGGAGAGTGCTTTTGAGCATCATCACCTACTACATCATCAACACACACCCCAAACCAACTCTAGATGCATCAAAATATATGATAAACCCCTGGCCCTCAAACGGAAGAGTAAGAATCGAAGTTGTTGTCAATAAGGCCTTGAGCTTCATAAATCTTACCTTGCACTCCTCGAACCATTGGAAAGGGATATTTTTCTGAGTCAATCTAGTTAATGGAACTTCTATAGAAGAAAACCCCTCTACAAACCATCTATAGTAACATGCCAACCCGATAAAACTGTGAACCTTAGTAGGAGAAGTGGGCCTAACCCAATCATGAACTACCTCATCAATACGTGGCATGAAATATTTATTCTTGATGGTCACCTTATTTAGCTTCATGTAGTCAATACGAAGATGCAAGGACAATCCTTCTTCTTCACGAATAGAACAAGAGCACCCCACAGAAACACACTAGGCCTGATAAACCCCTTACTCAAAAGATATTGAAGATGCTCCTTAATCACCCTAAATTTGACAGGTGCCATCTGATATAGCAGAATAGAAATAGGCTGAGTGACTAGATCAACATTAAGGCCAATGTCAAAGTCACGATCAGGTGTAAGACATGGTAAATCAGTAAGAAAAACATCTTAATACTCATAAACCACATGAACTTACTCAAGTGAAGGAGTCGTTGAACTAGTATCACAAACATAAGCAAGTAAGTACCTATTAACCATCGCTCCCTAAAAATTATATAACTCCTCTCGGCATGTGACAATCGATACACTTCCACAATATAGAAGAGATAGCGGGAATTTACAAAGTAACAACATTGGCAAAGCAATCCATGATGTCATAATAAGGAGATAGCCAATCCATACCCAGAATCATGTTGAAATTCATCATATCTAATATAACAAGGTCTTCCTAAGTGTCGTACCCTAACATAGTCACCACACAAGACCAATACACACAATCCACTATTAAAGAATTTTCTACAAGAGTAGCTACATGCATAGGCACATGCAATGACTCACACAATAACTCCAAATGAGTAGCATAGTAAGAAGACAAATATGAGAATGTAGACCCTGAATCAAATAATGTTGAAGCTGGTTGATGACAAATAGTGATCATACTAGTGATAACAATATCTAAAGCCTCAACCTCTTGCCTACCTGTAGAAGAATTCATATGGCTCTGTCCACCATAACAACCTGATTTACCTAGTTAAGAATCACCTCGTTCACCTTACGGACCACCCCTACTACCCTGTGCACCACTTTTGGACGATGGCACTAGAGCCCATGGGGCCTGAACTAGTTGAACCTGCTTCCTATCATGCCTAAACCTGGGATAATTCCTAGTAAAGTCCCCTAACTCGCTGCACTCATAGCAACCCCTGCTATATGCTCCTTTCTGTGATGACCTGGGTGAACCAAAATGGCCACTACAACCCGAATACCTAAAATATGCACCTCATTAATTCTGACCTGACCTCTTGCTTCCTTGACCACTCTTACCTGAATAGCCACTCTTTGAGATTTGTAGTGCTTCCTGAATGGTCCTACTAGAATAATAATGCTAAGGATAGCCTCTACTAGAGAAACCCCTACCTTTGGACTGAGAACCACTAAAACTACCCTGACTGCAAGGCCTCTTGTCATTGCCTCCATAGGCCTCGTAATGTATACCCTCAATATTACATGCATGATCGACAACTATAAGAAACATAGCCCCTAATGCCACTAGCTTCTCTTTAGCCAAACAAAGTGGTAGAACCAACCCTTGATAAATCAATTTACCCACTCGTGCTCTGTTAGCATAATCATACCAGTACGCCTAGCCTGCTCATGAAATAGTGCCTCATACTCAAAAACTGACATGGACCCTGCTGAAGGTATGTAAACTCTTCTCTCAACCTCTTTCTTAGGCTATGAGGTAAATACTTCTCTAGAAAAGCCTCAGAATACTAAGCACAAGTCATTAAAGGTGACCTAGTTGGTCTCCACTCAAGATAATCTCTCCACCACTGATTCACTGACCATTCAATCTAAAATGCAGTGTAATCAACCTTGTGTGACTCCACTAAGACAAGTTTATGTAACTACTCCTGGCAACTCACTAGAAACTTATAGGCATCCTCCCTCGGAGAACCTGAAAACCTTAGAAGACCTAACCTGATGAACCTACTAAGCATCTTCATCTCCTCAAAACACATAGTTGTCCAAGCTGTGATAGGCTGATCAACAATAGGAACTGGCATTACCTCTAAACAGGGAGCGGTAGTAGTAGGCTATGCTCCTGAATCCTATGTTGCAACCTAAGTTGATGTTTATTCCTCATCCCTAACTTACAAACCACTCGGAGTGCCTAACAAGGTTCCTGCCTTTGACATACCCTCTAAAAAGCCAAGGATCCTACCTAATGTATCCTGAAAGACTGGTATGGTTATAAGCCTTGCTGGAGGCTGGGATGGCCCCACACTCTCTGGCTGATGGTGAATAACCTCAACCTCTACTCTGGCTCTTGTGATGGTGCCTTAGCTTGGCCGTGAGACAGTTCCATAGATCGAGCCTTACCTTGACCTCTAGAGCTACCTCTACCTCGACCCCTAATTGGGGACCTAGCTGCAGGTGTAGGAGCCTTGTCCTCGCATACTGACGATCTTGTTTGTACCATCAATGAAAGAATAAAATAAGCAAAATTAAGAGGTTTATAGAGTCAAAAATACATAATAATAAATCAATAAGGTGGAATTTTCATAAGAATTCCCTATAGCCTCTCACTGAATGGATACAAATATCATCGTACCGATCCATTAGACTCTACTAGAAACTTGCTCTTGTACTGGTCAAACTGGTGAACCTAAGACGCTGATATCATGTTGTCCAGATCCAAAATTGAGACAAAATGGTGCCTACTATAACCCCCTAGTATACAAGTCAAAACACAAATGAAAAGTGGAAATAAAGACAAACATAAACAATGCAGAAATAGAATAATGAGAAGAATATGCTAGAAGTATAGATATATACATAACAATACAAAATATATAATATGGGTCCTAAAGAAACAAAGAAAGATAATATATACAAATATATATCCCAGACCTGGTGTCACCAGTATAAGAGCCTCTAAAAGTATGGGTGTAAGGCTATACAAAGATACAACTATCTATCAGAACACAAAAATAAAGACAGTAAGTCCAAAAAGAAAAATAGTAAATCTCCAGACGTTAAGAGCTCAACATAATCTTACCAACAACAAACCACAAACGATCAGAGGATCAACATGGGTGACTCATACTAGGCGTTGCACCAGAAAAAGATTGCAGATGTGTAGTATGAGTACCGAAATACGAGTACTCAGTAGGCATCATAGATCGATCGATCTTAGAAGATTGGATATGATATAAGGAACATGAAAGTAAAATATAATATGAAAACTAACCTAGAAATCTCATATAAAATAGAAATAAGGTGAAGATAAAAATGAATAATCCACACACTATTAGTACACAGAAAGAATGTCATGCGACATGGGATGATGCAATACAATATGTTGATAATGCAGCAAAGTAAAAATCAGAATTGATCCTCTTTCTTCTGGAGCTTATCAATATATGCAATAACATAAATAACTCAAAATTTATCCCTTGGTTCACTCAGAATCGTACCTCGAACTCATAAACAGAAAAATAAATAGAGAAAAGATCCAGAAATGTCCCTTGGACCGAGTATATAAAAAGTGATAAAAAATTTCCGACTCAAAGATTAGTGGTAAATCAGTGCAAGTCCCTTTGTAGTCTAAAAAATAATGTAAAGTTGGTATAATCCCTTTTTAAAACTGAAAAGCCAAAATTCCTCCAAATCGTGCCATGTTTCATGTATGTGTATGTATAAATGTATGCGTGCTATCTCAAGAAAGTATATGTATATAAATATATACAAAAAAGGGTAAAATCACCATTCAAACATGCCACACTAAGCTGGGATCCAACCTGTCTAAAACTACAGCCTCGGGCAACAAATAATATGGAAAATAAATAAGATATAAGAGTAAGCCAAACAATAACAGTATACTCTACCACAAAGTCCTTCCTAATCCTATACTAAGGATTCCCAATATAATCACTCTAAGGTTACAAGCAACTTAAACTAAGGTTTACGAAGAAATACTAGTCTAAGGTCCCAAAAATGGGAAATTATTTAGAAAATCATTATAGCCTAATTCTACACTATAATTTACCCTAACAATTATGAAAATTATAAAATATGATACCTAACTGAGCTAAGTCTTAAAAAGGGAAGTTGAAACCTACCTCAAAGCCAAATGGTAACTACAAGCCATCACATGGGAGACTTACCCTTTCGTAGTGCCTCAGATCTCTACTATGCTATCATAAATATATTCTACATATCAATATAGGAATAACAACACCCATATCACCTTTTTAAAATTCAGGTAAGAAATTGACCCTTAGGGTAATAAACCCATGCCCAAAAGTTGCACGCAAATGGGAATCGATTCGGGGCACAAAATAGCCTCAAAAGTTACTTGATCAAGGGAGAAATTTCAAGGACTAATCTATGAATTATGGGAACTAAATATGGATGTACGTGTAATACTAACATTAAATAGCACGAGGGTGTACAAGGAACATACCGAGAACAAATTGGGTGAAAATCTTCTAAGATTTTAGATCTTAAGCTCAATAGAGTTAAAAGTTTGTTTGAAAATGGAGAAGAAACCGATGTTTGGAAAATAAATTTTGCCAGGGGTATTTTTATCAGTAACGTGGGTAACCCATTTCAGTCGTGACCTCACCTAGATGGACCATCATTGTAATGACACATTTCATCTTTATAAAATAATATCGCGGTAAAATGAATGAATTTAAAATTTTGCATTGTGAATTTTGTGTAGGAATAATTATTGATATGTTTAATAAATCATGGAATAAAATAAAGTCAAAAACATGGGACCAACTAGAGAACAACCACTATAGTGGTCTTGTTCTCTCCATAGAGACCTTACCACAACAAGGTGGCAATCTGTAATGACCCTCTAGGTTATTTTCTTAATTTTTGAGCTTTTTCCACGTTTCGAGATTTCCCACAGTGGCTACAGGTCATTTCTAACTTGACAAAATAGAAGATATGGTTCCTAAGTTGTTCATTTGTGTTTTAACATCATTTTCCTATTATTTAACTCTTAAGCGTAGTAGAGTTGACTTTGGTCAACATTCGGAGAAGACGGTCTCAGATAGGAATTTTGTCAGCGCAGTTAGCTATGGAATGTTGAATTTGGGCTAGAGGGACCTTTGGTTTGGGTACCAAGGCTTCCTGACTCATTTTGGGCTATTGGATTCCATTTTGGTAAAAGTTGGTTCTTGGCATGGGGCCTACTTTTTGTTAAAATGATCATTGTAGGGATTTTCATTGATTTTGTTGAGATCGGAATGCTATTTTTGGCTGAATTGCATAGTTTGTTTTTGTTTGCGAGACCCCGAATGAATCCTGAGGATCCATCCAGTAACTTTTTAGCCTTAAAAAATTCTACTGGTTTTGATGTTGCTAGTGGGTCAACTTTTGTGAACTTTTCTCCACATTTGCGATGGTCCCGGTTGCAGACTTTCTCCACTTTTGCAGCAAAGGTCCACTATCGCAGATACCGATTATGTCATGAAACCTCTACTTTTATGGAGGTATGGGTGAATAGTGACCTCCACTTTTGTGGTGGCTTTGTTGCTTTTGCTACGTTCGCTTATGCGGTGGTAGCTGCATTTCTATGTGAACTTCAAACTTCGATTTCTTCTCCTATTTTCCAAAAAACTCCATTGCTAGTGAGCTTCAAAAGCAGGGATAAGAGTATGATTCAGCTCAAACATTCTCGGTGATTTTATTATGTTCTCCCGCTCTTTTTTCGTCATCTCATTCTCGAATTTTCTTCCTTAATCCGTTGAATTCCTTGTTAATTCCCTCTTGATCAAGTGGACTTGGGACTATTTTGGTCTCCGAAATGAGTCTCGTTCGCAACTTTTGCGAATTGGTTTCTAAACCTGTTGCAAACCTAATTATTGAATTTGTTTTCCATTTTCTTACGCAGGCCCCAAGGGTCATTTTCCAACTCAATTTCTGGATTGAATTTCTGTATAGCAATATGGGTGTCATTCTTCTCATCTTGACACCTGGATTATATTCTTGATAGTGTGGCATCTTTTTTGAGACTGTTCAGAAGGGGAAGTCACACGAGTGATGGTTTTTGTTTCTGGTTCGACCCCGAGGCAGGTTACGATTTCCTTTTTAGACTTGACTTAGTTAGATTCTATATTTTATAAATTATTGGAACATTGGGTAATATTGTAGACTAGAAATAGGCTTAAATCTTGTGATTGCATAAATTGTCAATTTCGGGACGGAAGAGTAGAATTATACTATTTATCCTTAGTTTAGGAGCTTGTAGAATTTTTGTGGTTAGCCTAGATTCCTAAGAATGCTTTTAGGAGGTTTCAGAGGTAGAGTAGGTACTTCTAGTTATTTTTGTGGTTATATTCCATTCCTTCCATTTTAGTTATCGTTGATGTGTAATTGTGGGCCCAAGACCATAGCACGGATTGGATGCAGTTCTAGGTCAGTCCTCTTGTTTGGAGGGTGTTTTGCCATGTTTGCCTTGTTCGTGTCGTATATTTTCTGATTTTGAAAATTTACATGTTCATGTTGCATTTACATGGCTAGCGGTACAAAAAAGAAAGGAATTTTTGGATTTTTGGTCTAAACTTGAGATTTGACACTTTATCATGACTTTCAGATTTGTAAAATAACTATCTTATATTTCATAACTGGTTTTGAAAAGGACAGAAAAGTACCACTTTTATGTCGGTCCGAGGGACGTTCCTGGACCTTTTCTCCATTTACTTTTCTATTGATAAGTTCGATGTTCAATTTTGGGCAGCCCGAGGAGCATATATCCAGGTTTTACTTTTTATGTATTTGTTGATGAGCTCGAGATTAAATTATGGGTGCTTGGGGTACCAGATACTGGGTTTTTATATTTCTGCATCACATTATCTCCCATCGCATTGTATTGGATTGAGTGCACTTGGATTGTCTGTTGCCTTGATTATCATTATTATCTTTTCTGTCAGCTCAATTATCTCTATTTACGTTGATAACTTGTTTAGGTGGATCCCTGTAGTTAGCTGACTTTCCTGTAGTTTATATTATATATTATCTTTCTGAGCTTGGTCGGCCTATGATGCCTACTGGTTACACGTTGTTTTGGTACTCATACTAAACTCTGCATCTTTTTATGATGCATTACCTAGTACGAGAAATCCTCACTGATCCTTTTATCGTTCGTGGCCAGCTGTTATTCAGATTGTGGTGAGCTCCCAGCATTTTGGAGAATTTTACTGCTTTCCTATCAACCTGTCTATATTTTGTACTTTGGATAGACAGTACTCGCGTACATCTACCCTGTGCTTTAGAAGCGCTTGTACTGGTTGTTTTGGTCCTTTTTGGGTAAGGATGTGAGAAAAAGAAAGAAATGACTAGTTTATGGAAAAGTTCGTTTCGAAAATCTAATTAAAGTTCCACAACATTCTCAATAAAAAGCAAGAGTCGCCACTTAGTTTTTATAAAGTAAAAACGAAGAAAAACATTTAAGAATTTTTAAAATCCAAAACAGATAAAGACTTTAAAAATTAAGAGATTAAGGGTAAGGGTTCAAGTTAATACTCTTGGAAATGTGTTAAGGCACCAAGACTATCCGCTAACTCGCGGTTGCCTGGGCTTGTTTGAAAAACTAACTTGTTGACTAACTTTTGAAAAGGGATTGATTTTTGTATGAAAACGTTTTGTTTTTAGAAAGAATTGATTTTAAAGAAGATAGTTACGAAAGAGTCATTTTATAAAAGACAATATATGGAAGAGTTAATTATTATACATAGGGAAAACAGAGTTGACATTTAAAGAACAACAATAATTAACATAAAAAACGTTTAAACAGAAATTTCAATTTCGTTTGGAGATAATTTAGTTACATTTTACCATGTCGGTCCAAATTATACAATTAAACTAATCAACTAAGTAACTAAGAAGACATAATTAAAATATGTTAATCATGTCCTAATACTAGTGTGTGGGCCCTCTCTAGGCCCACCGCCGTTTTCACTTTGGACTTAGTCCATTTCTTTGACTTTCAGCCCTTTTGGGAAACTGCTGCTGCTGAACATTGTGTCTTGGCCCATTTTTATTTATTCAGTCCATTTGGACTATTCTGCTGATGAAGCGCTTGAGCTTGACCCATTTTCTTCTTCAGCTGCTTCTCCTTTTTTTCAACAACTCGGCCCTTTTGGGCTTAATCAAGCTGGACCAAATGGACAGTGTTGGTTGGAAAAGAAGGAGATTTGCACATTGCTTAGTCCAATTGGACTCCACCAAATTTTTATGCATGAAAAGGAAATAAAATTAGGATTAGTACATGTTTGAATAAGTTAAGCAGGAGTAATTAAGCAATGATAATTGAGCAATGTGCAAATTTCATACTTAGAAGATATATTTCCTAACAGTTAGTTCACAGCACTCACAAAAACTCATACACAATTGAAACATGTGAGATAAGATACCAAGTCACAAATATATCACCTGAGGATTATACTACTAAGGTCACAGTATTTCCTACTTGCAAATACCAACAAAGATCATTCTTTTGAACTCATACGTTTCCATAAATCAAAGGGAGTAGAGGGATAGATTCAAATAGAGCATGTATACTCAGATGAACAAATTTGAAGAGAAATGTGACATGATATCATAGAGGCACAAGTCATCCTCAAATATACTCAGCCCACTTAACCATTCTTAACGTTCAAACATTAAACATTTAACATGCTAAATGCAGATTTTTAGTCACAAAGAGGGACCTTTTGAACAGTTTTAACACATGTCATTTAAAGCATGAAAGACTATGCTAAAGAACCTAGTCTAGACATCACACATTAACAAAGAGACAATTAAAGCAGGATGGACAAGTTTTAAACATTAATCACTAGCATAACTGGTGGAAAATTACCTGAGAACTCATGATTCAGATTTTAAACTAGACTTAGGCAAATTTTAAGCCATGATTAATAGGCTCACACATAGTCATTTTAGCATGTTCAAATCAGTAAAGGAAAGAGAAAGGGATCAGGGGTGAGATAAAGAAATCAGGGGAGAAAGAGGAAAGAGTTGAACAATCAGTAATCATTCTAACATCAAGTCCAAAATATGTAGCATGTTCATGTCACACATGACAAACAAAGAATCATTGGAAGTCATGAAGTTTTAAAAGGACACAGTGTTCAAACTTATCACAAACATCAACCTAAACATAAGAGAACAACACTAGAACTTAACCAATTCATATACATAAGACAATTTTTAATATAGGAAAGACAGTGAAGGGAAAGGGGAAGAGGAAAGCAGAATCAATGACAAGTTGAGGGAAATAGGGGAAACAGGAAGGGGTTGAGAATTCTTATATCAGTAAACAAGTATAAAATCCATGCTCATAGTATTTACATGTCATACAGTTTAAACAAAACCAGTGGAACTATGGAAAATGAGTACTCAAAGTTCACCTAAACATCACCCTAAATATCAGAAAATAACACTTAGTAATTCATGTACAGAGGTTGATATCACACATAGCAAGAAACCGTAAAGGGAAAGAAGAAAATAGGACAAGAGTAAGACCAAGGAAACTAAGGGTAAACAGGAGAGGGTCAAAGGTTTATTAACGAACCAAATCAATTCTAAATTCCAACAACAGATTCATACTCATTTAGATATCACATAGGTCGAACAAAGTTAGTAAAAACCATGAGATTTACTAAGAGAAATATGTGTTCCAAGTTAACCTAAACATGAGAGGATAACACTAGATAGAATCAATAGGCAAAATGGGGTCATGATCATGACAAAGGGGTTGGGGAAAAAACAAGAGAAAAATCAAACATTTCATGAACAAAACAGGACAGGTTTTACATCATAGCATTCACATCATTTGGCAACAAATTTGCACTTACACCTACTGTTCTAACAAATCAAACACGGCCAGTGGAGACCATAATGTTTCTAAACGAAATCACTACTCAAACTTACCATAACAAAAGTCTAAAATCAAAACACATATCCTTAAGCTAAAAAACAAGACCTGAAATCCAGATTTACTCGACTTGAACATTACATAATGTAAAAAGGGGAAAAAATAGTAAAGAGAAGAGGGTGAGGGGTATACCTTTTTTAGGGCAGCAACTTGTAACCTTGAACCTCACCGGAAAGTCTCACCACCACCGGACTAGTAGCAAACTCGTTAGAACTCAAATTTTTAGTGTTTATTTTCCAAGCTAGCTCACCGGTTTCGTGAGGTTAGAGAATCGATTCTCCAGAACCCCTAATATTTCCCCAAAATTAGCTGGTTAACATGCAGCTAGGGAGGGTTTATAGGAGAAATTAAGGTGAAAAAAGGGGGAAAAACAAAGGGTATTTTAGGGATTTTGCTGAGGAATTCAAATTCCTCAGCTGGAGCAACGTTCACAACAACAAAATTATACAAAGTTGTATAAGTTTTCATGGATTTAGCAGAGAGGGGTGAAACCTGGTGTCCTCTAGAAGCTTCTAGAAATGCCAGCATACCCTTAACGGAGGGAAATAGACGGATAATGGTAATTTTAATGGGGGTTGTTAGAGGATGAAGTTGTGAGCAACGTTTGAAGGTTGTTAGGGCTGGGGTTGTTGTTTGTAAAAACAACGAAAGGGGTGAAGGACGGGGGCGTACTGGTAATGTTGAGGTGTTGTACGAAGCGTGTTGCTTCGTACAACAAGAAGAGACGACGCGTGAGAGAAATAGAGGCGGCTAGGATTTCTGGGGTGTTTGAACGAAGAAGAAGGTGAGAGAAGGGGTCTGTTTGGTTGAACTGAGAGAAACAAAAGAGAAAGAAAGGGGTTAAGGCGGAGAAAAGGGGTTTTGGGCCGGTTGGGTGGGGTACTGAGAGGGTTAAGGGGTTTTAGAGTGGGCTGGGGCATTTAAAAGGGAATTGGGTTGAGCGGGTCGGGGTTTTTAGGGCCCAAACTGCTGAAATATTAAGGGGGTTATAAGGGTATTTAATTGATGGCCACATTTGCAAAATGTGACCAAAAGGTTAAGGACATAGCCAAATTGAAAATAAATTGATGGGATTCGGCTAAATTTTAAAAGATTTAGGGATTTAGGCTAGAATAGGAATAAAATAAACTAATTTCAATTAACCTCGAGCTTTAATGATTTAAACAATTTGAAATAAAGATTATTTTTAACATATAAATTCCTCTTTAAACCAATTATGAAATTAATTATTCAATTAATCTCTAATTTGAAATAATTTGGAGAAAAATCAAGGGTTTAATTTCTTAAAAGGATTTTCTTGTGAAATTAAACTCTAAAATAGTTTCTTAAGTAAACTTATATTAATCCCACATAATTAAATATGAAAGATATAATTTGTTACTCAAGAGTATTACAAAGCTGACTTGAAAAATATTTTATTCCTTTTTACAAAACAATTATTTCAAAAATTATTTAAAATTCAAAAGGCTCAAGATTAATTAGTAATGTGGCGGGTAAAAATTGGGTGTCAACACTGGTGACTCTAGGTCTGGGGTTGGTTCTTGTGTCTATGTATTGTCTTCTTGGTCACGATAGGGCCATTATTATATGTTTTTTATAGTTTGTATGTATCTATATTTTTGGCTCCTATTTCCTTATATTTCTTTTCCACTTTCTTTATTTTATGGTTTTATTTTTCTTTTGTATCCTTGGGTTGGCTTGCCTACTGGGGGTTGTGTAGGCTTCATCGCGGCCCAGTTTTAGGTCATGACAGAGTGGTATCAGAGCTCTAGATTCACCGGTCATGCCATTATATGAGCAAAGTGTCTAGTAGTGTCTCATGGATCAGTACGATGATGTCTCTATCCTATTTGTTAGAGGCTATAGGGCATTCATAGGAAATATTCTATCTTGTTTGATTCATTATCGTGCGACCTTGACCATATAAACTTCTAGGTATCTTTTTCTTCACTCTTTCTCAGATGGTTCGGACGAGATCAACAACAGGTGAGGATGAGACCCCTGCACCTATAATTATAGGCCCAACTAGTGGATGGGGTAGAGGTCAACCCAGTGGTCGAAGTAGGGGATGGACTATGCTGCCAGCTGAAGCCCAAACTATATTTCCATCACTGATGCTTGATATTATGGTTGAGGAGGTACAGTATGAGCCAGAGGGTGTAGGGACATCCAAGCATCCAACAGGTTTTGCAGCTACTCCACTACTATAGAACACTTTGGTTCGCTTGCTTAGGTTTCTTGAGGGTACATCACAGCCAGCAACTTTGCCCGGTACTCTTATTGGTTCACCTAGTACTATGATTGCCAGAAGATATAGCATAATCTTGGTTTGGTTGAGTCACATGGAGAAGATTACACTGTGCTTCAGCTAGATTGTCCTGTGAAATAGTGGTGGAGGTCGTATATAGCTTGCAGGCTAGCCGGGTCACCTTCGCTTACTAAGGCATAATTCGCCGCAACTTTTCTAGAGAAATATGTATTTTGAAGCTTGCGAGGGCGGTTGATGGATCAGTTCTCCAAGTTGGAGCAGGGCTTTATGTCTATTTCATAGTACGACTTTTGCTTGCATGAGTTGGCTAGGCGTGCCACTATGATTCTGCCCACCGAGCATGAGAGGGTGCGTTACTTTGTCCAAGGATTGACTTTACAGAATTGCTTGGCTACAGAGGCTATTATAGAAATAATCTAGTCCATCTAGGAGGTAGTAGACCATGCCCGCACTATTGACAACATACTTTATGAGGCCCAAAAGGCAGTGATAAGAGGCCTCACCATTAGGGTAGTTACAACGGCTCCTAGACATATAACAGAGGCTACTTTGGTAGGAATCAACACCAGTAGAATTTCTAGCCAAGCCATCCTATTCGGGTGGAATTATATATTACTGAGGGTCTTAGTAATTAGGATTCAATTCAGTCTTTGTGAGGTACTCGTTTAGGGTTCAAAGGCCGTGGTAGTTAATCTGATTTAGTCGGGTATGGTTGGTCAGGCTTGTTATGAGTATGGTGAGTTAGGCCACTTTTCTAGGGAGTGTCCATCACTGTAGCACCGCAATCAACATGATTAGATGGTTCAGGCCCCTATAGCTCCATCACCAGTGGCTATAGGTAGTGAAAAGGGTAGTAAGAGTGGTCCCTAGGGTACTAGAGGCAGTCCTCAGTCTGGTAATTCAGGTGGTCATGGCGGCCGGAGCCACATGTATGCATTTCCAGGACATCTAAAGGCTGAGGCTTCAGATGTTATCATCATAGGTACGATCTCCATTTATCATTAATCAACTCGTGCTTTGTTTGATTGAGGGTCTACATTCTCCTATGTGTTTGCTTACTATTCTACTCATCTAGAGTCTACTTGTGAGTTATTGCCTAAGCCTTTGTGTGTTGCTACCCCAGTAAGAGATTCTTTAGTAGTGGATCATGTACATCAAGCTTGTGTGGTGACAATCCTTGGGTATGACATGTTGGTAGACCTTATTATGCTAGATATGGTTGATTTCGACGTGATTTTATGCATGGATTAGCTGTCTCCCTACCATGCTATCTTGGATTGCTTCGCCAAGACCATTATTTTAAGGATGCCTGGTATCCCTCCTATTGTATGAAAGAGTGTCGAAAGTCCTATGCCGAGGGGAGTTATATCTTTCTTGAGCACACCCAGCAGTTGGTTGGGAAGGGGTGCTGTGATACTAGTACCGCCACACCTTCACCTGAGTCAGTTCTTATGGTTTGTGATTATTCGAATGTGTTTCCTTCTTATCTACCAGGTCTTCTTCCTGATCATAATATTGACTTTGCCATTGATGTCAAGCCATTCACTCATCCCTATTTCTACTTTCACATATCGGATGGCACTAGATGAGTTGAGGAAGATTAAGGATCAGGTCCAGGATCTGTTGAGTAGATGGTTTATGAGGCCTAATGTGTCTCCGTTGGGTGCTCCAGCTCTGTTTGTAAATAAGAAGGATGGGTCCATGTGTATGTGTATTGCCTATACGCATTTGAATAAGCTGACAATTAAGAACAAATATCTGATGTAATGTATTGATAATCTATTTGACTAGCTACAGGGTGCAACACTATTCTCTAAGATAGGCTTAAGGTCTGGGTATCACCCGTTGAGGATTAGGGATGCAGACATCCCAAAGACTGCATTAAGGACTCTATACGACCATTACAATTTCCTAGTCATGTCTTTTGGGTTGACAAATGCCCCAACAACTTTCATAGAGTTGATGAACCGTGTGTTCAGAGCCTACTTGGATTCCTTTAAAATTATGTTCATCGATGACATTTTGGTATATTAGAGGAGTAGAGAGGAGCATGAGAAACATCTAAGAGTTGTAATTCAGACCTTGCGAGACTATCAGTTGTATGCCAAATTCACTAAGTGTGAGTTTTGGCTTGAGTCTATGGCATTCTTGGGGCACGTGGTGTCAAACGATGGGATTAGGGTGGATTTGACAAAGGTTGGGCTTAGACTACTTCTCCTACTAAGGTTCACAGTTTTATAGGGGTTGGCAGGTTACTATAGATGGTTTGTAGAGGGGTTTTCTTCTATAGCAGCTCCTTTGACTAGATTGACTCACAAGAATGTTCCCTTCTAGTGGTCAAATGAGTGTGAGGCCAGCTTTCTAAAGCTCAGGGCCTTATTGACTTCACCTCTGATTCTTACTCTTTTGGTCAAGGGTTTATAATGTATTGTGATACTTTTGGTGTTGGTTTGGGTTGTGCATTGATGCAACATGGCCGATTTATTACTTATGCTTCCATACAGTTAAAGGTTCACGAGAGAAACTATCCCACTCATGACTTTGAGTTAGCAGTGGTAGTCTTCGCATTAAATATTTTGAAGCATTATCTGTATAGAGTACATTATGAGATCTTCACAGACCATCATATTTTTTAGTACATTTTTAGCTAGAAGGATCTAAATTTAAGGCAGCGCAGGTGGTTAGAGTCACTGAAGGACTATGACATCTCCATTCTTTATCATTGGGGCAAGGAAAATGTGGTAGCGAATTCCTTGAGCCAAAAGGCACTGAGTATGGGTAGCTTGGCTTTCTTAGCAGTGGAGGAGCGATCTTTAGCTTTAGACATCCATTCCTTAGCTAACAGGTTGGGTAGACTTGATATTTCTTAGTTGTGTTGTATTCTTGCTTATGTTGAGGCTAGATCTTCTTTATTTAAGCATATTTGGCCACATCAGTTTGATGATGCAAGGTTGAGGATCATTCGTGACAAGGTGTTGAGCGGTGAGGCTAGGAAGGTGACCTTAGATTCAGAGGGTGTTCTGAGGATTAAGGGTCGTATCTGCGTTCCTCCAGTTAGTGACCTAGTTAGATTGATCTTTGAGGAGGCTTTTTGAATAAGGTATTCCAATCATCTTGGTGCAACTAAGATGTATTGTGACTTGAGGAAGCACTACTGGTGGTGTTGAATTAAGAGGGATATCTCAAATTTTATGTCTAAGTTCTTGAACTATTAGCAGGTGAAGTTTGAGCACTAGAGGCTAGGTGGTTTGACTCAGAGGCTACCCATTCCGGAGTGGGAATGTGGGAGTATAGCAATGGAATTTGTAGTCTATTTTCCATGTACTTTGTGGAGATTTCATGCTATTTGGGTCATCGTTGATAGATTGATGAAGTCTGCTCACTTTTTGCCGGTTAATACGTCTTACTGTTCAGAGAGGTTGGCTCAGATCTATATCCATGAGATTTTCCTTTTGCATGGGGTGCCAGTTTCTATCATTTCTGACCGTGGTACTCAGTTTACTTTATGTTTCTAGAGGTCTATTCAGAGGAAGTTGGGTACTAGAGTTAAGCTTAGCACTTTTTTTCACCCATAAACTGATGGTCAGTTAGAGTGCACTATTCAGTTTTTGGAGGATATGCTGCAAGCCTGTGTTATTGATTTCAGAGGTCAGTGGGACAAATTTTTAGCCTTGGCAGAGTTCTCTTATAATAATAGTTACCATTTTAGTATTCAAATGGCTTTGTTCGAGGCTTTGTATGGTAGGCAATGCAGATCTCTAGTGGGTTGGTTTGATGTAATCAAAGGTTAGACTGTGGGGTATTGAATTTCTTCGTGATTTGATGGATAGAGTTTCCATCATCCAGGAGAGACTTTGCACTGCTCAGAGTAGGCAAAAGAGTAATGCTTACCGGAGCGTTTGAGTTTTAGAGTGCATGGTTGGTGACCGTGTATTCATTCGGGTGTCCCCCATGAAACGCGTGATAAGGTTTGGGAGGAAAGACAAGCTCAGACCTAGGTTTATTGGGTCATTTGAGATCCTTTGTCGCATTGGAGAGGTTTCTTATGAGTTGGCCTTTCCTCCTGCACATTTTGCGGTTCTATCAATTTTTCATGTTTCTATGTTGCGACGCTATATTGTTGATGAGTCTCACATTCTTCAGTGGGGTTCTTTTCAGTAGGATGAGTCCCTATCTTTCTAGGAGGAGCCTGTTGCTATTTTAGATAGGCAGGTTAGAAAATTGAGGTCCAAGGAGATTCAGTCAGTTAAGGTTTAGTAGCCACATCGTCCTATTGAGGAGGCTACTTGTGAGATTGTGATCGACATACGGACCCACTATCCTCACCTTTTCGAGCCTTTAGGTATCTTTCTTTTTTCAACTTTCGAGCATGAAAGTCCTTTTAGTAGTGGATATTGTAATGACCCTCTAGGTTATTTACTTTTTGGGGATTTTTTTTTGCATTTTGAGCATTCCCACAGCGGCTACAGGTTATTTATGACTTTCCAGAACTGACGGATTAGTTCCAGTGCTTTCATTTGTTCTTTTAAGCTCATTTTTCTATTTTGCAACTCTTAAGCCTAGTAGAATTGACTTTGGTCAACACTCGGAGAAGACAACCTTGGATGGAAATTCCGTCAGTGTTGTTAGCTCCGAAATATTTACTTTGGACTAGAGGGACCTGTGGTTTGGGTCCCTAGGCTTCCGAACTCATTTTGGGCTATTGGGTTTAATTTTGGTAAAAGTTGGTTCTTGGGCATGGGCCCACTTTTTGTTAAAACGATCTCTTTTGGGATTTTCATCGATTCTGTTGAGTATAGAATGCCATAATTGGTTGAGTAGCATAATTTTTTGTGTCTGCGGGACACCAGATGAATTTCGAGGTCCATCCAATAACTTTTTAGCCTTAAAAAGTTTGCTGGTTTTGCTATTGCTGGTGGGTTCGCTTTTGCAAACTTTTCTCCACATTTGCGATGGCCGCTTTTGCGGCAAAGGTCCACTTTTGTGGCAAACCCTCACTTTTGCAGACATCACTTTTGCGATGAAACCACTGCTTATACAAAGACACGGGTGAATATTAACCTCCACTTTTGCGGTGGGTTTGTCTCTTTTGCGACATCCTCTTTTGTAAGAAAACCTTTTCTTTTGCATATGTAGATGAGTTTTGATATATACTTCAAACTTTGAGTTCTGCTCTTATTTTCTTAAAAACTCCATTGCTAGTTAGCTTCAAGAGCTGGTATAAGAGTATTATTCACCTCAAACATTCCCGATAAATTCGTTATGTTCTCCCGCTCTTTTTTTGTCATCTCATTCTCGAATTTTCTTTCTTAATCCGTTGAATTCCTTGTTGATTCCCTCTTGATCAAGTGGACTTGGGGGCTGTTTTGGGCCCCAAAACGAGTCCTGTTTGCACTCACTTTTTGGGCATGGGTTTCCAAACCCATTGTGAACATAATTGTTGAATTTGTTTTCCATTTCATTTCGCAGGCCCTGAAGGTCATTTTGTGACACGATTTCTGGCCTAATTTTTTGTATAGCAATATGGGTGTCATTCTTCTCGTCTTGACACCTGTATTATGTTCTTGATAGTGTGGCAACTTTTCTGATGTTGTTTAGAAGGGGAAGGAACACGAGTAACCCTGAGGTAAAGGTTTCCTTTGTAGACTTGGCTTACTTAGATTCTATATTTTATAAATTATATGAATGCTAAGTAGTATCATAGAGTAGAAATAGGGTTAAATCCTATGATTGTATAAATTGGCCATTTCAGGACCGTAGAGAAGAATTATATTGTTTATCCTTAGTTTAAGATCTTGTAGAATTTATGTGGTTAGCCTAGAATGCTTTTACAAGGTTTAAGAGGTAGAGTAGGTGCTTCTAGTTATTTTCATGGTTATTTTCCATTCCTTCCATTTTATTTACCACTGATGTGTAACTATGGGCCCGAGGCCATAACACACATTGGATGGAGTTCCAAGTCAGTCCTCTTGTTTGGAGGGTGTTTTTCCTTGTTTGCCTTGTTCGTGTGATATATTCTCTTATTGTGGAAATTCATATGTTCATGGTTCCTTTACATGGCTAGCAATACAGAAGGGAAAAGAATTTTGGGTTTTTTGGTTTAAACTTGAGATTTGACACTTCATCATGACTTTCGGACTTGTAAAAGAACTATCTTATATTTCATCAGTGGTTTCGAAAAGGACATAAAAGAACCACTTTTATGTCAGTCCGAGGGACGTTTTTGGACCTTTTTTCCATTTACATTTCTGTTGATAAGCTCGATATTCCATTATGGGCAGCCCGAGGAGGACATATCCATATTTTACTTTTTATGCATTTGTTGATGAGCTCGAGGTTAAATTCAAGGTGCCCAGGGTACCAAATACTGGGTTCTTATATTTTTGAATCATATCATCTCTCATCTCATTGCATTATCTTGAGTGTACTTGGACTGTCTATTGGCTTGATTATCATTATTATCTTCCCTGTCAGCTCTGTTAGCTTTATTTCCGTTGATAACTAGATTTAGGTGGATCCCTGTAGTTAGCTTACTTTTTTGTAGTTTATATTATATATTATTTTTCTGAGCTCGGTAGGCCTATGATTCCTACTGGGTACCCATTTTTTGGTACTCACACTCACTCTACATATTTTTCTAATATAGTACCTAGTACGAGCCACCCTCGCTGATCCTCCTTTCGTTCATGTCTAGTTGTTGTCCGGATCGTGGTGAGCTCCCGAAGTTTTAGAGACATTTACTACTTTCATCTATCTACCTGTCTATATTTTATATTTTGGATGGACAGTACTCGTGTATAGCTAACGCATGCTTTGGACACTCTTGTAACAGCGACATGAGGTCCGGGGTTTGTTCTTGTGTATATGTATTGTCTTTTTGGTTACTATAGGGCCATTGTTGTATATTTATTACAGTTGGCATGTACCTATAATCTTGGACCCTATTTGCTTATATTTCTCATCCACATTATTTTTTTAATGGTTTAATTTTACTTTCGTATTGTTGGGTTGGCTTACTTACTGGAGGGTTATGTAGGAACCATCGCAGCCCAGTTTTAGGTCGTGACACAATCGCTGCAACAAAGTTTACGAGGCATAACATTCGAATCTATATTTTTAAGATTTCAGCTCTTTTCTAAAAAGGATACTTTCTCCTAAAATTATCTTGGTTTTATTTTAAACCTAGAAATAATTAGGCCTTCGGGTATGGAGTCTGAAAGAAAATTACTGAAATAATTGTGAAACTGGAATCCTTGTGTATTAATATGCTTATGTTATGGGTGTTGTGATGTGACTTTAAAAAGGGTAAGGCTAGTGTGAATAACAAGGGATTGGTAACGTGTTCATTGGGTTTGGGGAAACTGGGATCTTAATATTAAGGGTTGAAGAAGAATTACGTAATGATAAACCTTCTGAATGTGACCAACTTAAAATGCATTCTTTTATGGTCTTGAGTATTTGTATAAAGTGGTGTCTTGAGAAAAATTGTTCTAAGAGGAAAATATGGTTAACATCAAGGTTTGGTCTGTAACAAAGAGAAAGTGAACTAGGGATTGTGTGGTATGTGTAATGTGTATAAGCTGCCCAATAGATGGCTAATGATGTGAAAGTCGAGATTATGATAGTAAGGATTTATGATAGGTCTTCACAGTTAGAGAAATGAGAGTAATGGCACTTGATAATACGAGGTCATTGTCTTATTAAGAATAAACTTGTAATGTGTTTAATTAGAGTTGAGGCTTAGTTTAATACTTTTATGCTTTATATTGAATAACTTGTTGATTGGTCTACAGACATACGTGAAGTTGAAGATTGTAATCTTGTTAATTCTTGAGTGAATAAGAATGTTCTTTGTGGTTGTGGAACCTATTGGAAGGGGAATCAAATGTATAGCAGTGGTGGCTAGGATATAATTGAATTAAGGGTGGTAGTAACGAATCGTGGAACTGTTGGGAATATATGTAATTCACTTGATATGATAATGTGGAACATTGTTTGGGATTATCTTTCGTTTTATTGATCTCTATATGTGTATTGCATGATCTCATCTTAGTTTGCCGATTATAGCTTCAGTACATGTGGTGTACTGGTACTACTCTTGCTACATCTTTTTTGAGTATAGGTATATGATAGGTTGACTGAAGTTCCTTGCTTGAAGTGAGAGTCTCAATCAGCAACTTCTATGTTCAATTTCATAGGCAGAAGTTATGTCATATTTTCTCGTCATATTCTTTATTTAAAAGCTCTTGTACATGTGCAGGCCAGGTCCTTGGGAAATTTTGTACTTACAGTTTTCAAACAATTGTATGATTTTCATGTTTAAGTGGAATTTATATTTATGAGTTTTCTCTTGGTTATTCGTATGTTGAACTACTTAAAGGACTTCCGCTTAAATGAATATATTGGGTAATTAAGGGTTTCTCCTATCGAGTTAGAATTGAAAAGGTGCTCAGACGACCTCTCGTAATTTGGGTCATGACAATCGCGATCATGATGGTCTCCTTGCGAATATGAAAAAGAACCCAAACCGAGTCCCAGTGGGTTCTTCATTACAAATACAGAGGGCCCCTCGCCAATGCGATGTTCAAAAATCTATACCTTCTGGAACCTGAGGCCCTTATCGCGAATTCGATGAAGAATATAAAGCTGCACCAACAGTTGAAACCAGCTACTTCACACCGCCCAAATTGACTTTGAATAGAACCTCCGGATTCATTCATAATCTCGAGATAATAAACCAAATATGCTACCCAACTAAAAATGGTATTGCAGACTCAATCGAATCATTTAAATGACCAACGGAAGTCATCTTGATGAAATATTAACCGAAGTCAACACTTTTCAGGTGTTGCATGAAAAACTACCCAGGTATCTAAAATGAGTCTAAAAGTCTCGGGACCCGAACTAAAGTTCCTACTAGCAAAAATTCCTCGTTCTGGAGCTAACGACAGTGAGAAAATTCTTATCCGATCATGTTTACTCAAAATGCTGATCAAAGTCAAACATTTCAACTTTAAGATGTCAAAAATAGGGAGACTCTTCTAAAACCCGACCGATCACTTCGTGAAGCATACCACCCATCCTAGCAAGTCACATAAGCAGTGTAGAAGCTACAAAAATGGTCAAAAGCAGAAAAATGCACGAAAATGAGAAAATAACCATGAGGGTCATTACAAAATGCATAAAACTAGACAATTAATCAAATCACTTTATATCGAACTTGTTATGACTAACTTATTTAAAAAATAGTAATCAGTGAAAAATGCAAAGAAAGCAAAACCCTTTTCTAGGTAAACAATGTGTAAGGCCTTAACTAACTAATCAACTATTAAGACCAAAACAAGCAAAACTCAATTTTTTAGTAGAATTTAAACAGATTTGAGACTTGAATTAAGAATCAAAACAAGAGGTTAGGAGCAACTTCGGATGCTCGCCACTTCCAATTAAACTTTGAGATGAACTATTTTTTTACTTAGAATAATGAATCAATCTCAAAGAATACAAACTTCATTTAAAACCTTTGAGAAAAGTACTGGAATCATTTCAAAAAGAGAAAATAAAGAAGAGATAGCATATTCATACTCTTAATCAAATAACACAATAGGGTTGAAAAGAAAGCCAAATAATAGAAAGAAAATAAGATCTCGGAAGGTGAATATTTAACTACTACATTCACACAAAATACAATAAGATAATCCCCAAATTAATGTCAATTTAAGCAGGAATAATCATATATATATATATATATATATATATATATATATATATATATATATATATAGAGAGAGAGAGAGAGAGAGATATAAAGGAGGATCTTAGGAACGGTGACAAGGCTCTCTCTAAGGCTTGGAATCCTATTTATCTTTTTTATGGATTTTGAGTCTTTTTCCTTAATGTCACGACCTAAACTGCCACGAGTGGCACCCACAAGAAATCCCCAGTGGGAGAACCAACTATCCAAACCAACACTGAACAAAAACTAAGCAGCTAAAAATCAGTTTGCATTAAACAAACCAAGATTCACATCAAACAATAAATAACAAAATCCCTGCGTAAATATCCCCCTAAAATCTGAAAGTCATGTACCAAAACTCTCAAAAAATCATGTCTAGAATACGGAAATGCAACTCTAAAAGAAAAGGAATCCATGTCCTAATAATGGACTAGAACAAGTAGATGAATCCATGGCAGCCTGGAAGAAGCAGCTCACCCTTAGATTCAGACAGTGTTCGTATCACAATTGAGGTCGTGCAGCCGCCACTGGGATATTCCCTGTACTCCACAAAATAAAAGCAAGTGCAATATCAGTACAAAAAACAACAGTGTACTGGTAGAATCATCAGCTAGCTCCAAACATACAAAATATGACACACAACTATAACTTAGTATAACAAGACAAACATGTATAACCCAAGTAAGTGAATATAAGCAAGACTCTCAGCCATCAACCCTAACTTAACAACCATATGAAACATGTCAAAAACCACAACAACAACCTATATAAAACTCGGCATACATTTCAAGTAACATGGACCACCCAAGGATCCCTAGGACATTGTATACGATGTTTAGCATGCAAACCCGGTCTATACAAGAACCATCCCAGTATTCAAACACATCAACCCAGCCACTCATGGACCAACATTTAACAAATACATCACAACGAATAAACTCGGTCCACTCATTGAATAAAAACACAAAAGAGCAATCAAACATGTACAAGGCATGGTACCCGAGCCAACCATAAGATAACCTATACCAGGCATGGTACCCAAGCCAACCGATAGATATCAGATACCAAACGTTGTACCTGAGCCAACTGAAGAATCACAAATATCACAACAATCACAACCACAATGAATACAACCCACGCTTGTAAAATCAACAAGCATTTAAGAAAATTTCAATGCATAAGATTGACAACCAAATATCATTTAGCTTTCATTCCCTTATTCCTTAAACACGTTTTGTACAACCAATAATAATAAAATAGTTAACATGCACACATAACGTAATTTGGGTCACAAGTTAATTATCACATACCTCAAATCAAGCTCGAATGCTCTACTAGACCGGAGCTTTCCCATTTCTTGAATCTCTACCTTTATCGTGGTTTAAAACAAAAAATGCAAACACAAATTCAACAAATGACCTTATTAATCGCGGATTATATCCTAATCCCCAATCCCCCAAGCCAAGTTCATCATATTTCCGCTAGCCTTGGGATTTCCCCCAACAATTCACCTAGAAATAACCAATTTTATAGTTATAATAGCGAATTACGGTCCTACAATCATGAACAGATGAATTGTAATCAAACCCAATGGTTTTACACATCCTTATTTCCTCATACACCAGTTATTAAAGTTTAGGGTAGGCTAAACCATCCCCAAAATATGCAAACTAGCAATTTGTGAAGTAAAAATCAAAATATTACTTAGCAGGGATAAAAAACTTACCTTAGCGAAGATTTCTGGTGGAAAACTGATGGAAATCACCCAAAGTAGCCACAACCCTCCCCAAAACATTCTTGGAAAATAATGAACATTTTTGGGGAAGTTTCAACATTTACAGCAACTCATCGTGATATAGTAGCTAAATCCCGCTATAGCGGCACCGCCGTAGTGGAAGCCGCCCACTATGGTGACATTGACTGACTTTGACTCTCACTAAAGAGGGAATTTATACTCTATAGTAGTGTCGTGGTAGCAGCATGTCACCAGCTATAGAAACTGACATGGGACAAAAACTCCAGAATCCTCCCGGTTTTGACCATTTCATAACACACACCTTCAAACCTTTATGTTTTAGAATAACCCCTTCACGTCAAGTTCGATATCAGGAGTTCTACTCAATCAAATTAATTTTCAAAAAATCCTACGGACTTCTTAATGGCTTAGCTAAAATAAACACTAGCTCACAACTACTCATTTCATCGAATCCTTTCTCGGATTGCCCTAGAACTCACCTTGCTCAGATTCTATCTGAGACTAGCCTAGCCTAAAATTTTTGACTCCCCAACCCGGATGTTTTCTAGCTTGATTTCTCGCATCAAAAGCTCACCTATAATGATAAGAAGGGTTCTTACAACAGATACAAATTTATCCATCATTTTTCCCGAATAATGAAATAGGAAAAATGAGCTAAACCAAGAAGAAAGTCATACCTGAATCCTCAAACAAGTGAGGGTACTTGTCTTGCATGTCCTTCTTTGTTTGCAAAGTGGATTCTTCCACTGGATGATTCTTCCATTGAACATTCACCGATTTGATATCCTTTGTCCTTAACTTCCGGACATCCCGATCAACATTAGCAATCGGCTCCTCTTTTGTATGGAATATCTAACAAGATCGAATCTTATTTGATAATGTAATCCTCATCCCCATGGTATCTCTTTAGCATGGATATATGGAAAACTAGCTGTACTCTGGACAACCTATGCGGCAATACTAACCTGTAATCTACCAGCCCCACACTGTTGAGAACCCTAAATAGAGTGATATACCAAGGGTTAAGCTTACCCCTCTTGCCAAACCGCATTACCCTTTTCATCGATGACACCTTCAACAGAACCTGTTCACGAACCTGAAAGGACATCTTCTTTACCTTGCGATTAATATACTCTTTGGCCTGCTATGGGCTTTCCATAACTTGGTTTAGATACCCCTCATTTTCTCCTGAGCTATCTTTACCAAATCAATTCCCAAAGGCTTCATATCACCTACCTCAAACCACCCTATGGGCAATCTACACCCCCTCCCATAAATTGCCTCGAACGGTGCCATATCAATACTGGAGTGATAGTTGTGATTGTATGACAATTCACACAACGGTAAGAACTGATCGCAATGGCCCCTAAAGTCAATAACACATGCTCTTAGCATGTCCTCCAGTACCTGAATTTTCCTCTCCAACTGACCATCTATTTGAGGATGAAAAGTTATGCTAAAGTAAGCTAGGTATCCAACTTTTCGTGCAACTTGCCCTAGAACATAGAAGTAATCTGCATTCCTACGTCTGAAATGATGGAAAGTGGCACCCATGCAACCTCACTATCTCATTTATGTAGATTTTGGCCAACTGATTGAAGTTGTAATCCACCCTAACAAAAATGAAGTTGGCTGATTTAGTCAACCTATCCACAATAACCCAAATGGAATCATACTTTACCAAGGTCTTAAGAAGACCCACCACAAAGTGTATGGCTATCCTTTCCCACTTCAACTCAGGAATAGGCATCCCTTGAAGTAATCCTGCAGGCCTTCGGTGCTCATACTTTACATGCTGACAATTTTGAAACTTGGACACATATTCAACTATGTCCATCTTTATCCTAGGCCACCAATAAAGTTTCCTGAAGACCCGGTACATTTTGGTTAATCCTGGATGAATCGAGTACCGCAAACCATAAGCTTGAACTATCACATTCTAAACAAAGTAATCTACCCGAGGAACACATATCCACCCTCTAAAACACAACAACCCGCACACGTAAACTGTGGCATCTGAAGTCTCCAAGTTCAGGAGCTTGTTCTATTAAACATCTTGAAACCGTTTGGTCTTAATTTTCTCCATAAATATGAATTTAACCTCAATAATGGCCAACACTCCACCCTTTTATGAAATTCCCAACTGCGTGAATGTGGATGCTAGAGTTTGAATATCTCTAGCCAAGGGTCAGTTGGACATACCCAAACAAGCCAAACTGTCCATGCTTACTACTTTCTGGCTCAACGCATCTGCTACTACATTGGCCTTACCCGGATGATACTAAATAGTCATGTAGTAATCATTCAACAACTCCATCCACCTTCTCTGTCTTACATTCAGATCCTTCTATGTAAACACATGCTGCAGGCTGTGATAGTCTGTGAACACCTCACACTTGACACCATAGAGATAGTGTCTCTAGCTCTTAAGTGCAAATACTACAACGTCTAACTCAAAATCATAGCTCAGATAATTCTTCTCTTGAGGCTTGAATTGCCTCGAAGCATAAGTTATGACATTTCTATCCTGCATCAACACAACACCCAAACCCAAACATGAAGCATCAAAAAATACACTGAAGTCCTTACTTTCAACCGACAATGAAAGAATAAGAGATGTAGTTAGGAGTGTCTTGAGCTTTTGGAAACTCTCCTCACACTTGTCAAACCAAAAAAATGGTACCTACTTTTGGGTCAACCTTGTCAAGTGAGTAGCAATCGATGCAAAATTCTTGATGAACCTGTGATAATAGCTAGCAAGACCTACAAAACTCTAACCTCAGTAACAGAGTTAGGCCTAACCCAACTCTTAACTTCTTCAATATTTTGGGGATCTGCCATCACCCTTTTTTCGAGACCATATGCCCTAAAAAGGCAACCGAAGATAACCAAAATTTGCATTTCAAAATTTTGCATACAATTTCCTTTCCTTTGGAATTCCAAAAACTATACAAAGATGTTCTGCATGCTCTCCCTTACTCTTGGACTAAATCAAATATCATCTATAAATAGAATAGAGCATAAATGATATACATGGGTTACTACTATAGACTCCCCAACTGGTGTTAAAACATGAACAGGGGAATCAAGAACATCATAAATCAAGTCCGGACCCAAGGAACATCTAACAGATACATAAGAATAGATGGAACCTAGATCAAATAAAATAGAAGACATCTATTCACAGACAAGAATAGTACATGTTATCACAACATCAAACATCTCAGCCTCAAACTTGTCTAGGAAGGCATAACAATAAGCTCAATCATCATTCTGGGCAATCTCTCTAGCTGGATGCTTCACTCCCCTCCCCGTGTTACCGTTTCATTTGTTACCACCATGGCCTCCCTGATTATTACCTCGCCCACCCTATGGATGTCACCTACCATTGCCACCTCAACTTGTAGGAACCACAACCTTTGTCTGTTGCTGCACCTGATTACCTGCCTGCTTCAGATAGAATTCACTCTTATAATGACCCAGATCACCACAATAAAAACATTCTAACTTAAGATAAGGATTGTTGGCAGATGAATAATATGCATCCTACCCTCTAGGAGTTGGAGACTACTGAATGGCCCCTGAATTACCATATGTAGAAGCTGGCAAGGCTGACTGAATAGGACAAGCCAAATGAATTTTTTGATTAGGACCATTGGAATAAGAACCACTGAAATTACCCGTACTCTTGGATGTTTTAGCTAACATATTATCCTACCTAACTTGCTTAACTCCTTCTAGTTTCTTCACACAGTAAGTCACCTCATTAAAGCTCTTCCCTGCCGAAGTAATATGAATAGATAGAACTTGCAAGTAAGTATTCAACCCTTAAGAATACAGACGAATCCTCCCTTTCTCAGTTCCTAATAACTTAGTAGCATAGCAAGAAAAGGCATGAAACTTAGCCTCATAAGAAGCAACAAACATGCTACCCTGTCCAAGGGCCAGAATCTCGTCTTTCTTGCGATCCCTCAGAGTACAGGGCACATATTCTTGCAGAACTAAGGCATGAAACTGGGCCCAAGTCATTGGAGGCAAAGCTAATGAATGACACTCCTATAGGCCCTCCACTATTGCTTGACATCACTGTGAAACTGGAAAGTGACAAACTCCACCCCATGTTAATTTACAATACCCAACTTATGCAATCTCTCGTAACAATCAAAAATAAACTTAAAAGCATCTTTATTCTCTGTACCATGAAATGATGAAGGTTTCAGCTTCAAGAACTTAGTCAACAACCTAATCTTGGTACCGTTCATAACAAGGCTGAATACCAGATAGAAGAATACAATAGTACCTGAAGCTTCATCCATCCTATGAGCTATGGCAATAGAGGGATAAGCACCCAGAACCTGAACTGCTGGCATAAAGGGGGTGGCTCCAGTACTTGCTAGCCTTTTCAGAAATGCCAACACCTGCTGAATGACCTCAGAAGACATAGGAGGTTGGCCTGCACCTCCAACTAGTTCTGCCACCTTTGGTTCTGCGCCATCATTGTGTACCGCCTTAACATGATCCTGGGGTAATGGAAGGCTCGACAGTTTCTATTCAACAGCTGCTTGAGCTCTATCCCTGGCAGGTGCCACTATCTCATGCCCCTGCCCCTTCCTCGCCCGTGAACTACCTATCCCGCAGCTAGAGCTGTTGTTGTTGATCCGTTACATCTAGTTGTCATAACCAGATTTGTCAAGTCATAATGGCACCTACAACTCTCTTGTAGGCAAACAAATCCCCCCGTAGCACAAAATGGTTAGTAATGGGCAAGTATCTAACAAGCATGCAGAAGAAGTAAGGATATAAATGGAAGCAAGAAGTAATAGTAATGAAAGAAGCACATGAATATATATATACATATATAGGAAAACTAAACCATCCTACGACCTGGTATCATAGTATAAGAGACACTACCACCAAACTAGAGTACGAGGGTCCAAAAGAATATATACATATATCTCTAAATAACAAAAGAGTACATAATATAATAGAGGAGATAAATGCTAAGCTCCGGTCTCTATGAGCTCCCCCTCAGTCTTGGATGATCCAAAAGCACTCTGCACGAGATTCCATAAGCCAGTGGCAATGGCATACACTATGATCTACACTAGAAATATGCAAAGTGTAGTATGACCACCAATTACAAAGCAACGAATAACCAGTACGCATCATAGGCTGACTGAGCGCATATAAGAGACAAAAGTAGTAAATAGCAGAAGGTAAATAAAGTAGTCACAGAAGCAATGGTTAAGTACACGGAAGCTAGAACATATATAATACAAGGAAGAAACAATCTGTAACACCCCGTACCTTTCAAAACCTATGTGAGTAAGTAAATATGGACGAAGGTATTTGAGCTCGAGATTGTGAAGAGGTACTTTGGCCTAGAATTTGAAATGGTCAAATGTATATAAGTGTTAAGTTAAATTATAAGGATGAGGGTTTTGAAAATGAGATAAAACAAGTAAGGTACTTGTTCGACTTATCTAAGCTCTTAGGTGACAAGTAGGTGCATCACCTACCTACGCTAACGAACTAAGTTCCGAGGGCCGATTACGGGCAGCAACACCATGGATTATTAGACCTAATGGTATCCCAAATGAAGGTTAAAGTTGGCCCATCAAAGCACAACCAAATCTGGCCCAAACAACTACAAAAGGTAGCCATCAATATTGACCACATTTTGACCCAAGAGAAGCCCAAAATCAGCCACAAAACTTAACCTTTTTGAGGCCCAAGCAAAGGGTAATTTTGGCCCAAGTTTCTTGACCCATTTTGGCCCAAATATACTCAAAAAAGTCGGCCTAAAAGGTCCCTTTATATGGGCTTTTTGTTGATCAATATTGATCACAAAAAGCTGGAAAATTTCTCTCTTATCTCCTTTCTTTTTTGGCAGCCCTTCTCTCCCTTTAGGGTTCTAAGACGATCAAGATTAATTAAAGCTTAAGGTGAGTTAAACCACTTGTTATCTTGGTATTAATCTACTACATATAGCTAGGATATCCTATGGTAAGAAAAACATGAACTATGGCAGCCCCTTTCTTAAGATTTAACACATAGAAATTGTGTAACAATTAAGAGATTTCTTCTTCTCTTGTTGGTGTATGTGTAGGGGGTACTTAAGCTTTTCAAGGCATCAATAAAAAGAGGATAAAAACACCCCTTCAAGTGTGGTAAGTACTCTTCCCATAATCATATTTTTGGATTGAAGTTCGTATGGACAATTATTGTTGAATTGTTGTTAAGAACTCACGGGACGACGATCGGAAGCCGTGGGTTCAATGTGTTGCTATTGTATTTCGGCATGGTGAGTTGTGTAGGGGATGTTTTATGTGTTTTGTATTATTGGAGGCAGTAGGTTGGTGTGTGTGTGATGTGTATTGGATAAGGGGAGAAAGGTGTGACGATACACCTTTAATTAATGCAAAATACGTAAATCTGCCCGGGAAATGGTTAGCTACTGTTTTGGGAGTGTTGCAGCAGGTTTAAGAGCTAATATTAGCTTCATTATACCCTTGTGTTGTAGATTAACTTAATAAAGGAAAGTCCAAGTTCTGGTAAGCACAATCTTCGGAAGGAACGAGGTATGTTAAGGCTTCTTTATTCCTTATCGGCATGAATCTAGAAATAGAACTCTTAAATCTCCGAAAGAAGGAATTTGAGTATTCTGTTGTAAGAGAGCTGATTTGGTAACTCAAAAAGTCTTAAGGAACTAAGTTATACATTATGGTGATTCAAGTCGCCTTCTTATAAAAATCTGATTCTTTTTGCACGAAACGTAAGTTATCCTTTTGTCAAGTTTCTTCTTTGTATTGTGATCCCTAATCAAGATTTAGAAAGTATACAAGGAAAGTTAGCAAGTCAAATCCCCATTTATATGTGTTTGGTATGTTGAGTCCAACACCTAGTAAGCCAAGGCTAAAGAAGTTATCTAAATGAACCTTCATAAATAACAAGAATAGCTTTGAAGATCAATCTAGTAATACACTTATTATGCGTGGTTTGCGTGTTAGTGTGCACCGAGGTGATACTTCCATATTGAGGCTATTAATACATAGTGTGCACCGAGGTGCTACTACCATATTGAGGCCATTATATACATAGTGTGCACCGAGGTGCTACTGCCATATTGAGGCCATTATATACATACTGTGCGCCGAGGTGCTATTGCCATATTGAGGCTATTATATATAGGGTGCGCCGAGGTGCTATTGTGGTTTAGTGTGGGTTATAAAGAGTGATTTGCGGTGTTAGTTAATGCATGTGTTGTGTTCTAAAAAGAATAAAGGAGAAAGAGCTTAACGAGTTTTACCAATTACAGTTTACAAGTTTCATATTATATCTTGTTCAGATTTTCTACTTGCGACTTGCTTTTATGTTTCTACCTTACATGCCAGTACATTATTGTCGTACTGACGACCCCATTTCCTGGGGGCGCTACATACATGCCTGCAGGTCCAGAAGATACCCAGACAGACCTCTTCAGTAGGAGTTGCAGAGTTCAGCCATTTTGGTAAGCTCCATTATTCCTGGAGCTGACGAGTCAGAGGTCTAGCTTATATTTTGACCAGGTTATATATATGTACAACTTATGGGTAGTCCAGGGCCCTGTCCTAGATATGAGATATTTTACTTACTCCTAGAGGCTTGTAGATGTGTATATGTATATCAGTGTTGGATATGGCCTTGTCGGCCTTGTTATTAGCTATCTACTATGATAATACCCTTGTCGGCCTTGAGTTGCTTAACTACTATTGAGCTTTCAGTGTTTCAAATTGCTATTCTTAGAGACCTTGTCGGTCTCAGACCCCCAGCAGGTTCAATAGAGATACACTCTATTTTGACACCCTCGGCCTTATGGGGCTCCGGGTGTCGGTCATGCCTCCCATGGTTTGGGGCGTGACAAACTTGGTATCAGAGCACGTTGAATCCCAGGGATTCTACAAGCCGTGTCTAGTAGAGTCTTGCTTATGGGTGTGTTGTGCACCATACCTATAATCATGAGGCTACGTGACATTTAGCAATTATTATCCTTCTTTTATTTGCTAGATCGTGCAATAGAGCGAGGTCATAAGATGTTTGAAATGTAATTCATGTTTTTTCTATTCATGATTTAAAGAAATGCCTGTGACCAGACAAATGAGTAGCCGACGGGTTGGCACGGATACGGGGGAAGGTACTAGTCATTCCCTGCCTATCCGATTGGATAGATTTGAGGCTCAAAGTTAATCACCGACACCAGAGATCCCAGTTTATCAAGTACCTGATGAGACCAGAGGGGATCCAGTACCCTTGACCCCACCTGCTCCAGTGGCATCTGAGATAGCTAGAGATGAACCAGCACCTGTAGCTCCTCCACCTGAAGAAGAGGACCAGGACATTAGGAGTGTTGTTCGATTATTGACCCAGATGGTAGCCACACAACAACAACAAATTGGGGCATCATCGAGTGTTAGGTCAGGTGGCTCAGAAAATTCTAGGGCCCGAGAGTTTATCAGCCTAAGTCCTCCTATATTTACAGGCTCTGACCCACGTGAGGATCCTGAGGAGTTTATTGATTAGACTTATCGAGTACTTCGAGTCATGCATGCAACAGTAGTGGAGGTAGTGGAGTTTGCATCTTTCAGGTTACTAGATGTTGCCATTTTATGGTTCAAGGCTTGGGATCGGTCTAGGGGATCAAATGCACCCCCAGCTGAATGGGAGGAATTTTCAGAGGCCTTCCTAGCTCACTATCTTCCACAGGAGGTTCGAGAGGCCAGACTGGATCAATTTCTAGCCCTTAGGCAGGGCAATATGAATGTTCGACAGTACAGCCTCAGGTTTAATTCATTATCCAGGTACGCCCCCGATATTGTGAGTACGATGCGAGCTAGAGTTCATCGATATGTGCGTTTCCTTAAGGATGAATTGATTAAGGGATTAACAATAGCATCCACACAAGAGGATATGAATATTTTTAAGATACAAGCTATTTCTCAGACTGCAGAGGATCTTGAAGTACAAATTTGAGATAACCAAATCCGAGAAAGGGATCAGAATAAGAGGGCTAGATCTACTGGGTCCTATGTAGAGCCACGAGGTAATATTAGGCCATATTTTAATAGGCGATCACCCCACCTTACTAGTGGTGCCCCATATCAGTTGCAAAGGCAGAGGTATGATCATTTTTCTCATACTGGACTAGGCCACAGTTCAGGTGCATCCAGTTCCTATCGCCAGGGGCATTCAGGTCAGATGAGGCCACCTTTGCCACCTTGTGTTCAGTAGGGTAGGAAGCATCCTGGGATATGTCGCCTGGGTTCAGATACTTGTTATTCGTGTGGGCATCCTGGTCACTTTATGCGAGACTGTCCGAGTAGAGGTAGGAGTGAGATATCCCAGCCTACATGGTCGATGGCAGCTTATTCATCTACTATTCATCCCCCTAGGACAGGACAACAGGCTACACCAGGTTGTGGTAGAGGTAGAGGAGGAGGAGGAGCATCCAGTTCAGGCGGTGGTCAGAATCGCACTTATGCTCTAGCCGGTCGCCAGGACTTGGAATCGTCACCTGATTTTGTTACAGGTACATTGACTATTTTTACTCATGTTGTTTATGCACTTATAGATCCTGGCTCTACTCTTTCATATGTTACCCCGCTCGTTGCTGGTAAGTTGGGGGCAGACCCTGAGTTATTGCCTAGACCTTTTGTTGTATCTACACCGGTTGGTGAATCTATTATAGCTAGACGAGTTTATCGAGATTGCTCAGTGTGGATTTATGACCATCTCACTTCAGTTAATCTAATCGAATTAGATATGATTGACTTCGATGTCATTATGGGCATGGACTGGTTAGCTGTATGTTATGCTAATATTGATTGTAGAACTAAGGTTGTCAAATTCCATTTTCCAAAAGAGACAATCCCGGAGTGGAAAGGTAACGCTGCCACGCCAAGGGGTAGGTTTATTTCCTACCTTAAAGCCCAGAAAATGATTTCTAAAGGCTATATTTATCATTTAGTCTGAGTACAAAGAATAGAGGATGGACCAGTGACTCTTCAATCGGTTCCCGTGGTGAGTCAATTTCTAGATGTATTCCCGGATGAGCTTCCATCCCTCCAGAAAGGGAAATTGAGTTTTCCATTGACCTACTCCCAGATAATCAGCCAATATCAATTCCCCCTTACAGGATGGCTCCTGCAGAATTAACAGAGTTAAAGGAACAATTAAAGGATCTACTCGAAAAAGGTTTCATTAGACCTAGTACATCACCATGGGGCGCACCAGTTTTGTTTGTTCATAAGAAGGATGGGTCCTTGAGAATGTGTATCAATTACCGACAACTGAACAAAGTTACATTCAAGAATAAGTATCCGCTTCCAAGGATTGATGACCTTTTTGATCTGTTGCAAGGCGCCAAATATTTTTCAAAGATTGACTTGCGGTCGGGGTATCAGCAGTTACGTGTTAAAGGAGTAGATGTTCCAAAAACAGCCTTTAGGACAAGGTATGGCCACTTTGAATTTCTAGTAATGTCATTTGGGCTTACTAATGCCCCAACAGCTTTTACGGACCTAATGAATCGGGTCTTCAAGCCATTCCTAGATGTATTCGTGATCGTATTTATTGACGATATCCTGATTTACTCACGGTCCAAAGCCGAACATGCTGATCATTTACGTGCAGTATTGCAAACACTTCAAAATCATAAATTATATGCGAAGTTCTCCAAATGTGAGTTTTGGTTGACTTCAGTGGCTTTTCATGGCCATATAATTACAGACGAAGGTATTAGAGTTGACGGCCATAAGATTGAAGCAGTAAAGAATTGGCCGAGGCCCTTGAATGCTACAGAGATCCATAGTTTTTTGGGCTTAGCAGGTTATTATCAAAGGTTTGTGGAAGGATTTTCTTCTATATCTGCACCATTGACAAAGTTGACTCATAAAGCTGCCAAGTTCCAGTGGTCTGATGCATGTGAGCAGAGTTTTTAGAAGTTGAAGGACAGACTTACTTCAGCACCTGTCTTAACTCTGCCAGAGGGCACGGAAGGTTATGTTTTTTATTGTGATGCTTCAAGGATTGGGTTGGGCTGCGTTTTAATGCAACATGGTAAAGTTATTGCCTATGCCTCAAAACAACTAAGAAAGCACGAACAAAATTACCCTACTCACGATGTTGAATTGGCAGCAGTTATATTTGCCTTGAAAATTTGGCGCCATTACTTGTTTGGAGTCCATGTAGACATGTTTACGGACCACAATAGTTTACAGTATTTATTCAAACAGAAGGATTTAAACCTAAGGCAAAGAAGGTGGCTAGAGTTACTAAAGGATTATGACGTAGATATTTTGTACCATCCAGGGAAGGCCAATGTAGTGGCCGATGCACTTAGCCGCAAATCCATGAGAAGCTTGATCCATGTGGAAAATAGAATGATTGAGATGACAAGAGAACTACATCAGTTAGCTAATTTTCAGGTTCGACTACTAGACCAAGGTAATGGGGGAGTTGTTATTCAAAGCACAGTGGAATCCTCACTTATGACAGAGGTAAAGGAAAGATAATATGATGTTCCAGAATTAGTAAGATTAAGGGAGGAAATTCCACAACAGAAGCAACCACTAATAGAGCTTAAGGAAGATGGGGTTCTGAGATATCAAGGTCGTCTATGTGTACCTAACGTCGGGGAGCTTTGGGAGAAAATTTTGGCAGAAGTTCACTATTCCCGCTATTCAATCCATCCAGGAGAGACGAAGATGTATCATGATCTTTGACAGATTTATTGGTGGAATAATATGAAGAGAAATATTGCAGAGTTTGTAGCCCAATGTCAATAGGTAAAAATTGAACACCAGAGACCCGTAGGTCTAACTCAAAGTATAGTGATACCTATCGTGAAATGGGAGGTGATCAACATAGACTTTATTACAGGCTTACCCCGTACTTATCGGAAGTATGATTCCATATGGGTGATTTTAGATAGACTTACAAAATCAGCTCACTTTTTGCCAGTCAGGACAACTTATACTGCTGAAGATTATGCCAAGTTGTATATTAGTGAAATAGTTCGACTTCATGGTGTCCCAATTTCAATCATTTCAGATAGAGGTGCTCAGTTTACAACAAATTTCTGGAGGTCTTTCCAGAGAGGCTTAGGTACTCAAATAAGTCTCAGTACAACTTTTCATCCACAGATAGATGGACAAGCTGAACACACTATTCAAACACTCGAAGATATGCTACGAGCTTGTGTACTAGATTTTAAAGGGAGTTGGGATGACCATTTGCCACTAATTGAGTTTGCTTATAATAATAGCTTCCATGCAAGCATTTAAATGGCTCCTTATGAGGCTTTATAGGGGCGAAAGTGTAGATCACCAATTGGATGGTTTGAAATTGGAGAAGAAGGATTATTAGGGCTAGACCTAGTTAATCAGGCAATGGAGAAGGTGAAGCTAATCCGAGAAAGATTACTAACAGCCCAGAGTAGGCAGAAATCATATGCAGATGTGCGACGTCGAGATTTGGAATTTAATATTAGTGATTTGGTTTTCCTAAAGGTTTCGCCCATGAAAGGCGTTATGCGATTTGGTAAAAAGGGAAAGCTTAGTCCAAGATATATTGGACCATACAAGATCATTCGGAGGGTAGGAAAAGTGGCATATGAGCTAGATTTACCCACAGAATTGGAGACAGTCCATCCTGTATTTAAGGTATCGATGCTACGAAGGTGCATAGGAGATCCTTCACGTATTATGCCTATTAAAGATGTTCAACTTTCTGAAGACTTATCCTATAAGGAAGTACCAATTTCTATCCTAGATCGTCAAGTTAGGAAGCTCAGAACCAAAGAAGTAGCCTCAATAAAGGTGTTGTGGAGAAATAATAATATTGAGGAAATGACGTGGGAAGCCGAGGAAGAAATGAGGAAAAAAACATCCCCAGTTATTTATGACTTGAAGATAGTACAGAGGTAAGTAATATTCTTATGTTCGTGATACTCTTCCTACTATGCAAATATGATCAGGTTTGAACATGTGAAAATGATCACATTTAATTGTATATAGTTGTATCGCCCTGTGAGGCATCATGCTGGACTTTTGCTGAGTTTCAGGTTTTTGGATAGTCCCAATTATAAAGGAAACTCTGCCGAAATTTCAAAAAAATACTAAGGGACTAGATCTCCATATGCATTACCCTCATTCGAGGATGAATGATTCTAAGGGGAGAAGGATGTAACACCCCGTACCTTTCAAAACCTATGTGAGTAAGTAAATATCGACGAAGGTATTTGAGCTCGAGATTGTGAAGGGGTACTTTGGCCTAGAATTTGAAATGGTCAAATGTATATAAGTGTTAAGTTAAATTATAAGGATGAGGGTTTTGAAAATGATATAAAACAAGTGAGGTACTTGCTCGACTTATCTAAACTCTTAGGTGATAAGTAGGCGCATCACCTACCTACGCTAACGAACTAAGTTCCGAGGGCCGATTACGGGCAGCAACACCATGTATTATTTGACCTAATAGTAGCCCAAATGAATCTTAAAGTTGGCCCATCAAAGCACAACCAAATCTGGCCGAAACAACTACAAAAGGTAGCCATCAATATTGACCACATTTTGACCCAAGAGAAGCCCAAAATCAGCCACAAAACTTAACCCTTTTGAGGCCCAAGCAAAGGGTAATTTTGGCCCAAGTTTCTTGACCCATTTTGGCCCAAATATACTCAAAAAAGTCGGCCAAAAAGGTCCCTTTATACAGGCCTTTTGTTGATCAATATTGATCACAAAAAGCTGGAAAAATTCTCTCTTATCTCCTTTCTTTTTTGGCAGCCCTTCTCTCCCTTTAGGGTTCTAAGACGATCAAGATTAAGTCAAGCTTAAGGTGAGTTAAACCACTTGTTATCTTGGTATTAATCTACTACATATAGCTAGTATATCCTATGGTAAGAAAGACATGAACTATGGCAGCCCCTTTCTTAAGATTTAACACATAGAAATTGGGTAACAATTAAGAGATTTCTTCTTCTCTTGTTGGTGTATGTGCATGGGGTACTTAAGCTTTTCAAGGCATCAATAAAAAGAGGATAAAAACACCCCTTCAAGTGTGGTAAGTACTCTGCCCATAATCATATTTTTGGATTGAAGTTCGGATGGACAATTGTTGTTGAAATGTTGTTAAGAACTCACAGGATGACGATCGGAAGCCGTGGGTTCAATGTGTTGCTATTGTATTTCGGCATGGTGAGTTGTGTAGGGGATGTTTGATGTGTTTTGTATTATTGGAGGCAGTAAGTTGGTGTGTGTGTGATGTGTATTGGATAGGGGAGAAAGGTGTGACGATACACCTTTAATTAATGCAAAATACGTAAATCTGCCCGGGAAACGTTTAGCTACTGTTTTGGGAAAGTTGCATCAGCTTTAAGAGCTAATATTAGCTTCATTATACCCTTGTGTTGTAGATTAACTTAATAAAGGAAAGTCCAAGTTGTGGTAAGCGCAATCTTTGGAAGCAACGAGGTATGTTAAGACTTCTTTATTCCTTATCGGCATGAATCTAGAAATAGAACTCTAAATCTCCGAAAGAAGGAATTTGAGTATTCTGTTGTAAGAGAGCTGATTTGGTAACTCAACTAGTCTTAAGGAACTAAGTTATACATTATGGTGATTCAAGTCGCCTTCTTATAAAAATCTGATTCTTTTGCACGAAAAGTAAGTAATCCTTTTGTCAAGTTTCTTCTTTGTGTTGTGATCCCTAATCAAGCTTTAGAAAGTATACAAGGAAAGTTAGCAAGTCAAATCCCCATTTATATGTGTTTGGTATGTTGAGTCCAACACCTAGTAAGCCAAGGCTAAAGAAGTTATCTAAATGAACCTTCATAAATAACAAGAATAGCTTTGAAGGTCAATCTAGTAATACACTTATTATGCGTGGTTTGCGTGTTAGTGTGCACCGAGGTGATACTGCCATATTGAGGCTATTATATACATAGTGTGCACCGAGGTGCTACTGCCATATTTAGGCCATTATATACATAGTGTGCACCGAGGTGCAATTGCCATATTGAAGCCATTATATACATAGTGTGCGCCGAGGCGCTACTGCCATATTGAGGCTATTATATATATGGTGCGCCGAGGCGCTATTGTGGTTTAGTGTGGGTTATAAAGATTGAGTTGCGGTGTGGGTTAATGCATGTGTTGTGTTCTAAAAAGAATAAAGGAGAAAGAGCTTAACGAGTTTTACCAATTACAGTTTACAAGTTTCATATTATATCTTGTTCAGATTTTCTACTTGCGACTTGCTTTTATGTTTCTACCTTACATGCCAGTACATTATTGTCGTACTGACGTCCTCATTGCCTGGGGGCGTTGCATACATGCCTGTAGGTCCAGACAGATACCCAGACAGACCTCTTCAGTAGGAGTTGCAGAGTTCATCCATTTTGGTAAGCTCCATTCTTCCTGGAGCTGACGAGTCAGAGGTCTAGCTTATATTTTGACCAGGTTATGTATATGTACAACTTATGGGTAGTCCAGGGCCCTGTCCTGGATATGAGATATTTTACTTACTCCTAGAGGCTTGTAGACGTGTATATGTATATTAGTGTTGGGTATGGCCTTGTCGGCCTTGTTATTAGCTATCTACTATGATAATAGCCTTGTCGGCCTTGAGTTGCTTAACTACTATTGAGCTTTCAGTATTTCAAATTGCTATTCTTAGAGACCTTGTCGGTCTCAGACCCCCAGCAGGTTCAATAGAGATACACTCTATTTTGACACCCTCGGCCTTTTGGGGCTCCGGGTGTCGGTCATGCCTCCCATGGTTTGGGGCATGACACAATCATACTAGGCTAGCTACTAGAAATATATATCACAGGGCATAGGTGAAGGAAAGAAGAAGCACCTAGGGTCCTTGCAACAATAATATATATATAAAGACGTTTAAGAAATAGGTGGTATACCAGTAACCTCAAATAAAAGAGAGGGAAGGAAAGAAAGTCACATAATCTTACTTAAAATAATAACACTAACTAAATCATGTTAAGAAGTCCATTCTCAAATACGAACAACTGAATAAGAATCCAAATGTTGCCATAATGATAATGATAATAACTCTACCTACAGTCCCAATGGGCGCATAACACATGAGAGACACATACAATTGAAAACAAACCCCAAACCCTTCTGTATCCCATACTATCAGAGCTTACACTAAGCAAACAACAAACAAGGATGGAATTGAACACAATGAGTGATATGATGCAATAGTGTGAAAACCATGTGTAACCGTAGTACCATATGTACCTCCTCTGCGCCTATAGGCCCAACAGGCAAGATCCATGGAAGGGCTTCCCCCTATACCGTAACTGCACCATATAACCCTCCTCCAACACACTCAGCACGGAGCCCCTGGTCTTGATCGGCAAGGTCCATGGAGGTCCTCCACATATACTAAGTCTCATAACCTCAATATAATTATCTGGAGTGTATCTGGATCCAAACTAATAATCGAAGTCTCAAATATGCATGCCCAAAGGCTATCTAGGTCTACATCAGTGAATCAAGTCTCAAAAACCCCATTAAATGGTGCCCAGAATGTATTTGGGTCTAAAACACTAGTAAGTCTGATGCTCGGCTTGATCGAGTCTACTATCATCCCAAATTAGTAGAAAAACCCATGACTAGCATTATAACTCAGTCGAGTCTAGTATAAATATGAAAATCGTGATTAAATCATAATTTAATCTCTCTTACCCCAAGAAGATCCTTAAAAAATCATTTCCAAACCCTTTCTAACCATCTTTACCAAAAATTAACCCTCGAGGTCATGCAAGGTTTAGAAAATCGTATATAGTAGGCTGATAAATGCTCAAACGTACCCTCCAAGATGGAGGTATTGGCAATCCTCAAGCAAAACACATTCATAGTTTTCCACGAATGTCAGGGTCGTACCCACAGAGACTTGCAGATAGCACAACAATAATTTTAATGAAAATAATTCACTAGAGGGTAAATGTTCAAAAAACAAGAAAGTAAAGGATTGGAGGGAATTGGGATATCTGTCAAAAAATCTCAATTCAAGTAATGCTATAAAGTAAGACGGGTGTACAAATGAGAGTAGACAACTAGGGATGTGCATCAAATGGGGCTTTAGTGTGGGATAGGGTAATTTCTTATTCATGCAAATTCTTGCTCATTGACACAAATAGCCTTGGTTATAGGTATGGTTGTTCATCTCTCGATCAACAATCATATATCTAACAGTCTCGGTTAAAGAACTATTGGTTTAACAATAAACAACCAAGCTAAAGCTTAGGGAGGTCATACTATTTCTAGCTTAGACCCTTAAATGGATGATTCCATCGATATGAGCTATTTCTAGCCTTAATCTAAATGAAAGCCCAAGTTCCTACTAGATATTTCACATCCGAAGCTATGAAATTCTCTTTCAAGCAACAACATAACCAAGTAAGGAAAATCAATATCTGTAACCACAAATTTAGAGTTAGAATGTGGTGAAACTACTAGACCCATGTCAATTAAGAAATTATAAGCAAGAATTAGTAACACCCATACCCATATGTCAAGCACCTATAATCTACACATCCCTAGACAATGAAATTAATTATTCATTCTTAAGGAAAGAGATATACCAAGTGGGTAAGTCAAATTTCTCTTCATTCAAGTGTAATTTCAATATCTAAGCTCAGTTTTGTACACAAATGGTGAACTAAGAATTGAAAGGGAGAATTGATAGAAACCATATTCTTCTTCATAGAGAGGAAACTTGTTCTCAAAGCTAAGATTGTTTAAGAGTATTCAGAAATGAAGAATTGTATTTACAATTGTGCCTAAATTGGGTTTAAATACTTTCCCAAAACGTCACTAAATTTCAGACAAAAATGCCCTTTGGGTGGTGTGCGGCGCGACATGCGGTTCGCACATCAGCATATGTGCGTCGCACACCCTCTTCAGTTAAACCAGTGACTCATCTAACTTGGGAGGCCTCATGCGAAGGGGGTATGGTTTGCACAAGGAGTTATGCACGTCGCACAATGACCGCACCCCTTAACAGAATCTTCGATCGATTCAAGGCTCCATGCGGTGGGAGGTGCGGAATGCACCAAGTCTCGTGTGTATCACAAAAGCATCTCATTTCAAGTCAAAAGCTTCATCTTTTTTGATCACTTCACACTTCACTCCTTTTATGCTCTTTTTGGATCCATTTTCTTGTTTTCCGTCTTTGATCACAAGTACCTGCATAGACATCAATAAAAGCCATAAGAACCTCTAAATTTATTCAAAACATAGCAATAATTCATGGATAAAGGCTCAATAAGTTAGTAGATTACCGACTTACCACATCCCCAAACTTGAACTATTGCTTGTCCTCAGGCATGATACTCACAAGATAAGGAATGAATTATGCTCTACACTCAATCAAGGTACAAAGGACTAATATATACTAAAAATCAAGAAAAAGAGTAAACAAAAAGACTCAAATAAAAAGACTCAACTATAATGCTTATCTAAATTTGAACCACCACATCATCAGGGCAATTGATCATTTCAAAACCTTTTCAAAAAGGACTTCATTTCTCATTCAAAATCAAGGGAATTTTGTCATTCAAAACAAGACATTTAAACTTTTCAAGTAATTGGCATGGACCGTCAAGGTTTGCCTTGAGATTCGCCACACAATTTATCTCATTCATTCCTCTCAATTGAAGTAGAGACTTCATGTTTAAATTCGAGTGTATGATGCCACTAACCATAAGAGAGAATCCCACACACAATCATTCAATTCACAAAATTAAGGGATTATAAGAGAAACAAGAAAACTCTCACTCTCTCAGGGAAGTTCAAGTGCACACACGTCGACCTATAGGCTTGCCCTTCATGTAAATCGCCACTAATGTAGGGTAGTCAGGCTCGGAATCACCAAGGAATTGTAAGTTTTGATGTTGGCTAGGGATGAGGTGACTATTTCATTTGGTTCAAGTGACTCCACCTCCCTAATGATCTTTGGTATCATTTCAAACACCGCTCACATTTTCATATTTCAACTTCACCTTATTTCTCCCTCACACAACCCAAGCTTCTCCTTTTCAATCATGATCATTCAAACTCCTTGTATCACCTTCATTTGGTAGCACCTATTTTTGCTTTTCATTTCGCTCATTTGATTGAAATTTTGGAGCAATTTTCAATTCATACTTAAGGTGCTACCTTGCAATTGAAGTGCATTCCTTTTCTTCTCCTCATTTGATCACATACACCCCGAAACATAGGCATTTGCCTATGTTATCTTTTTCATTTCCCCCCCACACTTAGGATTTTAGCCTATGTTTCACTTTTAAGCAATTAGGGAGGACGGGTTACAAGATATGTGTTCTAAAAAGGTCAAGGTGTTAAAAAATATGCCAAAGAACGGTCACAAGCTCAAATTGGTTCACTAGGATTTATGTTGAGGGAAGAAATTTTGGTGAAGTTGCTATAAAAAATGGCCTAAGGTCATCATCCAATCTTGGTCACACCTAGAATTTTGCCTTGAACCACAATCAGGGAAAGTTCTAGATTACACACATGCACAAGAATCAAGCTAAAGCCTCACCACACAATGCATCATGCCACAAGACTTCTTTCATTAGTCTAAAAATCAATTCGGACAAATGATTTTTGACAATCTATTTTGAGTTCATTACGCACTCGTTTGTGAGTAAATCAAGCCAAAGTGAGAGTGTGCAAGTCATGACAAGATAATGCTTTTCCTAAAAAAAATCATTTCCCTTCTTCCTTTTATTTTTAAAAAGATCTTGCCAAGAACATTTTTTCGGTGAGACCATTTTGAGACAAGTAACTACAGACTCAATTTTAAAATAAGACTTAGCATTTTACCTTAAGAAAGTCGCCTCTCTATCTATCAAAGGAAAACCTAGCCGGTTTGACACAAAAACAAAAGAAAAAGAAAATAAAAAAAAACTTTTGTTTCTTGGGAAAGAACCTTGGCATTAAGAAAACCCTCGGAGTTTATTTCTAAACTACTATTAACAAGGCGATGACCAAATTGCGCACTCATGATTCATTAAAAAACAAGCCTTGGCGTAGGCCTTTTAGCGCATTTGCTAAGCACAGGTAGTCAAACAATGGTGCGTGTAATACAAACTCGGCAACAGAATCACCAAACAACATTAAAAATCTAGCTTGGCAAGGGCACAAGTACGCTCAAAACAAAATAAAACCTAATCTAAAGGCCCAGCAGGGGCAATAATCATCACAATCATTAAAATTATGCCCGAAAAGAGCCAAATAAAGTCTATCAGAACTAAGAGTGTCAGAAAGGCCCGACAAGGGTGTTAAAAACAATATCTCAAGGCCAATCATGGGCAACCAATAAAAATCAAATAATGCCACCCCTTCCCCATAAAAGAAGCATTTCCCTCAATGCTATTAGCTCAAAAGAAAGAAAGTGCAACTCCCTGGAGGACTATACCTCATCATCATCATCATCAGATGCTGCCTCATCATCCGTGGACTTTCTACTCGGGCCATCACACCCTTTCGGGAGTGCATAGAAAGTATCTAGTCCAAAAGGACTCGCTTCAACATAGGTTCCTCATCATCATCTAGATCTGCATCCTCAGCACCAGGAAACACATCCTCATCATCTTCATAGGTTACCAGTAAATCGTCCATGAGGCCACGCCTACAACGGAGATGAGGTAATATGCTCAAATCTGCCTCTACACCGGAACTTTGCCTTTGGCCTTGTCAACGTCCTTTTGGAGTGTTTTGATTGCCCCTGGATGTCATCCACCCTTTTGCATAGTGTGGTCACGCTATCCACTACCCCTTGCATAGCACCCTTGACATCACTATTTATTATTCTGGGTAGAGTTTTAGCTAGGCCGACCAACTGCTCCTCGTGGCCATAAGTTTTATCGACCATGTCTTGAAGGTCACTTTTGGTCATAAAGGCTACGGGGGAATGTGTGCATGCCTACGAAGTAGCATGAGAAGGAGATGAAGCATCTGCTCCTGCATCAAGCTTATCACTGTCAACTTCCCCCAACTGCTCAGTCCTGTGCCTCTTAAACCTGGGAGCGTCCTTATCTGTTTTCCTATCAAGGTCGATAGTCCCAATAGCATGAGTGAACTTATCACAACTGAGTATGGGACATCATCCTTAGCACACAGTTTAGTAATCATCACCAGAAAGGGGAAAAATCATTTCCTCTACAAGCTTTTCTCCTCATCACCATAGCCGCTATCTCCTTAAAATTCATATGCTCCCCTATCATAATAGCCACAACAAAGATGGCCCCATCTTGGGTTATTTTATGATCAGTTTGGGACGGCAAGAAATGATTGCGAACAAGATCATACCGAAGATGATCTTCAAAGATCAAGGATGTTTTTTTAATATCTCCCCCCATAGTGGACCAGATAGGATCATAATGAGCAATGCCAGGGGCCGTTTCATGATACAGCTTTGGCTCAGCATTCAACCTAGCTAAGAGTGCAGGGGATGGCTCAATTGAGTGACCCCAGTAATGACATTGATGGCAGTTGGGGTGACAGAAATTTCTTGCCCCGAACGACAACTGAATCCAAGTTAGGCAACTTCTCCTTGCTCCCTTTGTAGCCCTTTAAATCTGGTGTGGCTTGATAGGCTGCATAGAATTTTTGAACTATCTCCTCATAACACCTACCGAGCACATCCTGGAATGGATGCCACTCTCGGTTGGCAAATTAACGGTGCATGTTAGGCAACTCATCCCCAGCTTCCCCCAGATTAGAACTCTGCTCCACATTGAAGGTCCTATTCTTATCCCGCTTATCGAAGGCCTTCATGCCTTCCACCCCGAAGAGAAGACTTGCCTCTTCTGTGGCTGACATTTTCCTTGGTTAGCTTCCTATATTTCCCATGCTAGAAGACATGTTCTACATACAGCAATTGTGAGCCAAGAAAAGAAACAAAACCTACAAAGAAGTTAACAAACCACAAAGAATGGGATGAAACAAAGTAGAAAAATAAAGAAGGAGACTACTGGCTGGTGCGAGCAACATGCAAACCACACTAGAGGGATTGTGCGTCGTATGTGCCTCTGCACAAGCTAAAAGAACCCTACAGGTGTTTTCCCTTGAGGTGAAAAGTTGGTGCGGACTGCACCAACCAAAGTGCACATCGCACCAAGCTTCTCCCCTCGAAGCAATGAACTAGACCTCTTTTTCAAGCATGGTGCTATACCTTGTGCGACCTACACATCAAGATCTATGCATCACATGCGAAATGCACAAAGTCTAAATTGGATTTTTTGGTTCCTTGTGTTGTTGTGAGTTATGCACGTGGTCCATATTGCAAGATATGCTTAGGCACTTGGCACCACAAAATAAACCAACAACATTAAATAAAGGGGGCAAGGGATTTTATGACCAAGAACATCCGGGTAGTCAGACTTCCCTGGATTTCCATTGACAAAATCAACAAACAAGTAGAGAACTTAAATTCCCTTAAGATGGACGTTACCCCTTCTATCATTGGGAACATCAAGCCTTCACTCGCACAATAGGCACCAACAAGTTTAACAACAATTAATCCTTCCTTGCATAAAAATAATTCGCCCAATCAAAATTTTCAACAAAGAATAGGAGTGTACATTTAGCAATTATTTTCATCCCAAACAACAGTTCTCAACAAAACCTTATGACAAATGATTATTTGCCCTTAAGAACGACATCACCTAATCTATCATCGAGCCCAATCATGCATCAATCACAAGTGGGTTACTCAGACTTGACCCTAAACGCAGAATTCAAGGATAAAAATTACTACCAATCAACATGCATTAACAAAATTCAAGTTCTACAAAGTTGACACTAAGCAAAATTCTCAACAAAATTCAAAATTGGGGACCCAAATTTTTTGGATCTCACCCAAAATCAACATGGCAAGTTTATTTAGCATTCTTTACAATATAAGTTCCCAATCACCATAAAAACATGTATTTAAAATTAGGAAACTTACTACAAGTGAAGATTTGGCAGAGAGAAGTAAAAATTGGAGCTTTTAAGAAGCAACAATGGTGACCCAATCAACTCGCCCAGAGAGAAGAATGGAGGCGGCACGGTAAAGCAATGGTGGAGATTATAGGGGAGAAGAGGAAGATTTTGGGAGAAGTAGAGGGATTTGTGGGAGGTTTTGGAAGAGAATTTGAGAAGTTGGAGAGAAAATATGGTGAAGATGGTGAAGGTGGCAGAATGTAAAGAGAAATGAAGAAGAAAATTGAGTCGGGTCATCTCCGAGTAGGTGAGTCAATGGGTTAGGTCAATCAAAAATTCAAATTTACCTGTGGTGCACCGCGATATTTTGTTCGCACAAGCCCTTGTGCGGACCGCATAAAATTTTGCACCTTGCCTTTTTATGACTTGGTTTTGCCCAGGCCTCTAGTTTGCCATACACTGGAGGTGCAACGCACACATGGGCTTGTCCGGACAGCACGGCCCACCACTGTCACCTTCATTTTTTAAACTTTCTTCCAGGCCTTCTAGTTTGCCGTGCGGTGAGCTGTGCAATACACACAATGGCTTATGCGGTCCGCATGATACTCCGCACATCCCATTTTTGCTCTATTTTCACCTGTCTATTTTCTCCTCCATGCATCCCTAAAACAAACCAAAATAACAAACGATAACTAAAAATAAAATAAATAAACATGGGTTGCCTCCCAAGCACCGCTTGATTTAATGTCGCGACTCGATGATAGTACCTCAAACTCAGTTATTCTTTGGATTGGTGATGGTATCATTGGGCAGTCTGCCCTTTATCCTCTGGTTCATTTGAGTCGAGAGGTGGTTCATTAGAGCCTCAAGATATTTGATTGAGACTGAGTGAGAGCTCACAGGTTTATGAAGTGTTGAAACTTTAGTTTTTAGCTCACTCACTCTGGTATTGGTTGTATCGACCTTCTTGAGAACCAAGGACAACATGTCCTCTATCTTGGAATGACCAGGGTTGCTCGTGGCAGGTTGATAGAGAGAGTCTGCTTTTTTTAGAGGCACATAGGGATTTGAGCTTTGGTGATTGAATAGATCACTATCCTTATCTCTATCTCTCAAATTACCATCCCTTTCCTTATCTCTCATCCAACCTTGGTGCTCTTCCCTCGGGCGATAATACCCGAGAGGACAACCCGCCGACACAAAGCACAACTTACCATCTACAACTGTCATCAACTATTCATCACTCACTTTAATTTCTGATATAGTCACAACATTTACCACCTTAGCACCACCATATCCCATTACATGCTTGGCCAACAAATCCATTTGAGTCATCATTTTTGCCATTGTCTCATCCCTCTCTTCAACCTTTCTCCGCATCTCATTTGTTAGGATGGATGTAGTAACTCCCGAGGTTAGAATATCTTCCTCCCTAGTGTGTCAAGCTTGGTTAGTGTTGGTCATTCTCTCAAGAAGGGTCGAGGCAACAGGGAATTGTAGATCCATAAAAGTACGCCTCCAAGATTGTTGGCTACAGATTTATTCATCGAGTTCAAGGATCTAAAGAAGCTTTGCAACAAGACATGGTCCGACAAACCATGGTTACCATACAACACTAGCGTCTATTTAAATCTCAACCAATCCTTGTGAAGAGGCTCATCCAGGTGTTGGCAGAAGTTGGTAATCTCATCCCTTAGCTGCATCATATGCGATGGAGGGAAGAATCTAGTTGTAAAGGCATCCACTGATTCATTCCAAGAGGTAATGGAAATATCTGACAATTCCTCTAACCATGACGTGGCTTCCCCCGTTAGAGAGAAGGGAAATAGGCGTAGTCGAATGGATTCTTGGGAGATATTTTGAAATATGAACAACTAGCATATCTCCATAAAATTGCAGATGTGTCAATAGGCATCTTCATGAGCTGCTCCACCAAACATTCCCTTCATCTGGATCAATGGAGCATGGTGCACGTACGTGGAATACCGCATTTCCCACCGTGGGGGGTAGGTGGATTGAACCTACACCCACTTGTATCACCGGCTTAGTAGCTTCTGCGACCATAAAGCCTCCATTGACACTTTCATTATCATCGATCTCACTCATGGACTAGCCTGTTCAATCACAACACAAGCAACAAACAAATAAAAGAACAAGCACTCTCAAACTGATTTCAAGTCTACAATAAAAAAGGCTATCAAATCAAGTCCCCATAAATGGTGCCATTTTTGATAAATGCTCAAACATACTCTCCAAGATGGAGATATCGGCGATTGTCAAGCAAAACACATTTATAGTTTCCAATGGATATCAGGGTCGTACCCACAGAGACTTGTAGATAGCACAATAATGATTGTAATGAAAAGACTTCATTAAGAGGGTAAATGTTCAAAAAACAAGAAAGTAAAAGATTGAGGGAAATTGGGATATATGTCACAGAATCTCAATTCAAGTAATGCTATAAAGTAAAATGGGTGTACAAATGAGAGTAGACGACTAGGGATGTGCATCAAATGGGGCTTTAGTGTGGGATAGGGTAGTTCCCTATTCATGCAAATTCTCACTCATTGACATAAGTAGCCTTGGTTATAGGTATGGTCGTTCATCTCTCGATCAACAACCATATATCAAACAGTCTCAGTTAAAGCACCATTGGTTTAACAATAAACAACCAAGCTAGAGCTTAGGGAGGTCATACTATTTCTAGCTTAGACCCTTAAATGGATGATTCTATCGATATGAGCTATTTCTAGTTTCAATCTACATGGAAGCCCAACTACTTACTAGCAATTTCACATCCGAAGCAATGATAATCTATTTCAAGCAACAACATAACCAAGTGAGGAAAATCAATGTTTGCAACCACCAATTTTAGAGTTAGACTGTGGTGAAACTACTAGACCCATGTCAATTAAGCAATTATAAGCAAGAATTAGCAACACCTACACCTATATGTCAAGCACCCATCATCTTCACATCCCTAGACATTGAAATTAGCTAATCATGCGTAAGGAAAAAGATTTACCAAGTGGGTAAGTCAAATTTCTCTTCATTCAAGTGTAATTTCAATATCTAAGATCAGTTTTGTACACAAATGGTGAACTAAGAATTGAAGGGAGAGTTGATTGAAACCCTCTTCTTCTTCTTAGAGAGTAAACTTGTTTTTAAAGCTAAAATTGTTCATGAGTATTCAGAACTGAAGAATTGTATCTACAATTGTGCCTAAACTGAGCTTAAATACTTGCCAAAAACGTCACTAAATTTTTGACAAAAAATGCCCTTCGAGTTGTGTGCGACGCAACATGTGATTTGCACGTCAGCATGTGCGTATCGCACACCTCTTTAGTTAAACCAGTGACTCAGCTAAGTTGGGAGGCCTCATGCAAAGGGGATGCAGTTTGCACCAGGAGTTGTGCACGTTGCACAGCAACCGCACCCCTTAATAGATTCTTCAGTCGATTCAAGGCTCCATGCGGTGGGCAAAACGTACCAAGGCTTGTGTGTGTCGCACAAGCGTCGCATTTCAAGGTAGAATCTTCATATTTTTTTATGATTTCACACTTCGCTCCTTTTAAGCTCTTTTTGGGTCCAATTCCTTGTTTTCCGTCATTGATCAAAAGTACCTGCATAGACATCAATAAAGGCCATAAGAACCTCAAAAGCTATTCAAAACATAGCAATAATTTAGGGATAGAGTCTCAATAAGTTGGTAGACTACCGACTTATCATAGGTCCGCAGCCAAAACAATAGTAACCCATGCAGAAAATCACTTTGTATGCAAGGTAATGGTACGCCCAAACACAAATAGTAGCCCAACGACTCACAGTCAACCTAGTGGCCCTACACAGGCTCCGATTGCTCAACATAATAGATAACCATCTTTTTAATAATAATATCAATGTACGGGACTCATGAACATTCCCAAATAACCCACCTTCTATGGTCAAGATTTGAAATAAAAGGCCACAAAATACCACAATAGTAATACTACCAACTACCATGAATACTACAATGATACGAGTGAAATAAGATGGACTAAAATAAAGCGGACAAGGTATGGGGTGCCAAGCTTATAATACCCAACCCAAGGATACTAATTAGTACAATTAAAGCATATATACGCAAAATCTAATACGAAGAAGACTATAACCTACCTGTCGTCCGACGACAAGCTACTGGAATGACGGTGTCCAATCCCGAACTACTCCGAGAAGCTTTGAACAGAAGTCAAACTATCATAAGCACAAGCTAAGCATTAAAATAAGTCCAATGGTATATATAATGCTAAAAGTATAGCTAGGTTGAATTTTGGGTCACAAGCAGGCCCACAGGGCCCATAACCCAAAACCAAAAGCGAAAAAAATGCACGACGATCACAACACTCCCATGAGTGCATGCTCCAAAATTAAGCAGATTTTAGCCAAAAATAAGGGCTCAAAATAGCCTGCAAACAAAGAGAATTCAAGGAGGGAAAATCAAGAGGAAACCCGGAAAAGAGGAAGAATTCACCTGCTATGAGGAGAGGGATCAAGTCTACGAGATATAATCAAAGAAACCACGAACAAACAACCCCAATTTGAGCACTACAACCAAGAAGAAACCCCAAGCTTAAGAAAGTACACCAATGGAGGTTAGCTATGGAGAAGGAGCCTTTGGGGAAGCAAGATTAACCACAAATTGCTGAATACCAAAAGCCAAGAATTGATAGGAACCAATTTTAGAAGAGGAAGATGATTTTATATTGAGAGAACCAAGGTTAAAAGGGCTGGAAATTTGTGAAAAATACAATATATAGGCTTGGATGAAGGTTAGCCCCATTGGTACTGGCACAACACTATTGCGCTGCAGGTAGGCAGGAAGATAGGCGCGATCACGCCAAATGGGCACGACTGGCGCTGATGGATTGGCGGCAGGCTAGCGTGATTGCGCTGTCGTTGCACCCTTGGAGCTGAGGACATGCCTGTTGTAGAAAAACCAGCAGAGATAAAAACTTCCATGGGATGTTTCAGACACAATCAAAACTTGATACTCACAAACCAAACATGGTACTAGAGTGGAAACGATATTTTGGACTCAACGGAATCAACAAAACATCCATATGAGGTCGTTTTGGATGAATATTGCCCCAAGTCAACACTAGCTAAGGCCAACAAAACACCCAAACTGAGCCCGGCTTACCCGAGACCCAAACCAACCACCTACCTAACCCAAACTTGACATTGCAGAGCTGATGGAACTGTCAGATTTCAAATCTGATGCCCCGATCATCAAAAGTTGACCAAAGTAAAACTTCTAACTCTAACTGACCTAAAAACACAAAGTGCAACACAAAATCACACTGAATGTTCCCAAGACCCGACTAAAGGTCCAACTAGACTAAAATACACATTCTAGAGCTAACATAACTATCTGAATTTGATTCAGAGCACGTTAGCTAAGAATATTGACTAAAGTCAAAGATTTCCTAAGCTTAAGCTCTAAAATAGGGAAACGGCCATAAAGACCAAATGAATGGCTAGGGCACCAAACCACCAGTCCTAGCAAGCCATAAATTAGATGGATCCCCTACAAAAAAGCTCTAACACTACAAAGAAATCAGAAACACAGGAATGATCGAAAGGGTCATTACATCATCCACTACTAAAAAGGACCTTCGTCCCCAAAAGTCAAGAACAAGGGAGTACCTGAAGGCTCAAACACCTTCAGATACTGAGCCCACATCTCTCTCAGTATCCCAAGTAGCCTCTTCAAGAAGATGGTACCTCCACTAAACCTTAACTACCAAAATCTCTCTAGACCTCAACCTCCTGACTTCGCTAAAATAGATATTGGCTTCTTAACAAAGGCCTAACTCTCATCCAACTGAACTCTATCCCACTGCAACACATGTGACTCATCTGGAATATACCACCTCAACATCGATACATGGACTATAGGATGAATAGCTAAAATCATTAGTGGAAAAGCTAAATGATAGGCATCACCACCAACTCTCTGAAGGATCTCAAATGGCCCAATATACCTGGGGCTAAGCTTGCCCCACCTACCAAACCTAATCACGCCCTTCATGGGCGATACATGAAGAAACACCAAGTCACTAACACTAAACTCCAAAGCACGGAGTTTGTAATCAGCGTAGCTCTTTTGCCTACTCTGGGCTGCCCAAAGTCTGTCTTGAATCACCCAGACTCTATCTAAGAAATCACGAAGCAAGTCTGTACTCTGTAGGCTAGACTCCAAACCATCAAACTATCCCACCAGTGATCTATAATGCCTACCATATAATTCCTCAAAAGATGCCATGCAAAATGCTCGAATGATGACTATTATTATAAGAAAACTCTGCCAATGGCACATACTGATCACACAAACCTCTAAAGTCGAGAACGCATGCTCCTAACATGTCCTCCAAGACCTGAATAGTCCTCTCAGACTGTCCATCTGTCAGAGGGTAGAATGCAGTACTAAGTTGAACCTCTGTACCCAACTCTCACTGAATAGTTCTCCAGAACTGAGATGTGAAATGACTGTCGCGGTCTGAAATCATAGAAGCTGGGGCCCCATGAAAATGAGAAATCTCACGAAGGCAGATCTAAGCCAACCTCTCTACACGGTAGAAGGATTAAGCCAGCAAGAAGTGTGCAGACATAGTCACCCTATAAACAATCACCCAAATAGAGTCAAATCCTTGAGAAGTGTGTGGCAATCAAACTATAAAGTCTATAGTAATCTCTTCGCACTTCTATTCAAGAACGGGAAGTCTCTGCATCAATCCATCAGGTCTAATATGCTCAACATCCACCTGCTGGTAGTTCAAGCACTGAGTTAAAAAATCCACTATGTCCCGCTTCATACAAATCCACCAGTAAGGATGCCTCAAATCTTTATACATCTTAGTTACGCCAGGATGGATGGAATATCTAGTACAATATGCCTAATGTAGAATTAACTGAATTAAATCCCCAACTCTCAGATCACAAAAAAAACTATCAAACTTTAGAACACCATCAGAATCTAAAGTAGCCCGGCTGGCCTCACCCCAAACAACCTAATCACGAAGGTCACACAACCGCTGATCCTAAAACTGACGACTCTGTATCTGGTTAACCAAAGTAGAACGGGCCTCAACACAGGCAAGAATCGTGCTAGAATCCGACAAGTCAATCCTAACCAAACAGTTAGCCAAGGATAGGATGTCCAAGGCCAACGGTCGATATGAAACTGAAAGTTAAGCTAGGCTACCCATACTCACTATCTTCCAACTCAAGGCATCTGCTACCATATTTGCCTTGCCCAGATGATACAAAATTGTGAAGTCATATTCTTTCAGTAACTCAATCCATCTCTTCTGCGTAGAGTTCATCTCTCGCTAAATTGTGATATACTGAATACTATGGTGATCGGCAAAAATCTCACAATGACCCCCATATAAGTAGTGCCTCAAAATCTTGAGCACGAAGAGTACCACTGCAAACTCCAAGTCATGTGTGAGGTAGTTGCACTCATAAACCTTAAACTGTCTCAACACATAAGCTATCACACGACCCTGCTGCATCAATACACAACCTAGATCGACCTCTAAAGACTCCCAATATACTGAGAATCCCTGACCCTTTACTGGCAATGTCAATACTGGACCTGAAGTCAATAAGGCCTTAAGCCTCTGGAAACTATTCTCGCACTAGTCTAACCACTAAAATAGCATATCTTTCCTAGTCATCCTAGTCAAAGGTGCTGCTATGGAAGAAAACCCCTCGGTGAACCTCTTGTAGTACCCTGCTAACCTAATAAAGCTACAAACCTCGGTAGGAGTAGTAGGTCTCGGCCAATCACGAACTGCTGAAATCTTCTCCGGCTCTACCCTAATCCCATCCTTAGACACCACGTGTCTTAGGAATGCTACTGACTCAAGCCAAAACTCTCACTTTGAGAACTTGGCATAAAGTCAATGATCTCTCAAAGTCTGGAGTGTAATCCTCAAGTGTTGTTCATGTTCATCCTTACTCCATGAGTATATAAATATGTCATTAATGAAGACTATCACAAATGAGTCCAAATAAGTCTGGAGCACCCTGTGCATTAAGTCTATGAAAGCTGTGGGGGAATTAGTCAACCTGAAAGACATCACTAGGAACTCATAGTGTCCATAACATATCCTGAATGTTGTCTTAAGTTTGTCCACTGCCCTAATCCTTAGTGGTAGCCTAACCTCAAGTCTATCTTCGAAAACATAGATGAACCCTGAAGCTGAACAAACAAGTCTATTCTTCACAGTCACCTTATTCAACTGCCAATAATCAATGCACATCCACATTGACCCATTTTTCTTCTCCACAAACAGAATTGGAGCACCCTAAGGCGACATACTCGGCCTAATGAATCCCTTAGCTAACAAGTCTTGGAGATAATCCTAAGCTTTCTCAATTCAATAGGAGCCATACGATAAGGAGTAATAAAAATAGGCCTGGTACCCAGCTCTAACTCAATAGCAAAGTCATTATCTCTTTTTGGTGGAAGGCCTGGCATGTAAGTCAGAAACCCATCTAGGAAAGCTCTAACCACAAGAATTGACTTAGGAGAAGATGTGTAGGCACTAGCATCCCGTACATACGCTAGATAAGCTAAACACCTGCAAGAAATTAACTTCCTAGCTTAAAGGCAAGAAATGATCTCGTACAGTGCACAACTAACATAACCTTGCCACACAATTGGGGATATACCGGGCACGACTATGGTAACTGTCTTGGCATAACAATCAAAAACCACTTGATAAGGGGATAACCAGTCCATGCCCAAAATCACATCAAAATCTAACATGTGTAATTGTAATGACCCTTCCGGTCATTTCCACGTTTAAGTTTGAAGTCAAGCAAATCGGCAAAAGATATCGTAAGACCTTTAACAATTTTCTGAACTTTGGGTCAAATGTGTCGGGGCTTTTCTCCCAATATATAAAGAGTTAGAAGTCTCCCGAAATACCAAATCGAAGGTCTACGAGTCTAGTTTCCAACGCACAAAACCGCACGTCCAAATAATCTCGGAGCAGAGAGTTATGACTGTTTTACCGCGGACTGTCTGGCAGAAAACGGGTTACGAACCGGGTCGCGAATCGGGTCGGGTTTAACCCGATTTAAGCTTCAATTTTACGTTTTAAAATGCCATTTCAGTTCCGAAACAGTGATAAAATATAAGGGAGGATCCCGAGATAATTCTTGAATATCAAAATCGTGCGTAGGCGAATTACGAGCCTAAACTTAAGAATTTTATTAGTATCGTGCGTATATTTGAAATATTATTTAAAAAGTAAATTTGGTAAAAAGTATATTATTATTACCTTTTCAAAATATTTTAAAAGGCTTATGAAAAATATGTTTGGTACGATATAAGTGTTTACGTATTTATTTTATAAAGTTTTTATACTCCGTAATATTTTAACGGAGATAGTAAATTTAATTATGTTAAAATTTATTATTATAATATAGTAGGTTTTATTGGAAATGATTTTCTAATAATTATGGTATATTTAAAATACTATAATTATTTTACCACGAATTTATGCAATACCCGAATATATATCTAACGGAGGGAAAGTGGTTGCCACCTCCACCCCCACGTGTAAGTGGAAGGTGAAGGCAACAATAGTGGATGGAAAGGTGGCAGCATATCCACTTACATATATTTAAGTAACTTTGCTGAAAGTTATGCATATATATATATTACTTATTTCATACAACTTTGCACATTATCAAATACTCTTTCACGTGTGAGGTTTTGTGGTGGGAAAAATATATTTGATAAAGTAAATCAATTATCTTGTCAAGTTATTCCTTCCCAAATTCGATTCCGATTCCGATTTAATTTTAGATTTTCTCGGAGTGGTTCGAGCTTGGACATCGTGTTCCAGCAGCTTGTCGTCGGACGACAGGTAGGTTACGGTTTAATTTCCCCAGACTCCGTATATATAGAATAAAATTGTATTAATGGGCATCCTTGGGTTGGTTTATTAGGTTGGTACCACAGACCTTGACCGCTTTATTCATGTCCGCTATTTTTATTCCTCCGTTGCTTGTAGTATTTGGCGATGTATTTTATTTATTTACCCTTGCGGTCCTGTGAGGGCCTTATTGACTCTGGAACATAGAAGGTGGGATTTTGGGAATGTCCGTGAGTCCCGGGCATAGAATTATCCTTCTAGGCTGGTTATGCTTGCTGAGTAGCTGTGGGCCTGTGCAGGGTCGGTAGGTTGATTGTAAGCTGTTGAGCAGCTATTGTTGTGTGTGAGCATATCATTTCCATGCATATAAAGAGGTTTTATCGATGTTTTACAGTGGTTTTGGCTTTGGGCCTACTGACACTGTTTTCTAAACCTTGCATGGCCCGGGGGCCGTTTTTGATGGAAATGATTTGGAAATGGTTGATTTCACTTGTGGTTTAAAATCATCAGTTTTACTATTATCACTAGACTCGGCAGGGCCGGAGTACTAGATGAGTTTTCTTACTACTTGAGATGATTTTTAGCTTCGGTTGGACCGAGCACATGAGATGACTTTTTACTGTTTAGACCCGGCGACGCCCGGGCACCCTTGGAGGGGTTTTTCAGATATTTTCCTACTATTTTTAGTCCTGGACAGGGTCTGGGCATGCATATTTGAGACTGGTTCTATATCTTGATATTGAGACTGGGACTCTATCTTGATACATGTTCTGATACTGAGATATGGTATGGGGTCGAGGACCTCCATGGACCTTGCTATCCGGGCCAGGGGCTACGAGCTGCGTGTGCCGGAAGAGGGGTATACGGGGGAGTAGAGGTATACGGGCAGAGACCTTCCATGGAACCTACCTGCTCGGCGCCGGAGGAGGTACATACAGAGATACTATGGCACTTGAGATCTTCATGCATCATATCATTCATGGTTCGAGGTTCCACCCTTGTTTGCTGTTTGCTGATTGTACGCTCCGGTAGTATGGGATGCCGGAGGGTTTGTTTTCACTTGTTTGTGTTCCTCGGTTGTATGGGCGGCCGAGGGACTGTAGGTAGACTTTTGCTTTTTACTTATAGAATGATTCTCTATTATGGATAAGTATGAGATTGGTACTGTTAGGGTGTTAGTTTCTGGATTTGAGGTTGATATGATTAGTTGAGTATTGATTCATGTCTTGAGCATGCCTATTATTACTCTTTCTCTCTTCTTCTTACACTTGAGGTTACCGGTATACCGTCCCTTTCGTAAACTTATTTTATATGCACTGTTCTTGCAAGGATCCCAGGTGCGTTGTTTCTTACTTTCACCTGTGCCTTTGGTGTGTATATTCTGCTTACTAGCCTCATTTGTGGTTCTGTTGTTTTCCCTCTGGGCTAGTTTCCTGTGTACCTTTCGTTGATTTCTGTGACTACTTGCTTCTATTCTGTCTATTACTGCTCTTTTATCTTATATGTGCCCAGTCGGCCTATGATACCTACTGGGTACCTTATGCTTCGCATTTGGTGCTCACCCCTACCCCTGCATCTTTGGGTGCAGATCCTAGTGTGGGCCATCACCGGTAGATCGTTGAGATTCGTGCTTGGAGATCTGTTGAAGACTACTTCAGACTGAAGGTGGGCTCTTGGCGATCGGAGCTTAGCTTTAGTTTATCTTTTGCTTAATGTACTCTATTACCATTCAGAGACATCTGTATATATTCTTTTGGATAGTTTTCACTCCATGTATGTAGTTTTGGCTCTGTACTATGATACCAGGTC